>JAPMAC010000215.1:0-500000 GCA_028671895.1 Oenanthe sinensis
TACTATGCTAATGAGTTTTGGTTTATATATTTTTGAATTTCATGTGTGAGACTGAGAATGATGTATATGCTTCTAGTTTGAGTTATGCCTAAGTTTAATTGTTGTCTTCCAAAGCTGATATATATTGGCTTAAGAGAGGGGTTTGTAGATGCTAGTGCCATAAAAATCCCTTAAATGTTTGTGCATGAAGATGCTCACCTTTTTCAATCCAGAGCCCGCAATTTTGCTTTCCTTAACATTGACTTCAAAGGCATTGCTAGTGATGCAACTTTACGTAATAAAGTTATGGAACATATTAGAGATGCTTGTTCAAACTGGGGATTTTTCCGAGTAATCAATCATAGTATACCAGAAACTATGATAGGCGAGATGATAGATAATGTCCGTGAGTTTCATGAGTAGGACACTGCGCAGACAAAGCCATTCTATTCGCGTGACTTCAACGGACGTGCTGCAAACTAGGGAGATATCACTTACTCTGTAATGGCTCCAAAGTCTCCCAAATCTGAAGAAATTCCAGCAGTATTTAGGTATTTAAAATCGGTCACTTTATTTTTACTGTTAACAACAATATATACAGCACATCTGGATATTATTTATTGCTTCATGTTATCGCAAAGAGAACAATTATTTCATATGTATTATTGATAGGGGTGGTCCGTACTTGAAGGCCCCAAATTTTCTGAGTCCTTTATATATAAGGACTCGAAAATTAGTGTAATTATTTCATATGTACTCGTCAATTAGGGTAATTATGTATGTTGTTAATGGTAATATTTGGCTCAAATAAACTCTAATTAGCTGTTATAAGTAATATTTTGGATTATGTTTTGAATTTTTGTTTTTTTAAACAGTCTGGATGATATATTTGTTTGGTTGTTTGTTGGATGTTATTAGAAAGGAAATGAAAAGGAGAAGGAATGAATATCATAATTCAGTTACAGTATTATTTTTAACTAGGTGAATTTAAAGAGCAAGATGATGAGTGGTCATAAGTATGGCCTTGTCTATGCAGGTGTTGCTTGGGTTGTGTGGAGGAGCAGGTCAAGACTTGCAGTTGGCTCAATCAAATTATTCACTTTCTCTTCGGTCTTTCTCTAACGAACTTGTCTATGTCAAACGACATATATAAAGAAGCGGTCTTGCAAGTCAAAGAACTTATCTTGGCTGGGAATATTATCCAAATTGTGCTCAGCCAACATTTTGAAAGGATAACTTTTGTTGATCCGGCCATTTAAAGTTTACGGAGCATTAAGAATAGTCAATCTCAGTCCATATATGACTTATTTACAGGTCTGTATGTCTTTCAAAGGACATAATGGATAAGTTGTGCATATCTTTATTTAGTTATATGGTTTTTTTATTAACATTTATCATGCTAAGGACATATGGTGTATTTTTGTTGCATCAAGTCTAGAAATCCTGACACGAGTAAAGAATGTATAAAGGATGTTAACAACTCGAATCATCCTCTATAATCTTGTCTTCTCTTACTACTTTTTTGTTTATTATAGTGCATTGCTCGGAAAGTTTGCAAAAGCTTACTGGAACCATCAGAAGTGGAAAACGTACCCCAAAAGAGGACTACATGTTGGAGAACCAGCTTCTACATGATGAAAAACATTGCGCTAAGCACATTATGCTTGTTGATTTGGGAAGAAAAGATGTTGGAAAGGTAGAGGCTCCTAGTTACCTGTTTGAATGTAATTACCCTTTGATGACTAGGTTTTCTGCAACTTCCTTCTTTGAATTTGTGTATAGTGTATTGGTCAATCCCTTCAGATTGCTATATATGTAGAGACATGAGATTGTTATGTATGTAATTTTTATATAAAAATTGTAGATCAATTATAAATTTTTGTATTGATAAATATATTAATTCATTATTTGATTGGAGGCATTATTTAAAACCATTTTTTATGTACCAAAACCATTATCTAATATAGAAAAACACAACACATACTATTAAATATTTCCTCTTGTCCTAGTTGTGTAAATAAAATAAATACAACACATTAAAAAAAATAAAACCGTTGTCTATAGAGAACTACAACAATAGTTATTGAAATAAGAAATAATTGTGTGAAAGGCCCTAATGTTATGCATTTGTTTCTAAAAATACTTGTGAACTCAACTATGTAACAATAGTTTTGATTAATTAAATAGTTGTCTAAAACTAGATAAAACAACTCTTTCTATTTAAGGAACCATTGTCTTAACCCCTGAAAAACAACATATTTTATTTTCAATACACTTGACTCACTTCATTTCACACAAGTGGTTTTAAACATAGCGTTATTATTTCTAGGTGTTATACAACGGTCTCTAGAACATGAGGTGTTGTCTTGCTCTCTTTCGGACAACAGTTAACGTACCGTTGTCTGAGGTGCATATCAGGCTGTTAGTATTGGTGTCCTAGAGATAATACTTTTAATGTTTTATTGAAAACAATTAAGGATTATGTTTTATGTGATTATTTAATTATTATTTATTATATCTTTATTTACTGCGTTATAAATTGAAAGGATAATAAATGGCCTTGGAATATTAATACGTAATATATATATTTAAGTATGTGACTTAAAAATGAGATTATATGAATAGTATTTTATTCCTAAAATTCCCTAGTCAAGTATTATTATTTAAGGACAATAATAATGCAATAAGACTAGTATGTTTGTTGACGGATGACCACATCTCATTGGTCATAGGTATGGTGATACTAAAGTCAAGAACATAAGTGTATGTATCAATACATGACACCGGAAAGACCTGCCATGAGATTCTACATGTTAATAAGTGTCATAAGAAATCTCACTATGATAATGATGTAATGATCCTCTGACTTGAAATCATTATATTTCTATACGAGAATTAATATACTTTGATTACACTCAAAGTTACCTTTAACCGGATAATGATAAAGGTGTACATTGAGTATGCTATGAATCGTATTAGGAATATGAATGATAGATATAGGATTTAACCCTCCAATTCTAGGAGTGATATTATTGGCCTGTTGATTGAGTGAGACTATGAAATGCATGGCCATGCTCAAATATTGATTTGTTTAAATAGTCTACTCATTGATCAATGAAACCGAGATTAAACGTTGAAGAGGATGACACTATACATGCCTCGAGTTTGATCTATAATATAAGGTTAAAGGGATTATATTACATGGAACATTATTCACGAAAGGTTTAATTGAATCACCAATTATTATTGTTACTTGGGTAGCAATGATGTATTACTAGATGCCGCTCATTGTTTATAATTTTATTATTAGATAATAAAATTATTGCCAACGTAATAATAACCTAAAGGGTCACACACAAAGAACGTCAAAACGGAGGTTTATGTAAATTACGAATTTAAATATATTATTGTTTATTCGAATTTAATTATTGAATTAATTAAGTGGGACTTGATTAATTATATTAGAATTCGGATTTAATAAGTATTATTATTATTCGAATTTAATTATTGAATTAATTAAGTGGGACTTGATTAATTATATTAGAATTCATGTTTAATAATAATAATAACCCAAAGTCATAATGGGTTTTGGAAACCACATGGATTAGGGTTAGGCCCAAAATCTCTCTCTCCCCTATATATACATAATGATGTATAGTATTAGGGTTTAATCATCAAATTTCAGTTTTAGAGAAAAACCCTAGCTGCTCAACATCAAGAGAGGCTAGAGAAAGAGAGAGAGAGAAGCAAACAATTCGGCTAGTACCGACTCCGGTGATCGTAGGACGATCGGGCGTTCGTGTAGACTTCTTTATAGAGCAAATCTTTGCAACAAAGGACTGCTGTGATTCATCTTTCTGGACCTCCATTAAACAGCATACGAAAGCTTTGTTAAGGTACATACTTCTTCACCATAATCATCCAACGTTATACATGGATCCTGCGATTGAGTTTCGATTTTTTTATTGTTTTTACGTTAATTCCGCTGCGTTTTCATGCCCGAAACCCTTCAATGGCATCAGAGCTACGTGTATAATGGGATGATTTGGTTATGTGTTTAACAGTTTTTCGATGTATGTAAACATATATATGATATGCCATGACTATATATTGATATATATGTTTTATATGATTTTGAATATATGATATTCATGAGTTGTATAATCATGGGATGATTGTGTGTATTGCTGTATGTATATGATACATGTTTGTTCTTGTTATGGAAATCGTATTCGATACGAATTCTGAAATGGTTACGGTAGATTTTCTGAAATCTGTGTCCAGTGTCCGATTTTCACAAACGATATGTGTTTTCTGACTGGAATCGTGTCACTGAGCAATACTGATATTTTCAGCTTCTCGTCTGTAAGGCGTTTGACGACGTTACAGGCCACGAAACGGTGATTTATTATTTTCTGAAATTTATTTCATTTTCTGAAATTTTGAAATTTATTATATATGATTATATGATATGTTTATATAATCTGAGATATATTACATGTGTTATGTGATAACATGGTGGATGGTTATGGCCTAAAGACCCATAGGATAGTGGTTTTGTTTTATGGTTTTGGTTTCTAAATACGACTTGCATGTCGTTTATTCATTGTAATTGTTAATCTTGAATGTAACTCGAGTTCTTCTTGTAATTTCATTAGAATAGATTTATTTATTATTCAATGTAATTGTTCAATGGAGACTTGGAAGCAAGGAAGCTAGGAGGCAATCCAGATGATGGAGCAATGAAGAAGATAAAGACATGTAATAGTGTAGTATTTGAAACCACCATAGATTGACCTTGATAATTCCATTAGCTTGGAAATATCACATAGGATGGGGCCATAACCAAACACGTTTAATTTATGCACAATACATATATGTATATGAATGCATGTGTAGATATGTATGTGTTGGAATGATGTATGTATTAGATACGACACTCATGCCATGTCTGCTTAAGAAAGATAAAATCTGTAACGATTCAAGATTTTAAAATTAACAAACGATCATGAGATTCTTGTGTTTATGAAATATGGATTTTAAAACACGGAATTAAATATGGATTTTGATATCTATAACTGGGATTTTCTGACAAAAGCGGATATGCGTATTCGTAAGTTTGATGGGTTTTAAGTGTGACCATTGGTATCCTCTATCTACCTGGGAAATGAACAATTTAAGATGTCAATTTGAAATATTTGGTTCAAGGAAAAATTGAGGATCTCTTTATGATGTGATCATGATCGTTATAAATTTTCTAAACCCTTTAACAAAATATTAAGTTTTACTCGGATGCTTTCCAATGAATGAACACTCATCGAATTCTAGATCGATTAGGGGAAGGACTGTCAGTGGCAGGGGACTCCTATCTATCGTGGTGAGATGCGGCGAATATAAATGGTTATATTCGGCCTTTGTATCATTGGGTCTAACTTAACTGAGTCGTCATAATAAGGTGAAAATAAACGGTTATATTCAACCATTATGAACTTAGAAGCATAGAGTTTGGTTAAAAGTCTATTAGATAGATAAGATCAATCGTTGTTCACCAAACTATCCAAGAATTATATATGATATAATTGACAACTGTTGTCTACCTAAATAATCATTTTTTAAGGACTTCCAGTGGTTGACTTAGGATTTGACGAAATATGGATCTTGGCTCACTAGAAAGAATTATGGGATATACTTTCCAAATTAATAGTAAGGGCTATTAATTTGATAAAAATAGTGGGAGATATATTATGAATATATCATAATCATTTGAACATAATAAATAACTCAGACAATCTAATGTTTATTTTATGCATTTTAAACATTGTAGATATTTAAATGGCAAACAATACAAATACTTTCTCCGTACGAGCAACCCTTGAGAAGGACAAGCTGACAGTAACTAACTTCCTGGATTGGTATAGGAATTTGAGGATTGTCCTCAGGCAAGAGCGTAAGCTCCATGTCATTGAAATTCCTTCACCTGCTCCTCCTGCTGAGAATGCAACTCGCGTTCAGTAAAATGCTTATCAGAAGCATATTGATGATGTGAATGATATTGCATGTCTCATGCTGGCAACCATGAGTGTTGAGCTTCAAAAACAACATGAGCATATGGATGCTTATGAGATGATTGAACACCTTCAAAGAATGTTTGAGGGACAAGCTCGTCAAGAAAGGTTCGACACGAGCAAAGCACTGTATGCTTGCAAACAGGGAGAGCGTGAACCTGTTGAACCACATGTTCTGAAGATGATAGGTTATATTGAGTATCTTGATACTTTGGGTTTCCCGATTGGTTTGGAAGCTCAGATTGACTTAATCTTGCAATCTTTGAATCGCAACTATACTCATTTTGTTATGAACTACAATATGAATGAGATAGACAAAACACCCACTGAATTGTTGGACATGTTACGAACTACTGAAACCAACATGAAAAGGCTGAACCTGCTGCCATGTTGATGGTAGATAACAAAGGTAAGGCTAATAGGAAAGGCAAATGGAAGGGAAAGAAGAAGATTGGATCTGCTTCTGGTCCCAAGCCAAAGGCTAATCCCAAACAGGCTTTAAAGCCTAAGGGTGTTATTGCAAAGGGTGATTGTCACTACTATGGTAAACCAGGTCATTGGAAGAGAAACTGTCATGCTTATTTGGAGGATCTGAAGAAGAAGAAGGCTGGTCAAGCTTCTGATTCAGGTATTTATGTTATAGAGGTCAATTTGTCAACTTCTACATCATGGGTATTGGATACTGGATGTGGTTCTCACATTTGTATAAATGTACATGACCTACAAAGGAGTAGGACTTTGGCTAAAGGAGAGGTCAACCTACGAGATGGCAATGGAGCAAAGGTTGTTGTTTTAGCTGTAGGGACTTATTATTTATCATTGCCCACTGGGCTTATTTTAGAACTTGAGAACTGTTTTTACGTGCCTGCAATTTGCAAAAACATTATTTCGGTTTCTTGTTTAGACAAGAAAGGTTTTGCATTTTAATTCAGAATAATAGTTGTTCCTTTTCTTTGAATAATGTTACCTATGAGGTTGCACGTTTATTTAACAGTTTATATGTTCTTGATTTAGACACTCCTATCTATAATGTGAATAACAAACGTCTTAAAATAAATGACTCAAATTAAACATACCTCTGGCACTGTCGTTTAGGTCATATAAATGAGAAGCGCATTTCCAAGTTACATAAGGATGTATACTTGGATAAGTTTGACTTTGAATCATACGAAGCATGCGAACCTTGTCTCATTGGAAAAATGACTAAATCTCCTTTTACTGGACAAGGTGAAAGGGCCACTAAACGATTAGAACTTATACATAGTGATGTATGTGGTCCTATGCGTACTATGACAAGAGGTGGCTTTTACTACTTTATCACGTTTACTGATAATTTCAGTAAATATGTGTATCTTATGAAGAACAAATCCGATTCTTTTGAAAAGTTCAAAGAAACAAAGCTGAAGTAGAAAAGAAAACTGGCAGAAGTATTAAGACTCTACGATCTGATCGTGGAGGTGAATACTTAAGCCATGAATTTAAGAGTTTATTAAAAGAGTGTGGTATTGTATCACAACTCACTCCTCCCGGAACACCACAATGGAATGGAGTTTCTGAAAGGAGGAATCATACTTTGTTGGACATGGTACGATCGATGATGAGTCATACAGATCTTCCAATTAGTTTATGGGGCTACGCCCTGGAGACGGCTGCTTATACACTTAACCGAATTCCTACTAAAACGGGTCAGAAGACTCCATATGAGATAAGGACTAAGAAACATCATAGCATGTCATTTATGAAAATATGGGGATGTGAAGCGTTTGTGAAACGTTTAACTTCTGACAAGCTAGGACCTAAATCAGACAAATATAATTTTGTGGGATACCCAATTGAAACAAAGGGTTATTCATTCTATAATCCTTCCAAGAACAAAGTGTTTGTTGCTCGAACTACAGTTTTTCTTGAAAGAGAAATGCTTTCGAAGAAAAATAATGGGAGGATAATAGATCTCGATGAAGTTCGAGGCCCACAAGATAACATTGAACCAATGGAGGAACTTGAGCAGGATGTACAAGACCACAACACTGCTCAAGAAACACAGGTTATTCGTAGGTCTAGTAGGATTCGCCATGAGCCTGAGAGATATTATGGATTTCTCTAAACTCAAGATGGTGATGTGATGCTTATCGACGAAGATGAGCCTCTCACCTACTAAGATGCTATGAACACTCCATAATCCAAGAGATGGCTGGATGCCATGAAATCTGAGATGGAATCCATGTATACTAATCAAGTATGGACTTTAGTTAATCCATCTAAAGGGGTAAAACCTATAGGGTGCAAGTGGGTTTTCAAGAAGAAGACCGACATGGATGGTTATGTACAGACCTATAAGGCACGATTGGTGGTAAAAGGTTTCAAGCAAATTCATGGTATTGACTATGATGAGACTTTTTCACCAGTGGCTATGGTCAAGTCCATCAGGATTTTGCTTGCTATAGCTGCTTACTATGATTATGAAATCTGGCAGATGGATGTCAAAACCGCTTTCTTAAATGGGGGCCTTGAAGAGGATATGGATGTGTATATGACACAACCTAAAGGTTTTGTTGATCCAAAGAATGCTGTAAAGGTATGTAAGCTGCGTCGATCCATTTATGGATTGAAACAAGCCTCAAGGAGATGGAACATTCGTTTTGATGAAACTGTCAAAGAGTTTGGGTTTATTCAAAATGAAGATGAACTATGTGTTTACAAGAAGGTAAGTAGGAGCAATGTGGCATTCCTATAATTATATGTTGATGATATATTAATAATAGGGAATGTCATTCCTTCTTTACAGGCTTTTAAGACTTGGTTGAGTAAGAATTTCTCAATGAAAGACTTAGGCGAAGAGACCTATATTTTAGGTATCAAGATCTATAGAGATAGATCAAGAAGAATGATTGGCCTAAGTCAGAGTAGATACTAGTCTAATCCAGGTGAAGGTCACTGGACAGCAGTCAAGAATATTCTTAAGTACTTGAAGAGGACTAAAGATTAATTCTTGGTATATGGAGGAGAAGATAAGCTTGTAGTAAAAGGTTACACCGACGCTAGTTTCTAGACAGACAAGGATGATTCGATTTCTCAGTCTGGATTTGTGTTTTGTCTAAATGGAGATGTTGTATGCTGGAATGGTTCACAGCTAAGACAGTTGTTGATTCAACAATAGAGCCTGAGTATATTGATGCTTGCGAAGCAACCAAGGAGGCTGTTTGGGGATGTACTTAGGAGATATCACATAATTAATAAGATTAATAATCGAGGGGATATACATATATGTAAAGTGCATACAAATGATAACATTGTAGATCTACTGACTAAGGCTTTGTCGCAGCAGAAGCACGAAGGTCATACTAGTTCCATGGGTATTAGATACATGAGAGATTGGCTCTAGTACGACTGGGAGATTGTTAGTATTGGTGTCCTAGAGACAATACTTTTAATGTTTTATTGAAAGCAATTAAGGATTATGTTTTATGTGATTATTTAATTATTATTTATTATATCTTTATTTACTGCGTTATAAATTGAAAGGATAATAAATGTCCTTGGAATATTAATACGTAATATATCTTTAAGTATGTGACTTAAAAATGAGATTATATGAATAGTATTTTATTCCTAAAATTCCCTAGTCAAGTATTATTATTTAAGGACAATAATAATGCAATAAGACTAGTATGTTTGTTGACGGATGACCACATCTCATTGGTCATAGGTATGGTGATACTAAAGTCAAGAACATAAGTGTATGTATCAATACATGACACTGGAAAGACCCGCCGTGAGATTCTACATGTTAATAAGTGTCATAAGAAATCACACTGTGATAATGATGTAATGATCCTCTGACTTGAAATCATTATATTTTTATACGAGAATTAATATACTTTGATTACACTCAAAGTTACCTTTAACCGGGTAATGATAAAGGTGTACATTGGGTATGCTATGAATCGTATGAGGAATATGAATGATAGATATAGGATTTAACCCTCCAATTCTAGGAGTGATATTATTGGCCTCTTGATTGAGTGAGACTATGAAATGCATGGCCATGCTCAAATATTGATTTGTTTAAATAGTCTACTCATTGATCAAGGAAACCGAGATTAAACGTTGAAGAGGATGACACTATACATGCCTCGAGTTTGATCTATAATATAAGGTTAAAGGGATTATATTACATGGAACATTATTCACGAAAGGTTTAATTGAATCACCAATTATTATTGTTACTTGGGTAGCAATGATGTATTACTAGATGCCGCTCATTGTTTATAATTTTATTATTAGATAATAAAATTATTGCCAACGTACTAATAACCTAAAGGGTCGCACACAAAGAACGTCAAAATGGAGGTTTATTTAAATTACGAATTTAAATATATTATTGTTTTTTCGAATTTAAATATTGAATTAATTAAGTGAGACTTGATTAATTATATTAGAATTCGGATTTAATAAGTATTATTATTATTCGAATTTAATTATTGAATTAATTAAGTGGGACTTGATTAATTATATTAGAATTCAGATTTAATAATAATAATAACCCAAAGTCATAATGGGTTTTGGAAACCACATGGATTAGGGTTAGGCCCAAAATCCCTCTCTCCCCTATATATACATAATGATGTATAGTATTAGGGTTTAATCATCAAATTTCGGTTTTAGAGAAAAACCCTAGCTGCTCAACATCAAGAGAGGCTAGAGAAAGAGAGAGAGAGAGACAAACAATTTGGCTAGTACCGACTCCGGTGATCATAGGATGATCGGGCATTCGTGTGGACTTCTTTATAGAGCAAATCTTTGCAACAAAGGACTGCTGTGATTCATCTTTCTGGACCTCCATTAAACAGCATACGAAAGCTTTGTTAAGGTACATACTTCTTCACCATAATCATCCAACGTTATACATGGATCCTGCGATTGGGTTTCAATTTTTTTATTGTTTTTACGTTAATTCCGCTGCGTTTTCATGCCCGAAACCCTTCACAGGCGGCGCCTCAATACTCAACGGGCAAACAGGGTGTCAGACAACAAGGAAAAATCGTTGTCTGTTTTAGTTTTCCTTGTAGTGTATCAACATTTCAAAGAATCCAGGGAATCACTCAAGAATAAAATATATTGATGTTCGACACCATTTCTTGAGAGATAATGTTGCAAAGGGAAAGGTAGGGCTGATATTTGTGCCTACAGAGTATCAGCTAGTTGACATCTTCACCAAACCCTTAGCAGAAGAAAGATTTTCTATTATTCGAAGGGAACTTAGGATGTGCAATGTCTAAATAGCAAGCTACTTTGAAAAGTCTGGTATCTAATCTTATTACTTGCTATATATGTGGACTTATGTGATGTGCATGCAAAGTGATTTTTTTTTTATGATTAAGGGGGAGAAAATATATAGTCTGATTGCATGCTTACGTGGTTAATGTTATATTTGTTATTTGGTACTGGAGATAAATATGTTATATGCATGTATATTATTTGTGAGAGAGATATATTGCATATTGAGCTTGTTTTGCAAGAAGCATTGTTTGAGGGGTAGCCTTTTAACTCACACACGCACTGATTAAAGGGGAGATATTAACACAATCATATATTGGTGTATAATCATCAAAAAGGGGGATATTGTTAATCTGATGTGTTTTGATGATATATAACAGCATGTTGATTTGCTATTTATTATTGTAACAGCTTGTTATGTTACTAGTTTTACTCTATACAACTTACCATTATATGATTGACTCACTTGATATATCCTACATATATATGAGTTTGCTATGTATAAGTATATTATCAGGTAACTTGATTGAATATGTGAAAACACAAAGTTTCAGGAAAGTGTTCGTAACAGCAAGCTGACACTGTTCCGCCCAGAAGCTATTCAAAATCAGTTTCGATAATGGATATTCCTTGAAGATGCTTGGAGATATCAGAGATTGGTTAGGATTTAAATATGTAAGGTCTCTATTATATAATATACAGTTTATATAATTAATAGAGCTCAAAAATGGTTTTCAAATATCTTCCTTATTTACTCAAATTTGATTCTCATTACCATATCTTTCTAAAATAGATTTCTATCAATCTTTTCCATATCAAAATCTTTCCATAATAGCTAAAATTTGTTTTGATCTTTTTCTAGCTGTTGGAAATTGATATTACCTTTCAAAATTGATTTGTTAGAGGATTTAAACTATTTCAAATTTCAAATTTCAAATCTTCTAATTACCTAACTGTTGGAGAATATTTTATGCTAATCAAATCTTGTCTTATTGCATAATATTCTCCGAACCGTTGTATGCTTCTTATATATATTCACTTGTACACTTTAATGTAAGTAACCAATCGATATACAACGTAAAAAAGTTTTGAGATCTGAATATACATGTTTCCTCTCTTCTCTCTCAAAACACTTTTGATTTTATAAACTTTGAGCTTCATTATTACACGTGTATTATATACAAGAATTTATAGTTTGGGTTGTAACGCTTTTATTCATTGTTATAAAGTTGTATTGATTAGTTGCTGAAGTAGTGGCAAGGGATCTTGGTTATCAGGGAATATTGCTCTAGGAAACTCTTTGTATTAGATAACAGATTGTTCGGGAACTAAGGAATTTAAGGGAGTGATTTGCTCGAGGAATTCAGAGTTCAAGAGGAAGAAGCTTGTTAGAGGATCTTGGGGTTCAAGAGGGCTGATTATTCAAAGGGAAACATAGTGTTTCAGCAAGCCATTTTCAGCAACCGGATTAAAGGAAGATATATTATTGTAACGTGTAATTGGTATTTTTATTGATCAATAATATATTCTCTTACCGGGTTGGTAAGGGACCAGGACGTAGACCATTAGTGGATATGGGTCAAACCTGGCTAAAATCGATTGTGTTCTTTATTGTTTTCAGTATTTACATTTTACACTGCATCATAATAGCAAGCTATTATACTGTATAATCTATAATCAGCAAGCTGACAATTTCAGCAACAGACTATTTTATTTGTAACAGTCGATACAAGTTGGTAAAAGTTAAAATTGACCTTAGTTAGTCATATACACCTATTCACCCCCTCTAGGTGTGCATTCACACATAGTTCTAACATCAGATATTTGGTCAAAACTGATGTCTAAAATAGTAAGGCACATTAATTTTATGAAAAAAACTGAAGTCCATTACATACTAAAACAACAATTATAACTGCACAAACTGATGTTTGTTACAAACAAAAAAATAGCTTTAAAAATTAAAACTGATGTCTTTCTAAAATTAAAACAGCAGTTATAACTAAAATACTTGATGTCTGTAACCAACAAATAAAGCAGTTTCCAAAAGAAAAGCTGATGTCTATAACTGTCTAAAACACCAATTAATTTGGCAGAGACTGCTGTCTTTGAGAAATAAAAAAAACAGTTTTGATAAGAAAACCTGATGTCTATATCTGTCTAAAACACCAATTAATTTTGGCAAGAAAAACCGATGTCTATAGCTATCAAAGACACCAGTTTTTTTATGCAACACTAATGTCTGTTATGTACTCAAATAACATTTTTTTCTGTGGAGCTGATGTCCAATATACAATACAACAACAGTTCTAACCATATAACAGATGTTTTCATTTTAAATATCATTTTTAAAAAATAAATTGATTTTTATGTCTTTTTATGCTCTCTATGTCTTGTGTTTAAGATTATGTTATCCTCCTAATATGACCAGTAAACAACTTAAATCATTATGTTTAATCTAAAAATAGGCTGATAGACAATAGAAAATTCCTTTTTTACTGATGTTGAAAGTGTTATTAGACATCGGTCAGAGACTAATGTCTTTGGGTATGACCTTTAACATCACTCACAAAAATATCAGTTGAAAATTTTTCAGACATCGGCCAGAAACTGATATCTATGTAACTTTTTCTTGTATTGCGTTCAAGTCTCAAGATGAGCAAAAGGTATATTAATCTTGAATCTGCAAGTATGCAAGTATGGAAACCGCACGCAGGCATAGAAAGTGCTACCCGAGACAAAAAATCTTTTGAAGATGGAAGTGTAAAGCACCTTTAGATTCTTGGACCTAACATAGTACTTGGAACTCATGACCTTGGAGCTCAGGAGGAGGATCGGATTCAGAGGAATGAAATAAATCAAGAAGGTCATCAAAAAAGATAACCGCATTCTGGACAAGGAAATGTTCGAGCCATGAGCAATCCTCATGATGGAAGCTGGATAATGGAAGATGGAAACAAAGCTGTGATGCACTCTGAGGTGCCAGGACTAAGTAGACCACACGGAATACAAGTCTTTGAAGCTTAGGAGACAGACGATGGACAGACCCCAAAAATGGGAGCAAGCAAAGAAGGCCGGCCGGATGCTAGTTGTTAAGATGTTATGTTGATGAAGTTGTTAAATTGTAGTTTTAACTGACTTGTTTTGTGGTTGCTAGTGGTTAGGGTTAATGTTCCTTTGAACTTTTTTGGGTTTCTCCTTTTGGAGTGGGATAAAGTTTATTCACCCCTTATGTATAAAATTATATCTACTTTAGCTTGAAAAACACCCATTCAAATATAATAATTAAGAATTGAGATCCCTATAAAAAAAAAAAGAGAATGAATTAAGAGTAAAAACCAGAGCACGGTTAATAATGCATTCTTCAAAGTTCAAATTAATTTAATTAATTAGCGGCCGTACCATCTATTTTAACACATCATGGCAAGGCAAGATCGATGGTAAATATTTATGCTTCATCTAATTATTTTGAAGTAGAAATTATCCTATCAGGCCAAAACTATGTGATGTTTGAGCGATTAGAAGAAACTAGCAAAGCGATTAGAAGAAACTACCAATTTTTTGCACGTGCGTATGATCGGAAAGTTACCGAATTATTTTTTATAAAAAAATTGAGATGATTAAATTTATTATTTTTATCATATAATTTTTTGTTTGTCTTTTTGAAACCATTTCAATAATATTAATTTAATAAAAATATTTTTATTAAATTATTGCGAGTATATTTTTTAAATTTTAATTTTGTTAAATCAACGCCATCGATCTTTTACTATATTTGTAAATAATTTGGTACACATTTATCCTAAGTCCATTATATCCTATATATCCTATAAAGATGTAAATTCCTTAATATTATAATTGTTTAATTAATTAATTCATGTTCTATTCCCTGTGAGTATCAAAATTAATTTAATAATATTTTTTAGATTTATTTGTTAATAAAATGATTAAGGTTTGATTATCAATCAATATTAATAATTAATTTAATATTATTTTAGAAGAAAATATATTAAAATTGAATAAATATAAATTTTTAAAAAATTGAAAATTTAATTATAAAATTATTATTAGAAAAAACTCATGCATAGTACGTAGTATAAGCTAGTATACCTTAATTTAACTATCTAGCAGTCAAACCAATAATTGCATCTTAGACTCTTAATAAGCTTTGAGAACCTGCTTTCTGCCCGCACATATACCAAAATATTGGGGGGACTATCGCTCGGTTTGGGCGAATTTGACAATAAAATTATCCAAATCAAATTTTTAAGTTTTACAATCTAGTTAACCATTATCATAATCATAACCATAATCATTATTACTATAACCGAACCAATCAAATTATAATAGTTCGGTTTGGACGGTTTCAGATTTAAACCACTAAAATAAAAATAATATAATTACATACTTGCATATAATTAGTAAAAGTAAAATTCTTGTAAATAAGTGCTTAGATTACATCATGTTTACTTAGAAAATATTTAATCCGAACTTTCAAGGGAGCAAATATTAATGAAAGACAAGTGTTTAATGATCCATTCTTGATGCCATCTTCTCGTGTTGTCAGCTGCATGTAAACAAAAAGACAGCATGTCAATCGGCCTGGTACGTAGAGCTAACCAAATGAGCGGGTAGGGTGAGTCGGGTCCGTTCACCAGCGAGCTGGTTTGGCCAGAACCTATTTCGTGGACGGCACGTACAGCTTCCCGGGACACGCCGAGTCGGACCGGTTCTCTGAAAGGCTGACTTGTTTATGGTTAGGCGGGTTTGACAGATTTATGTTAGGAAGCAAACACTGATGGCTGTCAGAGAATACAAGTCAGAGTTTACATTGCTGACATCATCAGAGTTTAAGGAGCTGTCGGACATATTTTACTCAATCAGAGAATACTCAATCAGAGTTTACTCTAACAGAGAATGCTCAATCAGAGAATAATAACCGACAGAGTTTAATATCAGAGTTTGTAAGGAAGCAATTCAAATCAAAGTCTGAATAGGAAAGTGAGAAGGAATCCGAATGCAAGACTATTTCCTTATGAAAAGCTATTCTATTTCTATTCTGATTTGTAATTGATTTGTAACTGTGTATATATAAACCCAGACATAGGTTAACATTGATCTATCTTAGCAAATCGTATTTTCATAACCTAGTAGCTCTTGAGAATAAATAACTTCTTGAGAGAGCTTTGTAATATGCTTATTCTTTAATACAAAACCGCATTAATATTTTACATACTTGTGTTCTTAATCGATTTACTGGTACTATTACATTCAACCCCCCTTCTGTAATAATTCATCTTTCTGGGCAAACAAGTGGTATCAGAGCAGGTAGTTCAAAATCAATTGTAAGATCTAAAATCATGTCTGGAAACAAGTATGAGAGCATAAAAATTTTAATCTTAAAGAAAGCTGAGTACCCTACATGGAGGGTGAAGATGCTGATGTTCCTAGAAGTAACATATCCTAATTACTTGGATATGATCAATGAAGGCCAGTACATGCCAACAAAACGGGTACCTGCAACCATTGTGGATGGAAGACAAGTACCTGAGCATTATACCCTCAAAGATAAAAAGGAGTGGACTAATGAGGAAAAACAAGAAGTCCTCAAAGATGCCAAGGTAAGAAACATACAAACAATAGTCTTGACTCTGTAATATCCAACAGGGTTATAGCATGCAAAACTGCAAAGGAGATCTGGGATGCACTAGAGATTCAGTGTCAAGGAACAAGAAAAAGAGAAGATCTGTGTTAATTCAGGAGTATGAATACTTTGAAGCCAAACATGATAAATCCTTAACAGATATCTATGACAGATTTTTAACACTATTAAACAATCTGGCTTTAGTGGATAAAGTATATGATAATGAGGATTCAAACACAAAATTTCTGAGGGTTCTTCCAGAGGAATGAGATCTACATACATCTTTAATTAGAGACAGGGCTGATTTAGATGAGATGTCCTTAGATGAAGTTTGTGGCAAATTAAAAACTCATGATCTAGAATTACAGCAAAGAAGAAACAGGAAAAGCAACAAAGCAAGGTCCATTGCTTTGAATGTTGAAACAAAGTCTGAAGAAGTAAAAGAAAAAGTGCTTAAAGTTTCAACAAGAAAAGGAAAAGAGATAGTGACTCAAGAAAGTAGTGAATCAGAGTCTGAGACAAACTCTGAAGAAAATTCTGATGACTCCACAAACTCTGATATGATGGAGATGGTTGCTATGATTGTAAAAGGCTTAAAAAAGATGAAATATAAGAAATATAAGAAGCAATCAAATTTTCAAAAGAAACAGGGAGAGGCTAAAAAGAGAGAAAGGTTCAAGAAGAGAGAAGATAGAGATGGGAAATCATAGACTATTGACAAGTCAAAAATAAAGTGTTATAGGTGTAACAAGATGGGACACTTTGCTACTGAATGCAGAAGTAAGGAATCAGGAAAAACCTTAATCACTGCAAAGAAAGACTGGATAGATTCCACAGATTCTGAACCAGAAACAAATTATGCACTCATGGAAAACACTGAAGCTCCAAACTCTAATAAGGTACTAGACTCTATCTTTAACTTTCAAACTGATAATATCTGTGAATTAAAGTCTTTTCTTAGATCTTTGCATGTTAGCTTTAAATCTCAGACATTGGAGAATGATAGATTAAAATCTGAAATACAAACTCTGACTGCTAGAAATAACTTGCTTGAATCTGAAAACTTTGATATGTTGAAAATTAAGAAAGATTTTGATAATTCTATTCACATGCAAACTCTACTAGAAATTCAAGTTGAATATTTAAAATCTGAAATAGCAAAAGAAAAGGAAACTTTCAGAGTTTGGACAAACTCTGGAAAGAAAGTTTAACAAATGCTAAATAATAAGAATTAGACTTCTGCTTTAGGTTATGAATCTGAAACACACACTAAATCACACATAAAAGGAATATTAAATACACCTGTGAAATTTGTTAGAGCAAGTATTAAGGAAACTCCCACAGAATGCTCTAAGACCAATAGTGTGACAGAACCTAAAAAGGTAAATATAGGATTACTTTCTCAGAAGCAACTTAAGGAAAAGTTGAAAGTAGTCACAAATGAAATTAAACCAAAAAGGGTTAAAAGAAATAGGAATGGCAAAGTAGGAATCAATAAGGAGACAAATTATATGAATATTCCTAATGCTCGTAGGAAAACATGTTTTACTTGTGGAAATTCAAATCACCTTGCCATTGACTGTAAACAAAAGTGAAAGAAAGAACCTGAAAATCCTAGGTTTGAGGCTAGAAAAAAAACTAGAAATAATCCATGTTTTCATTGTGGTAATATGAATCATTCAATTTATACTTGCAAAGAATATCATGATTTGTATTACAACATTTATAAACCACAGCCTCAAATAAAGAATTCTCTAAAACAAATTGTCAAGCAAATATATGTGATAAAGTCTGATAAAAAGAGTGTAAACTCTAACAGTACAAACTCTGTAAATGCAAACTCTACTTCTGTAACTCTGTTAACACACACTCTGATAAAAGTACTCCTGCTGCAAAAGTTAACAAGTTTTCAAAGAAAGGACCCAAACTAGTTTGGGTCCCCAAACCTACTAATTAAGTTGCATTTACTGATTGCAGGGAAACAGGAAAAACATCCTAGTAATTGATAATGGATGTTTTGCACATATGCCTGGAAACAAATCCCTGCTTTCAGAGTTTGAGGAGAAGGCTCGCCCAGTAGTATCTTATGGAGATGGCAACATAGGAAGAACACTGGGATATGGCAATATTGTGATTGGAAATGTCATCATTGAAAATGTAGCTCTGGTTAAAGGACTCAAACATAATCTTCTAAGTGTGAGTCAAATGACAGACAGAGGTTATTCTATGGAATTTCATAGCACTCATTGTGAAGTGAAAAGCAAGAAGAATGGAAAAGTAGTTCTTATTGGTCACAGACATAACAATTTATTTGAAGCTAGCTTGGATAATGATTCAGATGGTCCATTAACCTATTTTCTTAGAAAGGCATCATCCCTGGAAAGCTGGAACTGGCACAAAAAGTTGTGTCACTTGAATTTTGGAAACATCAATGAATTAGTGAAAAAGGACTTAGTCAGAGGTCTTCCAAAAGTTCAATTTCATCCTGATGGACTTTGTGATTCATGTCAAAAGGCCAAACAAAAGAAGACATCTTTCAAGAGCAAAACTGAAAACTCAATTGATCAACCATTTCACCTATTGCACCTTGATTTATTTGGTACTGTTAACATAATGTCCATAGGAAAGAAGAGATACACTCTTGTGATAGTTGATGACTTCACTAGATTTACTTGGGTTTACTTTTTGCATAAAAAGGATGAAACTGCAGAAATAATTTTTGAACATATTGCAATGATTGAGAATGGATCAACTCAAAAGGTGAAGAATCTAAGAAGTGACAATGGAACAGAGTTTAAAAACTCTGTAATGGAAGAATTCTGTTCAACAAAAGGTATCATTCAACAATTTTCAGCACCTGGAACACCTCAACAAAATGGTGTAGTTGAAAGAAAGAATAGAACTCTAATTGAAGCTGCAAGAACAATGCTAGAAGGAGCAAAACTGCCTACTTACTTTTGGGCAGAAGCTGTGAACACTGCATGCATTACTCAGAATTGTTCTTTGATAAACAAACATGGAATGACTCCATGTGAATCTTTGAAGGGAAGAAAACTAACTGTTAAGTACTTACATATCTTTGGAAGCAAGTGTTTTATTCTTAAAACACACACTGAGCAATTAAAGAAGTTTGAGCTTAAAGCAGATGAAGGAATTTTTATTAGATATGAAACAACTTCTAAAACCTCTTTAAGGGCATTCAAAGTATTCAATCTAAGAATAAGGACAGTCATGGAATCAATTAATGTCTCTTTTGATGAAGGGAAAATAGCTGGATTACATGATAAGGATGCATAGGAAACTCTGAGATTTGAGAATGAACTACAGGAAATAAATTCTGATGGTTCAAACCCTGATAACACAAACTCTGTTCAAATAAACTCTGGTGAGGAAAACTCTGATTCAGAATTGATTGAAATAGAAAGTGAAGATTCTGCACATGTTGAGGGGGAGCAACATCATTCAAATACTGAAATTAGAGATCAAAACACAGTAATTGAAATATCAGAATCTGACCAAACTCTGAACAACCCAAACTCTGAACCCTTAAATTCTGATCCATCAAACTCTGAGACTACAATCTCTGAAACCTCAATCTCTGATAATTCAAACTCTGAGCATATAAACTCTAAGACATCAAACATTGATGATAGCACATACTCAGGGGGAGGATCAACATTTACAGAAGAATCTTTCTATGAAGGAACAAATCATGGGGAATTATCTAGCTCTAGAAACTTTACACAACCAAGAAAGTAGACAAAAGATCACACATCTGATTTAATTATTGGTGATCTGGAAAGTGGAGTAAACACAAGAAAAGCTACTCAAAATGAATGTCAATTTCATAGCTTTCTGTAACAAACAGAACCAAAGAAGTTAAGAATCTTTGAAGGATGCAGATTGGGTAACTGCAATGCAGGAAGAGTTAAATGAGTTTGAAAGAAATGAAGTTTGGACATTAGTACCTAGACCAAAGAACAGGTCTATTGTAGGCACAAAATGGGTATTCAGGAATAAGACAGATTCTGATGGAATAATTACAAGAAATAAGGCAAGACTGGTAGCCAAAGGCTATTCTTAACAGGAAGGCATTGATTATGATGAAACATAAGCACCAGTAGCCAGACTTGAAGCAATCAGAATTTTTCTTGCTTATGCTGCACATAAGAAATTCAAGGTTTACCAAATGGATGTTAAGAGTGCATTTTTAAATGGTGAACTTGAAGAAGAAGTTTATGTTGAACAACTACCTGGCTTTGTCAATCCAAAATTTCCAAATCATGTCTATAGACTGGATAAAGCCTTGTATGGTCTAAAGCAAGCACCAAGGGCATGGTATGAAACTTTAGCTCTATTCTTACTTGAAAGTGGTTTCACTAGAGGTACAATTGATAAAACACTGTTTTATAGAACTCAAGGTAAGGATCTATTATTGGTACAAGTATATGTTGATGATATTATATTTGGTTCCACTAACGAGCCCTGTGAAAGATTTTCAAAGCTAATGCAGTCCATGTATCAAATGATCATGATGGGGGAAATGAGTTACTTTCTAGGTTTACAAGTAAAACAGACTGAAGAAGGCATTTTCATTAATTAGTCTAAATATACAAAGAATCTACTCACAAAATTTCAAATGCAAGACTCATCATCTGCTACAACTCCTATGGCTACTGCAATAAAACTTGAGCAAGATATTGGAGAACCTGTTGACATCACTGCATACAGAGGAATGATTGGTTCTTTACTTTATTTGACTGCAAGTAGACCAGACATCATGTTTGCAACATGTCTATGTGCTAGATTTCAAGCAGATCCCAGGGAACCACATCTGATAGCTGTAAAGAGGATTTTCAGATATCTCAAGGGCACTATTAATCTTGGCTTATGGTATCCTAGAGAATCTGATTTTAAATTAATTAGTTACTCAGATGCTGACTTTGCAGGATGTAAAATTGACAGAAAAAGTACAAGTGGTAGTTGTCAATTTCTGGGTGGAAGACTAGTGTCATGGTTTAGCAAGAAGTAGAAATCAATCTCAACATCTACAGCAGAGGCTGAATATATAGTTGTAGGAAGCTGTTGTGCACAAATATTATGGATGAGAAATCAACTGATGGATTATGGTTTGAATTTTTCTAAAATTCCTATTTATTGTGATAATCAAAGTGCTATTGCAATGACAGGAAATCCAGTTCAACATTCTCTGACAAAGCACATCAATATCAGATATCATTTCATAAGGGAACATGTTATGGAAGGCACAATTGAATTACATTTTATTTCCACAGATCAAAAAATAGCAGATATATTTACAAAGCCTTTGCCTGAAGCAATATTTAACAGACTGGTTTCTGAATTAGGAATGGTTACAAGTGGCTCAACATGACTTAACAAGTACAGTCAATCAGAGAATATGTCAGAGTATGAGATAAACTCTGATGAAATCAAAGTAAACTCTGATCAATGCGGCATCTAATCTCTGTTCACATCTATCAGTGTTTATGGTAATCTCTGTCAGAGGATGTGGTAAACTCTGACTCATCTAAACTCTGACTTGTTAAACTCTGATTATGTGGTAAACTCTGTAATTATTTTTATGACATCATAATTCATTATTGTGACATCATAATTATTATTCTCTGATTGGATTCGAAACGAAGCGCGTGTAACTCACGAATGACAGTTCATATACTTACACAGATATATATACATTTTCCGTATTTTGAGACATTTATCATAATTGCTTTCCAATCAATTCTTGCCACGTGTCCCACTACAAAAATTATGCATATAAATAGTCATAGATTAATTCCATTAATCATTATCAGTGTTCATTCTATCAATTACTATTCATTTTCATACTCTCATTTCTCAAGAACCCTAACTGTTCAAACCTACAATTTCTCCTTGTAACAATGGCATCAAAAGGACAAACCTTTCAAACCTATACCTTTGCACCCACAAACTATATTTCTTTGTTAAATAAATCTGATGCACCTAATGATTTTCATGTGATTCAAGATTTTTTGGCACAAAGTTATATTGGCTACGCGTTACAGGAACCTTCTAACTTCTCGGCTCAGTCCTTGATAAGGATTTGGTCGACTGCTAAGTTTAATGATGCATATGATGATGAAGATCCAGTCATAACTTTCAACTACAATGGCAAGCATTTAATCACACCAGCAGTGGTTTGACAAGCCCTTCATCTCCCAAAAGTGGCCGTGTATGATGATATTGTGGGAGATGATCAGATAAAAGAGTTCTTTACTTCTATAGGCTATGGAGAAATCCTAACAAAGCTGGGGAGTCTTACCGGACCCCATCTTTGAAGAGAATGGAGTTTCTTCTTCGACTGCATCACAAGGGCCTTCACAGGCAAGTGCACAAACTTCGATGCAATCCCACAGCTTGCACAACAAATTGGATATTCTCTGACCCATAATCTTAATTTTAATTTTCCTTGTATGATAATTAGGCAGCTGGATTGCAAAATAAATGATGATGCTCACACTGTTTATTTTGCTAGATTTCTTCAGTTAATTTTTAATGTTTTGTTGCCTGATGTAAATTTTGAGAATGATCAGAGTTTAGCTAGTTTTAGTATGAATAAGAGGATTTTTATTGACCTAACTAGGAAGGATGCTAAGAAAGATAATCTATCTCCTCTCTTTTATCCCACACGGGTCATGTTTCTCTTAAATCAGAGAATGCCTACCATGTATGGAATGGATTTTCTCTCTATGGCTTTGGATCAGAGTTTAGCACCCTCTGATTCAGACCCAAGCCACCCTCCAAACACTGACACCCAAACACTTTTGCCAACCTCTATAGTCTTCCAAAAGGCTGTAGTTGTAACACAAACCTCTCAACAGGGCACCAGCAAAAGGAAGGGGAAGGCAGTGAAAGAATCATCTCCTAAAAGGAGAAAATTAATAGATGAAGATTCTGATTCTGATGAAGGGTTGGTTTTTGCCAAGGGAACAACTGTTGAACAGGCTTCTGAGAAACCTCATGCACCTTTTATGAAGCCATTCACAGTAAATCCAATGTCTGAAGTGAAGAAGAAGATGAGAAGATTAGTTAAGGCTATAAACTCTGAGGCTGCAAACACATGACCTAAACTCTGATACAACACTAAACTCTAACCTTCCAATCTCTGATCTAAACTTTGATGACTTGGCAAACTCTGTTGAAGCATGGCATAGCTGGAAAGCAAATATTCCTTGGAATGAACCTGGATTACCAGTTCCAATTGAGAACATGATTCCTCGGTATGTCAAGTCAAAAGCTGATTGGTGGACAAATGTTGCCCATTATAACCGTGAACGTATTATACGGGGGCCTACTGTTGACAAGACAGTCTGCAGGAAAAATTTGGGGAATCTAAATGATCTTTGGCTCAAGGCTGAACATGAGCGACAACACAATTATTTGAAAGATGAGCCATATATCACTCCAGAAGAAGTTGGTCCTATTCAAGTCTCTGATTCTCCTACAAACTCTCCTAAGCAAATTGTTAAGGAGATTTCTTATGAAAGAGTAAGGGAGTTAGCAGAACAAGTCAGGAAAGAGATGGAAGCCAAGAAGTCCACATCATCTGCCTCTCCAAGTACAAAACAATTCTCCAGAAGAAAGAAGAAGTCTGTCACATTTGGTCAGGATACACAAGAACCTATCTCTCAAAGTGAGGTAGCAATCTCTACATGGCCAGGCACACAAGAACATGTTGATCAAAGTTCAACAACAGCCACATTTCCAGCAGATGAAGCCATCTTAGATCAGGGGTACAACCCACAAGAACCTTCAGCTCAAAGGATTGAAGAAGTTGTTAAGGCCCCAGCTACACTAGAACCATCCAATTATAGTTTTGGATGCAGACACTTTACATATTCTTGCAGATCTTGCTGTTGCTGATGCTGAAGGCTGAGTTATGGCAGAATCAAGCACACAAGAACCTTCACCTCAAAGTGGTGAAGCAGCTGGAGATATGACTCAGGTTCCACAAGAACCAATCATCAGTTTTATGATTGCAGACCAAGATTCTACTATTGGACAGACAGACTCGATGAAGCTCCACTGGTAACCACTATTGCTCTTATGGTATTACCAATCTCTGCCCAGCCAATGGAGACAACATCCACATCTACAACTCAAGGTATAAACTCTAAGACTTGTGTTTGGAAGGTTGTGCAACTGGGGTAGGAGGAATGGGGGCATTTCCATCTCCCTCCATTGTTGCTGAATGCAAAGAAATTTGAGATTTTGAAGAAGAATGTACAAGATGGAGATTTTGAAGATATACCTGTACAAGAGGAGAATAAATGAGGCACAACTTAGGGTGTAAGTTGATTCTCACAAGATCCTTGAAGACCCTCTTGTTTTGCATCCATGGCTCCAAGGACTCCATATCTGCACTTATTTCATACTCTCCAACAAAGGCATTAATAATCATCATGAAAAATCTTGCAAAGTAGATATTATTTTTCCTAGATGACTTGGGTCCTAACTTAGCAGATAATTCATTTAGGAGTAGTGTGCCAAAATCGAAGTATTTATCAAACAGGATAGAATAAGCAATTTCTTGCATACTGATCGTAATTGCATCAAAATTACTTATTTTTCCAGAAAATACTTTAATTATGGCATCAAAGAAATAACTTCATTCTTTCCTAAGATTTTTCCTAACAACTTCTCCTAATCCAGTTTCAGCATTTGCATAATTAACGGATTCTAACATGTCCCTAATTTCATTTTCAGTGGGTGGTTTATTACAATTATTTGCAGGCAACCCTAAACATTCAGATAATGAAGTACTAGTAATTGTATAGGTATTACCTTTGCAAGAATAAGAAATTACCTTCCCATCTGGTGAAATCTCTGCAGAGGTCCACAGTTCTTCAACAAAGGAACACACGATTGTTGGTGCTTCGCTGAGAGCTTTGGAAACTTTGCAATCTCCTAGGAATCGCATCAATGGATGAAAGTCGACAGGAGCATCATTCACCGTTAGACATGCTGTGAAGTTGTTCTGTTCATAGGTGAACCCAGTGGAAGAGACGATCTTCTTTTGTGGTGCTATTCTTTCAGTTAATATTCAAGAAATTAAAGTGAACTTGAAAAAATTTGTGAGAGCTCGTGAGAATTAGATAAAATTAGCTTGAGAGAGAGAGAGAGACAGAGATGAATAGTTTAGAGAGAAAAAAAAATAGCAGGTAAGAATGAATTTTAATTGCAACTGCTATTTATATTTTCTAGTATTAAAAAGACTTGAAAGGACTTTTTAATTAGGCAGATAACCGTTGATGTATAAAAGACTGTAGTTTATTACCCGAGATGGTAATTCTCCAACGGCTATAATCTGATCAACGGATGAATAAAACTGTAGAAATTCTATTACTATCGACGGATAAAATAGAGAATTAATCATTTATCGATCGATCACTAACTACCAAGGTAATTAACTGTCGATAGATAAATATCCATCGATAGGAATAACATTTATCTGTTGATCAAATAAGAAGGGATTTATCCGTCGATAAACAATTACTTAGGTAATTATCTGTCGATAGATAAATATCCATTGATAATTGTGAACAATGGCTACAAAACTTGACAGACATTTTAAGCATGAGCATAATTAAGCATACCTAACTCACAGAC
Source organism: Oenanthe sinensis (assembly GCA_028671895.1). NCBI lineage: Eukaryota > Viridiplantae > Streptophyta > Magnoliopsida > Apiales > Apiaceae > Oenanthe > Oenanthe sinensis. The sequence continues at coordinate 26,632 of JAPMAC010000215.1, forward strand.
TAATCTATTAAAAGTAGATTCATCTAGAGGTTTGGTAAATATGTCTGCAAGTTGTTGTTCACTAGGAACAAAATGTAATTCAACTGTACCATTCATTACATGTTCCCTAATGAAATGATACCTTATGTCAATGTGTTTGGTTCTGGAATGTTGCACAGGATTTTCTGTTATTGCAATGGCACTTGTATTGTCACAGAAGATGGGAATTTTGTTCAAGTTGAACCCATAGTCAAATAGTTGATTCCTCATCAATAAAATTTGTGCACAGCAACTTCCAGCAGCAATGTACTCAGCTTCTGCAGTTGAAGTTGATACTGAATGTTGCTTTTTGCTAAACCATGACACAAGTTTGTTTCCCAGAAATTGACAGGTGCCTGTAGTACTTTTCCTGTCTATTTTGCAACCTGCATAATCTGCATCTGAGTAGCCTATTAGATTAAAACCATAATCTCTAGGATACCAAATACCTAAATTTGATGTACCCTTAAGATATCTGAAAATTCTTTTAATAGCTACTAAATGAGATTCTCTAGGATCAGCCTGAAATCTAGCACATAAGCATGTAGAGAACATTATATCTGGCCTACTAGCAGTTAAATATAAAAGTGAGCCTACCATGCCTCTATAACTTGAAATATCCACCTTAGCTTCTTTGGTATTTAATTCAAGTTTAGTGGCAGTGGCCATGGGAGTTTTTGCAGAAGAACATTCACTTAACTCAAATTTCTTTAACAAATCATGAATGTACTTTGTTTGATTTATAAAAATACCATCCTTAACCTGTTTGACTTGTAACCCAAGAAAGTAGGTAAGCTCTCCCATCATGCTCATTTCATATTTACTCTGCATTAGTTTGGCAAACTTCTTGCAAAGTTCCTCATTTGTTGATCCAAAAATAATGTCATCCACATAAATTTGTACAAGAATGATAGAGCCATTAACACTTCTACTGAATAGAGTTTTATCAACAGTACCTCTTGTGAAATGATTCTCAATGAGAAACTGAGATAAAGTGTCATACCAGGCCCTTGGTGCTTGCTTCAAGCCATAAAGTGCTTTGAGTAAAAAGTAGACAAAGTTAGGAAATTTTGGATCTTCAAAGCCAGGAGGTTGTTCCACATAGACTTCCTCTTCTAGTACTCCATTCAAAAATGCACTTTTAACATCCATCTGGTAGACTTTGAAATTAGCATGTGCAGCATAAGCCAGAAAGATTCTAATTGCTTCTAACCTTGCAACTGGTGCAAAAGTTTCATCAAAATCAATTCCTTCTTCTTGTGAATAACCCTTTGCTACAAGCCTTGCTTTGTTCCTAGTCACAATACCAGTTTCATCCATTTTGTTTCTGAATACCCATTTTGTACCAATTACTGATCTATTTTTTGGTCTGGGAACCAGCTTCCATACTTTATTTCTTTCAAACTGATTCAGTTCTTCTTGCATAGCCAAAACCCAATCAGGATCCATGAGAGCCTCTTCAATTCTTTTCGGTTCTTCTTGAGATAGAAAACTGCTATACAGACACTCATTTTGAGTAGCACTTCTTGTCTTGACACCATCTTCTGCATTTCCAATAATTAGTTCAAATGGATGGCTTCTTGTCCATTTTCTTTGAGGAGACAAATTTTGCCTTGATGATGAAGCTTCATGATCATTTGTATTGAACTCAAAGTGATCTGAATTTGTAGATTGATTCTGAAACCCTCCCCCTGAAGTGGATACCCTTGATGTAGATTGTTGATTATCCGTTGAGGAGTTATCAGTTGATGCATTATCAGTTGATGGATTTCTGTCAACTGATAAATTATCCATTGATGCAATAACATCAACTGATATTGGGTTTCTGAACACTTGAGGTTTTATAATTTCTGCCTCTTCATCATCATTTACATCATTTGATTCATTCTCAAAATGCAGTGTGTCATGATTTCCTTCATCAAACAAGCCTTGAATCTTTTTATCATCAAATACTACATGTACAGATTCCATAATAATGCGTAGTCTGAGATTGTAGACTCTATAGGCTACGCCTGATAGTGCATACCCAACAAATATAGCTTCATCAGCCTTGGCTTCAAATTTTCCTAGGTTTTCACCTTGATTTCTTAGTACATAGCACTTGCAGCCAAAGACATGAAGAAATCCCACCTTTGGCTTTTTGTCTTTCTTGATCAATTGATAAGGAGTCTTCCCTTGAGTTTTATTTACTAGGGAGATGTTTTGAGTAAAACATGCTGTGTTTATGGCCTCAGCCCAGAAGTATGTTGGGAGTTTGGCATCTTCCAACATGGTTCTAGCAGCTTCAATCAATGTCCTATTTTTCCTTTCAACTACCCCATTTTGTTGAGGTGTTCTGGGTGCAGAGAATGTGTGTATGATTCCTTTTGATTCACAGAACTCTTTCATTGTGGAATTTTTGAATTCTGTTCCATTGTCACTCCTTATCTTCTTTACATCCAATTCAAGATTTTTCTCATTTTCTCTTATGTGCTTGATGATGAGATGACTAGCTTCATCCTTTGAATGTAGAAAATAAGTCCATGAGAATCTTGAAAAATCATCCACAATGACTAGAGCATACTTCTTCTTTGCAATAGACATGATATTTACAGGACCAAACAAATCCATATGTAATAACTCAAGTGGCTTTTCAATTGAAGATTCCAATTTCGACTTAAATGATGCCTTCCTCTATTTTCCTTTCTGACAAGCATCACAAAGTCCATCCTTGACAAATTCCATTTGTGGTAAGCCTCTCACTTGATTTTTCTTAACCAAGAGATTCATGGCTTTGAAATTCAAGTGAGCTAATTTCTTATGCCACAGCCAACTTTCATTTGTACTTGCCTTAGAGAGAAGACAAGTCATTGATTCTGCATTTGTTGAGTTGAAGTCAGCTATGTACACATTCCCTTTTCTATTCCCAGTCATGACCAGGCTTCCATCTACCTTGTTGGAAATTATGCATGCTTCTGTTGTGAAACAGACTTTATTTCCATTGTCACATAGTTGACTTATGCTTAACAAGTTATGTCTTAAGCCATCAACTAATGCAACAGGTTCAATGATGACATTCTCTTTTGAAATCAAGCCATATCCCATGGTGTGCCCTTTGCTGTCATCTCTAAACGTTACTCCAGGGCCAGCTTTCTCCTCAAACTTTGTGAGCAGGGATTTATCTCCAGTCATGTGTCTTGAACACCCACTGTCCAAGTACCAAAGATTTCTTCTTTTTCCCTGCACACAGTCAGAACAAATCAAGTTGATTTTGGTACCCAAGTTGCCTTGGGTCCTTTCTTATTAGTTGTTATCTTTGGCTTGGATTCCAATTTTTGTACCTTTGGTTTGGGTGGTTTTACTTCCACTTCAACCTTAGGTGTTGGTCTCCCTACCTCAGAATTCTCAGTGCTAATATTTGGAATGCTCATGCTTGCAGAATTGGAAAAATTTGGTGCATGAAGATTTTTAAGCATATTCCATGGCATAACAGGCATATTCATATTGGCAAATGCAAGATATGGATTAAACATATAAGGCATTGATGCATACTGAGCATGAATAGCATGAGAATCAACTAAATGAGGAAAAACAGAATTGGTATGCATGTTGGGTACAGCAGGTACATTTGTTGCTGTAGGCATGGTGAGTTTACATTGCACAGATAAATGATTTTTACTACCACACTTAGCACATACTTTCCTAGGAGCATATTTGTCAGGTGTGTAGTTGTTGTGCTTGTTTATGCCTACTTTACCATTTCTATTTTTCTTCTTCTTTTCATTTGGCTGAATATTAGGTTCTATCTTTTCCAATTTCTCTTTCAACTGATTTTTAGATAAGAATCCTATATTAGCCTTTTCAACTTTGATTTGAGATTCAGAGGAGCTACTTTCTTTGACAAATTTAATAGGTCTGTTAAACTTAGTTTTAATATCACATTTCTTAGCAGTTGATGACTTCTCAATCGATGGATAATTATCCGTTGGAATAGCATTATCAATCGATGGATAATTCTTATCAGTTGATTCAGAGTTATCAATCGATTGCTTCTTTTCTAAAGATTGATCTTCATCAATGGCTATTTTCTCAAGAGTTTCAGACAACATGGTGAAAGAGTTTGTTCCATGAATGTCATTCATCTTCTTACTGGCTTTACTTGACCTGTTCCACTTGTCAATGGTTCTTAGTTCATCCTCTAATTTTTCTTTTAACTTCTCTATTTCCTTTTTACTGTCAACTAGTTCATTTCTAGCATCTTTGTTTTCCATCTTGAGTCTGTCCAATTGCACTAGCTCACTCTCTAAGAAATTGTTTCTTTCAGTGAGAGTTTCTAATGTTAATTTGAGCCTAGTGTTCTCTTTGTTCAAAGACTTAAGAGTGACATGCAAATTATACAATTCATTAGACATTTCATTAATAGTAATATTGCATTCATCTTTGGACAACTCAGATAGATTTGTAGAAATTACCTGATTGCTGGATGAACTAGCTTCCTGGTCATCTTGATTGGCCATTAGTGCAAGATTGATGTGTTCTTCTTCTTCTTCAGAATCCTCCTCAGCAGCCCAGTCCTTTTCTTCTGTCACAAAAGCCTTCTCTCTTTGTTTAAGCAAGTCAAAGTACTTCTTCTTATAGTCAATACCATCACTAGACTTTGACCTCTTTTCAACTTTGGGCTTTCTGCATTCACTTGAAAAGTGACCAGCCAATCCACAGTTAAAGCATCTGAATTGAGTTCTGTCAACAAGATTTTTGCCTTGTTGAGTGTCTCTCCTGAACTGTGATCCAGGCCTTTGCATTGGATTCCTTTTGAACTTGAGTTTAGAAAATTTTTTTGATAGAAAAGCTAAATGCTCATCTATTTCATCCATTTCATCTTTGATGAGTGACTCATCACTGTCACAAAGTTCTTTTCCTTTACCAGTAGAAGATTCATCATATCTAACATAATTTGCACCATTGCCATGACCTTCTTTCTTCCCTTCTTTGAAATCAGCATCTTCATCTGTTTCTGCAACTTGCTTTTCCTTGACCACCAAAGCAATGGACTTTTCTCTCTTCTGACTTTTCTCAATTTCCTCATCTTGCTGTAGCTCCAACTCATAGGTTTTCAAGATGCCATACAGCTTGTCCAAAGTATAATCTTTAAAGTCAGGAGATTGCCTTATAGAGACAGTCATTGGTTTCCATTCTTTGGGTAGGGACCTCAAGAATTTGAGGTTGGTGTCCTCAACAGCATAAACTCTTCCATATAGTTTAAGCTCATTCAACAGCTTTTGAAACCTACTATATGTATCATTTATTGTTTCACCACCCTTGAAGTGAAAGGCCTCATACTTTTGAATCAAGAGTTGCATCTTGTTCTTTCTTACTTGCCCAGTACCTTCACAGAGGGTTTGAAGAGTGTCCCAGACTTCTTTGGAGGTTGTACAACTGATGACATTGTCAAACATGTCCTTGTCAAGACCATTAAACAAGATGTTCATAGCCTTTTTGTCCTTGTGTACTTCCTTTTCATCTTCATCTGTATACTCACTCACAGATTTAGGAATGAGTTTGTCTGGTGCTTGAGTACCGTCTGCATTTACACTTGTAACTATTTTCATAGGCACATGTGGACCTTTCTCTATGCAATGAACATAGGAAGGATCAATAGATAGCAGATGCAAGTGCATTTTTACTTTCCAGGGAAAATATTCATCTTTCTCTAGAACTGAAATCTTAACTCCTGTGTCTCTTTGACCCATTCTTGATGTACTTTTAGATCTTGACTTTCTGTTTGTTGAAAGCTTGCTCTGATACCAATTGTTATTCGCCCTTAAGTACACTAAGTTTGGAGAAGGGGGGGTTGAATACAAACTTAAGAATTAATTCAACTTCTTGCGGAAATAAGTTTGTACAAAGAGAGTGTTTAATTAAGATTGATGTAACTAAGAACTGGATAACTAAAGTGTTGAAAACAGAAACAACAAGATTAAAAATTACTAGTGGATTATTTTTCCACTAGTGAGTTTTTGCTTTCAATTGATCTTAGTAAAAATACTAAGCTGCGTACAAAGTTGAATTTAGAACTTAGAAAAGCATTACAAGTTCTGCCTGATTTTCTACTTTGCTTTTCTTGAGTTCTTCTAAAACTTCTCTCTACTTTGCTACTGTGTTTTTGCTTTATATACAAAAACTACTACTCTAGTTTTCTATCGACTGATAACAATATAATATTACAATTTATACTGTTTACATAAAAATAGAAACTAGCTTCTTTTCACAGCCTTCCTTGTAGAACTAACTAGCTCTGGAAGTGTCTTTGTCTTAAGATATTCCTTGGATGTTGTGTTGCCTTGAAAGTCTTCACAATCCTGACAGGACTGTCTTCCAATGATTCAGTTTCTGCACTGTTCCCGTAATTTCTGGCTTTAGCTAAATAGGGAAACTTTAATCAACTGATAAATGCTGTTAAGCTTATCAGTTGATTCACCTTTGCTTATCCATCGATGGATAGGATATCTGTTGATCAGTTGATGTGTCGATGGATAATTGAGTTATCCATCGACTCCTTATCCATTGATGGTTCTTTATCCGTTGACTGTAATTATCCATTGATGACTTGTATCAGTTGATAGCTTTCATCCGTTGAGTAGTGTCTTCATCCATCGACTTCAACATCAGTTGATCACTTCACTTGTGAGAATTCAGACTTAGAATATTTACAATTGATCAGCCATTCTTCACATCTGTTGAGAAGCTAGAAATTGAAGTCAATAACATCAGTTGACTACATCATTGCATCCATCGAGGTAATACAATCAATTGATAGTGAAACATAAATCAATGCTACAGTCCAGTTTATCAGTTGATAAACAAGTTTCAACTAATAACTGGTTTCCTAGTCAATGGATATTTATAAGTCATATCCATTGATCAGTTACAAAATAATTTTGAGTCCCTATTGAAATTCTAAGTAATTTGTTATCATCAAAACTCATAATTCCTAACAGATATCTTTGATGGTGTCAAGCTAAGAAGAAACTCATTTATTTCTTGGAGGATGGAAGAGTTATGAAGATTCACTACAAGAAAAACATGATCATACAACACTTATTGCACAATGGTTAAAAAAATAACCGTAGTCCTAAAAAATTAAACAACAGTGTATGTCTTTTTTTGGAAAACTGTTGTGTGACTATGGCTACGACAACCGTTATTGAACTTATTGTAAACCGTTGTCTCTGTGGTGTACCTTTGATCATACCAGACAAGTGTTATTAATGCGATCGTTGTCTCATATCTTTCATACAAGGGTTATAATCCGTTATTGTTCTTTTGAAAAACTGTTGTGTGACTATGACTACGATAACTATTATTGAACTTATTGTAAACTGTTGTCTCGCTCGTGTATCTTTGATCAGACCAGACAAGTGTTTACACAACGGTTTGTAAATGAAACTGTTGTCTTCAGCACTTCCATACAAGCCTTTTTTAAATTTAAACCATTGTCATAAACTTATTTATACATGTGTTTTACAAATAAACCATTGTCTTGTGTGACCCCACGTGATTGGTGGAAAAACTTTCACCTGGATTGTTGAGGTGGCAAAATAAGAGCCCTCGATTGAAATAAGATTGGATATTAGCAGTTACATTAAGAAAAAATATATATATTTACACAACGGTTTGTAAATGAAACTGTTGTTTTCAGCACTCCCATACAAGCATTTTTAAATTTACACCATTGTCATAAACATATTTATATAAGTGTTTTACAAATAAACCATTGTTATGTGTTTAATGCTTATTTTATAACGATTTTACATGGAAAACCGTTGTCTTCGTTGAACTCACATAACACAATTTCTAAGAAAACCGTTGTCTGTTTCACAGAAGATGACAAAAATTACCTTTTCATAATAAGACGAAATTTTTTTTAAAGACATTTTATTAGTTTAGTTAAAAAAACACATAAAATAAATTTTAAGAATTTTAGTTTTTTTTATACATAACTAAAACCAAAAAATCTTAACATCCGTACGGTTGGATCATCGATTTTTTTTTAATTTTATATGAAACTAATTATAGTTTTATAAAAATCCCTTATGCTAATATCCTAACTTTTAAACAAGAAAGCATACTAGTAACTCTTATTCCATTCATAAAAGTATCTACTAATTATTATCAATATATATATTTGTACATATACATAATATAAATATATTTTTCTAAGTTGTAGTTGAAAAAAAATCAAAATTCTTAAAAAATGAATCGTTTTAAGCATTTAAAAACATAAGAAAACAGACAACGGTTTTTACACACAAAATTGTTGTCTTTATGAACATCATACAATGGTTTTTTCTCAAAATGTTGTGCCATGTTATTTCATACAATATTTATTTGACAACGGTTTTATGTAGAAAACTATTGTCTTCATTTAACTCATACAACACAATTTCTAAGAGAACCATTGTCTGTTTCACAGAAGATGACAAAAATTACCTTTTCATAATAAGACAAAATTTTTTTAAACACATTTTTTTAGTTTATTTAAAAAAACACATAAATTATATTTTAAAAATTTTATAAAAATCCCTTATGCTTATATCCTAACTTTTAAACATGAAAGAATACTAGTAACTCTTATTCCAATCATAAAAGTATCTACTAATTATTATCAATATATATATTTGTACATATACATAATATAAATATATTTTTCTAAGTTGTAGTTGAAAAAAACTCAAAATTATATATAAATATTTCATAAATTTTATATACTTAAATTAAATGTCTTATTTATAATATAATTAATAAAATTGTACCAAATATAAACACATCTTAATTTAACCATTGCTAAAACTATTTAATTTATTTAAAATTAAAATTTATTATTTAAATTCAATGAATATTATAATATTATAATTATGCACTTATAAACTAGTTTTATTTCATATTTTAAATTTTAAAATATATTACATATATTCTATATAAATATATTACATATATATTCTATATAAATATATAATATTGTATTAATTATATTGTAATAAATTTAATATATAAATAAAAAATATTTATTTATATATAATATTGTATTAATTCCACCCTTAGACTTGAGATTTTTTGTATTCAGTTTCGTTAACCAGACTTGAGATTTTTTGAATGATTCCTTTGAATAAAATATTTCTTCGACAGTTATTTTTAAATTTATTATATATGAAATGATGTTGTATTTTTTTGGTTTAAATATAATAAATAATAATTTTAATATTGAAATAAAAAAATAAAAAAAAATCCCCTTCACATTATTCTAGGTGAATATGTATGACAGTATTTTTTCCCCCTCAAATGAAAAATGAGCAAATATATTTTTCCCCTTAACAAATCTAGTAAACTATTAATCCCTAAAACAAGACTTGTTCCCCAGTAACAAATAAAAATAATTAATTATTTTCAAAAAAAATTTAAAAGCCAAGATCTATTGATTTTAGTAATTTACTAAAAATTTAAAAATTTATATTAATTTTATTACATTAATTTATAATAAAATGAAAAATAATATGTTATTCACATAAATAAAAAGAATATGTTCCCCCCTTTCCCTTTTACCTAAATTTCAATACCCCTTCATCTAAATTTCAGTTTCCCCTTAAACAAAATTTCACTTCCCTCCTTATCCTATCTCATCATGTTCTAGCCGACCAAAGTAAAATATACAAACCCATCTACCATAACTCATCCGTCTTCCCTGCCTCCCTAACACACTTTTGATCTATTTATACAACTTTATTCGGATCTATTTATACATATATATTTTGATTTTGGTTCAAATTCATAACTCTAAACATAGGTCAAAACAATCGATTTGGTCGATTCAATTAGTAAGTTTCAAGCATCGATTTTATTTGAAACCACCATTGGGTTTGTCCTTTTTAAAGTGTTGGATGATGGAAAACTGTCTATAGTTGATGTAAATGATGATTTAGATTATATTTATTTATGTTGTTTGTTTGTATAGTATATGATGATTGTAATGTTTTACAGGACTTGTTAAATGAGTTTGCTACTGCGGACACAGCTAGAAAGGCTCTTTTATATTCTTGCTTAATGTTTTTGCTACTTGTTATTTTTTGGTTTGGGATTAAAGATGGTTTTGTTGGGTATATTAAGTATTAAACTATAGCTTGATACTTGTTCTTATTAACTATGGTAGAAAGAAGAGTTGGAAATCATTTTGAGGGGGTGCCATTTTATGGGCTAAGAAGTGATCTCACTGGACCAAAGATAGCTAGTAGGTTCTCGCAAAACAAGAGAACTAACTCATAGTAATCTTACTTGCTTAATTTACACATAGTAATGTGTTGTTTTATGGTTCTCTAGTTGTGTTTTTGTGGATTTTAGTTTGTGGGTGTTTGCAAGTTAGTATCTTTTTTATAGGTTCGAAAAGGAAGCTGACCCGACAGCGTAAATTGAGACATGTGACTGAATTTGATTTGGGTTTGCAGCCTGTTGATGATAGGTCAAAGTCTTTGCCTGTTTCGCCTAAGTCAGGATCGTTGTCGCCGCCTAATTTTAGGCATTGGTCTATTGCTGCTGTGCCTCAACCGTTGCCACTTCCTGAACCGGTTTCGAGTTTTAAAACAAATGATGGTTTGCAGTCTAATAGAAGGGGTAGAGGAGGGGAGGGGAGTTCTTTGAGCTTTGTGACTGCGGGGTAAAGTTATTAAATTTATCGATTGTTATGTTAATAATGACGTATAGATGTGTTTGCTTGTGTTTGTAAGATTGTTTACTGAAAGATTGGTAGTACGTACATATACTCAACTGCTCATTAGTTAATATGTTTGGCATGAATGATAAAAGGTTTGATGAGGTTTGTCAGAGTGATTATTGTCTTATTGAAGGTCTATCTAGCTGCTGTTTGTTATATGCCTCTGCTTTTTGTTCGGTATTCGATAGTTTATAAGTGTTTTATAATTACATGCAAATATTAGTAATTAATTTCAGCTAGTTTCTTGTCATAAGCCCAAGAAAAAAGTTTTATACCCTTCATCATAGGAGATGTATTGTTCTTTTGTGTTTCTTTGCAAATAAGTTTACATCAGTGTGTAAAAAAGTTATTAACATCTCTTTTTCTCCTAAAACCATCAGGAAGAGTCCAAACCATGTTGCCAGAAAATCACCAATAGTTCCATCAAGAAAATGCTGGTGAGGCTTAAAGCTTCAGGCTAAATGTTCCTGCAAGGAGTGCTCCAACTAGTGGCTTCTCAAGTCCTGCTGTTAGCCCACAAAGATTCCGCTCAGTGGATATTTTCCATTCTTCATATGATCTTCCTCGTGATTTTAAGATTTTAAATGCTGGCAATGTAGTATCTACTTGCCATGTGTTGCCGGAAAGGATTTCAGCCAGCCCTGACCATTCTCCACTTCATAGTCCAATACTACTAAGTTCCCCACCATAGTACCAGGAATTTTTCTGGTATTGCACGCCATTCGAATTATATGTAACGAGTTTAAGCACACTTACCTTGATCAATTGCAAATCTTTCTAATCTCTAATCTGTTCCATAACGTTATTATAATCTTGTCTTTCCCTTACTACTTTTTTTTGTCACAGTGCATTGCTTGGAAAGTTTGCAAAAGCTTGCTGAAACCATCAGAAGTGGAAAATATACACCAAAAGAGGACTACATGTTAGAGAACCAGCTTCTGCATGATGAAAAACAGTGCACTGAGAACATTATGCTTGTTGATTTGGGAAGAAATAATGTTGGAAATGTAGAGGCTCCTAGTTACCTGTTTGAATGTAATTCCCCTTTGACGACTAGGTTTTCTACAATTTACCTTCTTCGAATCTGTGTATAGTGTATTGGTCAATCCCTTCAAATTGCTATATATGTAGAGACATGAGATTGTTATGTATGTAATTTTTACATAAAAATTGTAGATCAATTAGAAATATTTGTATTGATAAATATATTGATTCATTATTTGATTGGAGGAATTATTTAAAACATTTTTTTCTGTACCAAAACCATTGTCTAATATTGAAAAACACAACACACGCTATAAAATATTTCCTCTTGTCCTAATTGTGTAAATAAAACAAATACAACACATTAAAAAAAATAAAACCGTTGTCTATAGAGAACTACAACAATAGTTATTGAAATAAGAAATAATTGTGTGAAACTGTTGTCTAACCCAAATTAAGATAATTTTTCTTAGTGGTGAAACAATTACATTTTTCTTTTTCCAACAATTGTTCATAATAATAGCACCGTTGTGTCTTCTACACTATAATAAACATGCTGAACCATTGTCTCTTACTCGTGAAACTGTTACGTTTTTATTTTTCCAACAATTGTTCATAATGATATGACCCGTTGTCTCTTCTATATTATAACAAGCCTGTTAAACCGTTGTGTTCCTTTCTTCGTGTAACAGTTTAAATAAGCGTTGTTCGATCGCAATCACACGACACCTCAATAGACTACGGAAAATTGGGATGCCAGACAACGGTGCAAAACCGTTGTATGAGCCTGTTTTTCTTGTAGTGATTGCTTAAGAAGACTTAATTCAGAAAGCATCTAAAGAACTTGAACATGTTTTGTTCCTCCTAAATGATGAAAATGAAGTGACTTCTAGATGGGTAAAAATTCTTGAAGGAGCAATAGCTGAAAAGAAGAAAAGTGAAAGATTAATGATGATAAACTCTGAGGAGTATGAGCCTGGATATTTACATGAAGATGGATCAAGAAGAGCAATGAGAAAGGGAGATGCAAAAGTCAAGATGGTGTTGGGGATACTTACACTTATCTTAAATCCTGATGGAATGAAGGCTTGTTGTATTGCTTTGGATGAAAGAATGGACAAATCATCTATCTATGCTTTGAGGGCTGCTATTTATCATATTGATGATTCTTCTAACCAAATGAAGGAACTGAAAGAGAAACTGATTGATCTACTGAGAGCTACTGAAGACAAACTTCTAAGTCAATTTCTAAAAGATGACTTTTCATACAGAAGAATCTGAGTTAAACATGACAAACAAACTCTGATGCATTTGTCTTGGAATTCTGATATCGTAAGTGAAATATATGTTTTATTTCGTAAAGCATTAATTGGGGGAGATTGTTTGGAAGAAAACACTGATGGCTATTAGAGAATACAAGTCAAAGTTTACATTGCTGACGTCATTAGAGTTTAAGGAGCTGTCGGACAGAGTTTACTCTATTAGAGAATACTCAATCAGAGTTTAGTCTAATAGAGAATGCTCAATCAGAGAATAATAACTGACATAGTTTAATATCAGAGTTTGTAAGGAAGCAATTCAAATCAGAGTCTGAATAGGAAAGTGAGAAGAAATCCGAATGCAAGACTATTTCCTTATAAAAAGCTATTCTATTTCTATTCTGATTTGTAATTGATTTGTAACTGTGTATATATAAACACATATATAGGTTAATATTGATCTATCTTAGCAAATAGTATTTTTCATAACCTAGCAGCTCTTGAAAATAAACAAATTCTTGAGAGAGTTTTGTAATCTGCTCATTCTTTAATACAAAACCGCATTAATTTTTTACATACTTGTGTTCTTAATTGATTTACTGGTATTATTACATTCAACCCCCTTATATATAAACAATTTATTATTATTTTTAAAAAAAAATTAAATTCCATTTAATATTTTAAAAGTATTAAAAAATTATATGAATATTTTTGGAACAAAATAGGATGGTAACTCCATAAATTTTATTAATTAAAAAATATTTTTCGATTTTTTAAAAATTGAAACCACCACCCGTCCAAACTATTATAAAATCTTAAATTTAGGTTTGGACAGTTTGAAACGGTGGGTTTGGTTAGTTTTCAGAATTTTTTTCTCACCCCTATCAAAATATATGCATGTGCATCAGCTAACATTATCGACTATATAAAAATTTAGATTACAAATTTTAATTTAGAAAAAGAAATAAAATTTTGAAAATCATAATTTTTACTATGCGTCAAAACACTTAAAAGTAAGGTTCTAAAAATCGCTAGGCGTGCCAGAGCGGTTGGGGTACCTTCTAACGATTAATAGGTAAATCCGGAATTAATCGGAATAATTAATCGGGACATTAATCAGATGTATTTAATATTATTTTTAATTTTATATTATATTATCTATAAAATATAATTTTTAAAATTTCTTAGATATATAATAATCATAAAAAATCATTGTTAATATTATAAATAATAATTTCAATATTAATAGTTAAATAATTAGATATAATATATTAATATACATATAAAAATTGAAAAAACAATTTTAACCGATTTATACCCCCTAATACCGATTTTCACTGATTTGTAAAAAATACGTATAATACCGATTTTGACTACCTAATCCCGATTTTAACCAATTTTTACAAAAAATTTCTAAATCTCGGCCTAAGGCCGACTCTGGAGCCGCCTAGGCCGATTTTTAGAACACTACTTAAGAGTGTGTGAAAAAACTCAAATTAACTTATAAAAAAAAGCGGAGGAAGTATATAAAAAATTAGAAAACTTTAATATATCTATCATTTTAATTTTTTGTAATTAAATTGACCAAATTTTACTCAAAAGTTTCATATATTATATAACTAAAAATTTTATAAATATCATATATTTTAAAATGTAATTTTCTGTTTTTTAAATTTATAAATTAATAATATATAAAAAATTAGAAAACTTTAATATATCTATCATTTTAATTTTTTGTAATTAAATTGACCAAATTTTAATTATATTTTAAAATGTTATTAATTTATAAATTTAAAAAACAGAAAATTACATTTTAAAATATATGATATTTATAAATTTTTTAGTTATATAATATATGAAACTTTTGAGTAAAAATTGGATGAATTTGATTGCAACAAATAATGTGAGCTCCCGAGAGAGTATATATTTTAGCAAATAGCAATATATATATATATATATATATATATATATATATATAGCTCGAGGATGTAGTAGACATATAGTACCAAAAATAGGGTGTAGATACAAGTATGTTTGGCAATAGCAAATGATGAATGAGCATGAACATGAAGGAACTGTTTGTTAGGTATATAGCCGGTGCATTTATTTTACTTTATGTATTTGCAGCTGATTTTCCGCCTGGTACAGTAGCAAGGCAAAGATATATATTGAGCAAAAGCAGGTGTCAGAAATCAAAAGCTACCTTGATATATAATCGTGTATACTATATATATTGACATTCAGTTCCAATAATACTAGTATTATTTAGTGTTCATGTTCTGTTAAACTTAAGTTTCTGCCAATCAAACCCTAAAACTAGTACAAACTGCGTGTATCAATCTCATTGTTTCAATGTATAAGCTAGCAAACCCTAACAGTAAAAAAACAGTACTATTTTCTGCCAACTATCGTGGGTTGAATTATGTGCCTAACCTATATTCGTGTGTTCATTCATAGATGTATATAACAGTACAAAAAGATCTACTTGCATTTTTTTACTGCCTGTAAATAGACAGTCCATTTGTGGTAGTGGACAAAGCAACTAGTAAAGTACATGTTCGTCCGTACAGATAGGAGCTCTTTTTTAAGGGTTGTAAATAATTCAAAATTCTCCGGGGGGTCATAAAATAAAAGGTAGATTCAGTTAAACAAAAACAGAAGGAGAACATAAAATAGATGTAGAGAGGGAGATAGGCAATATATGCAAGTGTAAGGGGAAATTAAGTATTAGATGATGAGGTGCCAAGATTGTGGAAACCAATCAAAGAAGGATTGTGTATACATGAGGT
The DNA here is from genome assembly GCA_028671895.1 of Oenanthe sinensis. NCBI lineage: Eukaryota > Viridiplantae > Streptophyta > Magnoliopsida > Apiales > Apiaceae > Oenanthe > Oenanthe sinensis. The sequence continues at coordinate 42,423 of JAPMAC010000215.1, forward strand.
GCAGGAGTTGCTGCAGAAACCGAGGTTTTGAGTGCCAAACTCATGTCAAGAGCACTTGGATCCCCGTGTCCACCAGGCGTCCCAGATTGCTTCAACCCCCCTCCACTTCTACTTTTATTGGTCACCACCACCATGTTTTCCCAAATACCAAAAGAAGTACACACCACCAAGTTTCTTCTTCAGCTCATCGTCCTCTAGGTACCTCCAACACACACACACACATTCCGTCGAGAGAGAGAGAAGGGTTTGAGAATAAATGTGTTGTTTACTTGATTAATCATCTGAGGGTCTAGTTTGTGAATTTTACCAAATTTTTATCTTAACATAAATATCAGTTTCTAGGTGATGAAAATCCCAAACTTTCACCAAATCAAAAATAAACCCTAGATAATTCTTTACATAAACCTAATAAAATGTTGTTTTTGGGAATCATGAGCATATATAGCTTAAAATACAGTAGAAAGATTAAAACTATGAGCATAAAGCATGAAGCATTTAGATTCAGAAGGGCAAAATATGTGTGTGTACAAATATTTCTGCATGATGAATAACAGATTTTTAGGTTTTGAAGGGGGACACTTTCCGGCTGAAGCAAATTTTCCGGCAACATTTCGATGTGTAAGAGTGAGCTGTGATGATAATGCAGTGAGTCAGTACGCATACCAAACGTCAGTGAATATTCAAGGCCATGTCTTCAAAGGCATTCTTTATGACCAAGGCCCAGTTCAAGATGCCTCCTCTTCAGTTGGTGGGATTTTTCAACCACCGAATCTTTTCTCTACCACTTCTACTTATCCCTTTGATCTTGTCACTCCTGGTACACAATTCTTTCCCTACCCAAAATCTTAAAATTCAAACAAAAAAAAACAGAGAGGAAAACAAACCCTCTTAGCTTTCTGTCTATCTTAATTGTTATGTTCTGCCTTCCCTTTAATTCATATGTATCAATGTAATCGATGATATTTATCATTAACATGAAAGAGAGAAAGTAGGTAGGGGGGTTAATTATTAACATTGTTGTTGTAGTTAATTATTGATTAAAAATTATTTTGTCTTCTAGTTACTAACTTTGTTACTGTTTCAGCTTTTAACATAATATATAATGTTTTTAACTGCTTGGTTGTGAGCTCAAAAAACAGCTTTATGCTGATAATCCGCGTCTGTTTTGGCAGGGAATTATAATAGCTTAATATTTGTTTTTGCTTTAATTCCGATTTACTTACATTACATGCAACCTAAACTATCAATGTATGTGTGTGTATTTTTTTGTGTCAGTTTGCGTACTAGCCACTGATGTTTCCGAATCAAAAACAAATATATATAACTAGACATAAACATTCAAATAATTGTATGCCCTAGATCATACACCCAAATGGGAAAACTGTATATATTGAGCGGATATCGTGCCAACATACTCAAGTAACTATGTATTAAATATTATTCCGAAATACTATAGATCGAACATCAATATTTCTTGCAAAGAAAAAGATTCTCAGAACTATAGATCTTAATATTAAGTAACTGTTTTTTTGTTTTTGATGTGTGTTATAATGAGACTTATAATTTGAGAGTCTTTGCATTATTATAGTAATATATGCACCGGCCCTGATGTACACCAGACTCTAAGCAAAATCTGTTTCCTGGCTTAACGTATAAATATTGTATATTTCGCATATTTATGGATAAAATCATAAAAGACACAAAAAATTTGAGAACCTAAAGGGCCTTGGGCGCAAATTTTATTGGTTTATAGCCACAGCCACCACTGTATATACGGGTGTGTCATATATCAAGTCGTACAAGGTGTGCTTCTCTCCTAGACTTTATACTGATATATAGTTCTGCTGTATATATATAGCTAGAAAGAACTGGGAAGAGTTAATTAATGAATACGTATATGCACCCAAGAAATATCCGTTAAGAATTGGTTGATGTAAATAATTTAGCTTGAGAACAAGCTGATTATCATTAAGCATGTGCAGGAAATTTTAGATTATTAATTATATATATAAAGTAACAAAACTAATTAGAGGAAGCTAGCTTGTAATACTTCAATGACAAAGTGATCGAAACTAGTTAATATTTTAGGCCAAAAAAGATTGGGTGGGTATCTTCTGTTTGGTAGATGATAGTCACTTTCAAGCCAAAACTAAAGCATTACATAAGCCACATCTTAACCTTTTGTTCTAAAGAGACACTAAGCAAAGTAAAAGATACAAGGATGCCCCTCAAAAACATCCCCGGGAATATATACTGAGTTGTACCACAAAGAAAGATATAAAATTTGTATAAAAGTAATTAGGCAAAGGTTCTATAAATAGTTCTTTCAACTATAATGCAAACTAGCTAGAATCACCACTAAGCTAACAAAAATCATTAGACTTATAGTTGCAATAATATTCCCAATCGCTAGAAGCTTTTTCGTGATCGCCTCTCTCATTTTGTCGAGAAATTAAAAAGCCTCTTTTAGATATGAATATTTTCAAATGTTGAAGGGTTTTCACAAGTACTACAATACTTTTGGCATGGAAAGATGAGGGCAATTCTATATATGTAAACTTATTAATCTATTATGCAAAACCCATAGTGACATGTTTCTTTGAATTATACCGGGTAATATGATTTAATAACTTGATTTAGCATTTATATAGGTATTTCACAATTGTGAACTTTTTAAAATGAAAATTGTGAAAACCTGTCATTTTCAAAGTTAATTTTGGTTGCTCAAACTAAATTCATTTTTTTTTATTTATATCAAATCATTTATTTACAAAATTTTCAATTTTCAATTTGAATTAAATCACAATGTTTACACTAGAAAGATTACCAATTCTTATTTTATGAAATTTTCAAACGAAATAATACACACACACATATATATCAATCTAATTTTTTATTTAATATAGGTATAGCTTCAGGAGAATTCATTACTACATCCTCGGAATACATCCTTGGGGGAAGTTATATATATATATATATATATATATATATATATATATGTATATATATATATGTATATATATGTATATATATATATATATATATATGGTCAGTTAAGAAATCATCGTTGGATAAATTTTATATAGTCACCATATCATATCCATCCATTTTTTATTTAATATAAGTATAGCTTGAGGAGAATTCATTACTACATCCTTGGAATACATCCTTGGCAGAAGTTATATATATATATATATATATATATATATATATATATATATATATATATGGTCAGTTAAGAAATCATCGTTGGATAAATTTTATATAGTCACCATATCATATCCATCCATTTAAGGAAGGAGTGGTTGAGATTTGTCACTTCCTCAATCAATCTTTCGAAAGGGATGTGGAGACCACCCACACAATGAATCACTGCGTAAGCCGCAATGAAACACTGCGGGAGGCAGGGCTAGTGTAATTGTGATTTTACCCTTATTTTTAAGTTTTGTATATAATTTGATTGAAAATTATGAATTTTCTCATAATATTTCATTAACAAATATATTTTTTTAAATATTATTTATTTCATTAGTAAAGGAGAAAACATTATTTTAAAAAATATTATTTTCTTCATTATTTTATTATTATAAATATTATTTATTTGATTATTAAGGGTAAAAACATTTGATATATACATATATAACTTCTGATGTGAACTGAAAATAAGCCCTAAATACACAACTAATGTCACATTAATTAGAGCTAGTACAATCCAAAAGGGAGGCCCAATTAATGAGGCCCAAAACCTTAGTTGTCAACTAAATTCGTAATTAATTAATCAGCTAAATATACAGCTGATTAATTGAGTTCAAATACAAGAAAACTACTCCAAAGAGTAACGCCCAAGGTATCTCTATCAACAAGGAAACATAATCTTACAAGAAAATAGTATTCTAAGTGGAAACTTCCACCAAAGAGGTGACTTGCCTACCAAGGTTCCTAACTCTAATCAAATTCTAAGACTCTCAACGTCTATATAAAGGGCCTAACCCCTCATTCTTAGAATTACGATTTGGCTTGATTCTCAATACGTTTGAGATATATAGGCATCTTATTGATGACCAATTTAGTCTGGAAACGCAAGAACATCCATAGATCTGATAGCCAATCCCTCTACTTAGATCGAAAGCCACGTTCTTGGCACATGCAACAACTAACGTCACGCTCTAAGGTACGTAATTAATAACCTTAATTTTTTATTCACAATATTTGGTGACGTCTGTGAAAAAATATCAATCATGGTGAAAACACTAAGCACTGTTAGGGCTGAAGATCAATCTCCTTCACTTAATAACGAAATAATTAATGTAGTCCCTCTCTGTACGGCCCATGTTGATGCCCCTATACGCACGAATGCTGCCGGGATTATCACTCCATCTGCTCTCTCGGAGATAGGGACGATTCCCCCATCTCACGAATAAGTGCACCCGGTGATTACTAACACACCGGCCAGTTTGCAAGCTTCAACCACTATTTTGCCTCTACAACAAGGTCGTAACCAAACCTATGGAATGCCACATCTTAGGGAAGGAAGTAATATCCCCCCTCTTCCTAAACTCCTTCGAGGATCAACCGGAAAAGAGGAGTATGTCCCTTCATATGTAACAAGCCTAGTGACCATTCACAATCACCAATATCGTGATTTCTCCAGACCTTACACGACTGATGATGAGTCAAATGATGATGATAAACACCCTCGAAGGAGGTGCTTAGATAAGGAACACGCGCATAATAGGCATAATGAGTCTCAAAGGCTACAAGGATCGACCTTGGATAGGCACAACATTGAAGAACAGATTTGTGCTTACCAAGAGCAAATTGCAAGCTACAAGAAGATTTAGAGCGCAAGGCTGCTCATCGCAATCAAAGGCAGCACACACCCTTTGTGATTAACTTAGATCTACCTCCGAGGGATGTTGCCCCAAGGGGTGTTGCTCCAAGGGGTGTTGCCCCAAGGGCTACTCCTAATGAATTGGTGCCCCTTGGAGATCCCGATGATCCCGATGATCCAAATCTTCCCTTCACGGAGGAGATAATGAATACACACATCTCACGGAATATTAAGATGCCTACCATAAAATTTTTTTGATGGTTCTGGTGATCCCGCCAATCACGTTCGCACATTCTCGAACGCATTATTGTTTCAACCCATTTCTGATGCAGTCAACTGTATAGATTTCCCCCAAACTCTCAAGAGCACGGCGCAACGTCGGTACAACCGTCTCCCCTCGAACTCGATCAGATCATTCAAGGAACTCAACCGAGCCTTCATAGGCCAATTCATCAGCGGAAAGATCCATGAGAAAGTTTTATGTCTCTAATAAATATGGAAAAAGGGAATAATGAATCTCTTTGAGACTACTTGAATCGTTCTGACTTGGACGAGATAATAACCATGATTGCCCTATAATAAGGCACGTTAAGCGTCTACTTTAAGATGCCATTGGCCAAACACGTTCCTGAAAATATGACTCATTTGTATAAGGAAACAACTTGTAAAAACTTTTAGCTTCGTTCATCACTCATTTAAACTTGAAACTACCCAAAACAATTTTAGTCTTCATTCTTGACTCGTTCAAACTTGAACACAACTTGTAGCTTCATTCTTGACTCATTTGTACATAGAAACAACTTGTAAAAACTTGTAGTTTCATTCGTTTGAACTTGAAAACCATCTATAACAATTTTAGGCTTCATTCTTGACTCGTTCGAACTTGAAAAAATTTTATAGCTTCATTCTTGACTCGTTTGTACATGGAAACAAATTTAAAAACTTGTAGCATCATTCTTCCCTCGTTTGAGCTTGAATGCATTTCGTAACAATTTTAGGCTTCATTATTGACTCATTTGTATAAGAAAATAACTTGTAAAACCTTGTAGCATCATTCTTCACTATTTGAGATTCAATGCAATTCATTTCAATTTTACACTTCATTTTTTACTCTTTAAAAATTGAAAACAACTTATAGCTTCATTCTTGACTCATTTATGCGTGGAAACAACTTCTAAAACCTTGTAGCATCATTCTTCACTCGTTTAAAAATGAATGCAATTCATAACAGTTTTAGGCTTTATTCTTGACTCGTTCGAACTTAAAAACAACTTGTAGCTACATTCTTGACTCGTTTGTACATGGAAACAATTTGTAAAACCTTGCAAGTTATTCTTCAGTCGTTTGAGCTTTGAATGCAATTCATAACAATTTAGGCTTTGTTAGTCCCAAATATCGTAGAAGGGGGGGTTGAATACGATATTGTCCAATTTATAAAATATTCGCGGAATGGTTCTTGATGGACTTTAAACAGTTCGAACAGATATTAAATCAAACACAAGGTAAGCAATCACAACAGTTCGGGGAATATATCTTTTGATTTATATAAACCCTGAGGTGCTCCACAAATCTAATCTTTCGATTAGTTACAATGATTCACTAGTACATCAGTTAGATAACAAGCTTTAATAAGAACAATCAAAGTAACAACAGCTGAGTACAAAATTAATGGCTTCTGTGTTTACTTCTCTTGAATGCTCTCTGTGTTTCTCTCTTAAATTGCTCTGTGTATCTTCGTCTGTTAACTGAATGAATATCTTCAAAGACAATGCTTTGCTGCTTTTGTGTAGACTTTTTCAACTCTCGATACGTGGCCCATTCTGTGCCAAGTAAAGTAAGTTGCAGCTTCACTTCTGTTTACTCTTAAGTATCGGGAACAATTTCTGAGTAATTGTTTAAGTATCGATGAGTCTGTGAAACAACTATCGGACACTTAAAACAATTCATGAAATAAAATTAATTACTTCAAACTGAGTAACTATCGGAGATATGTTAACTATCGGAAATATTACTTGATTTATTAACTATCGGAATAAATAGATTTTCTTTTTATTTGTTTTATCCGATAGTTAGTAAATCATAGAAAGTTCCTTCTAGTTTTTCCTTTACCCGATAGTTAATAACTATCGGGAAGTTGCTGTGCATATTCACCATTTGTTTGCTTATTCATTTAACTCACCCGATGGTTATTAACCATTGGTGAATAAGACAAAACAGGAATAAGACGAAATAGCTTGACCAATGACTTCTGGATACAGCTTCTGTAGTCTTGTTCACTTAGCCATATTTCGAATGTGTTAAGCCCTTTAACATAATTTCTTCCACTGCAACCAAGTCAAATAAATATTTCCCTGTTAATTCGAACTTGATTTATTCTGGGCTTAATCACATACCACTTAGGTTACTCATCTCAGTATCTGGTCAATTCTTCTGAATCAATGATGCAGTTCTCAATTTCTTTTGTGCTGTCGATTGGTGCAACTGGTCTGGTTCACAACCGACTAGCAAGATCTTGATCTTCACATATTCTTTGCTATACAATTGACCTGTTCCACCATGTTAAGAAGTGCTTCTTATCTTCACTGAAATCTTCTGCTTTCTCTGTAGCAAAACCTTCTTTATCTTCAGAACCTTTAAAACACTTAAACTTTATTCTTCACTGAGGCTTGAACATGTTAATGAACTTCTTTCAGTGATCTTCAATGTCTTCAAAGCTTCCTCTGATAATTTGGCCTTTTGGTATTCAACTTATAAATGATTCGCAGTCGATTCCGTGCTTCATTTTAATATAAGTTACCGACTAGTTGTGTTGAGTTAGTTACCTCGGTTACACGTTACTTTACGTTACATTTTGCTTTACAATCTCCCCCTATTTGATTGTTAGAGTTCGACAAGCAAATCCCTTAAGAGGATAACTCAACTAATTTACAAGAAAAAGTAAATAGAAGACGGTAAACTAATATTAAACAAATTCTGGATTACATAATACATTTCCAGATATCAAAAACAATTACAATGTAGAATGAAAGTTCCTCTAGCCTGAACTGATATACATTAATTCATTCTCACTGTACAAGACTTGCAAGCTGGTCATTCACTAGATCCAGCGCTTCTTCTTCTAGCATATTACTTGGCTTTGGATCTGACAAAGCTTCCTGAAGTGTTTGCAAGACAGCTACTCTTCTGATCTGCTTAACTTGTTCGAATGTAAATTCAAGAACTTTCGTCTTTCCTTTAACACTCAACCTTTTTGGTACTGCTTTAACCCGATCAGTGTTGTAGTATGATTCTGCTCTCAACTTCTCCATGTAAAGCTTAGAGATCTCTGCCAATGCTGATTTGTCTTTGTAGTTCGTTGAAGTCTTGATTTGATCAAGTATAACACCCAGTTCCCTAGAAGTCATGTAAGACATCTTGTGGATATCAACTATTTCAGTTTTTCCTTTGGGGTTCTTATACCTGATTGCTGGAGGATCTTTTAACACCATTGTCTCTGTCTCCCTGATTATATCAAAATCTGGAAAGACAATTGGAAAATTTGGCTTTTCTGCATATTCGAACACCTTCCCTGGATGGTTATATCTGAATTCAGTCATTGCCTTGACTTCTTCAAAGTCCCAATTTCCCTCTTCTCTTGAATACACAGGCAACTTTGGTTGAGATCCATTTGAAGGATCTATTCTTCCGACCTTGGAAATATCTAAAGATTGACTTGATAAGACATTAAGTCTATAAGCATAAATGCGCTCTGCAGCTTTCCATTTTTCTTCTGTCCTAAGTCCTTCACTCCTAAGAAGCCCTTCAACATATTTCAGACGCTTTAGAGGATATAGGCTCAGTCTTTCATCACTCAAACACAGTGTTTGAACCAACTTGTCTTTGTAGAATATCACTGTGTAAGGAGTTGTGTGAACTTCGACTTCTGTTTTGCTCATCTGATCTTCAATCATATCAGTAAGAAGTTCATTCACATGAGATCTCTTGTCTGTCCTAATCTTCATGACATACAATTCTGTTAGAGACCTCAACTTGATGAAATTCGAAGAAATGGTCTTTGTGGTCGAATTATTGAACTGAATCTTAATCTGCCATCCATTTATGTTGGTCGAGATGAATATCAATTTGATTGTTTGTTTCAGTGCATGAAAGAACTGGTTTACTGATGGATGACTCTTGTGAGCTTCTTGCAATGATTCCAGAACCATTTGATCTTCATTTTGAATTTTTCCTAACTCTGGTTTTTGCAAAAGACTCCTAGCCTGATCCCATGCACTTCCTTCTCTTGATAACATCAACGGCCTTTGTCTCCTTTCAATGTAGTGGTTGTAGTGTTCCCTTCTGATTTTCTCCTGAGACATGCGTGCAACTTCATATGCCCTTATCCTTGACTGATTCGCATCGAGCAAACCAAATGTTTCCACGAAGTCCGTTTCAGTGAACTGATAAGCAGCATCATTGACAAATTCATCAAATACATCATCTTCCTGAGCTGTAGGAGCTGTATGAGAAGGTTCCCATATTTCTCCTTCTTCAAGTGTAAGCCTGACCTCCAGCGGTATATCTTGCTCCCCCTGAGATGTGTAGATGTTTGCTTCTTCCTCTACCAACTTTCCTTTACCTTTGTCTTTACTCCTCATTTCTGCACCAGATTCTTTTTCTTGTTCTCGCACTATCATCTCCCCCTTAGTTGTGTTATCCTTCGAAGCAGGGATTTGAGTAGATTGAGATTGATGCTTTTCAAACAAATCTGTAACAAACTTCTTCATATCCGTCTTGAAATTTTGTAAATCCTGCAACATGTTATACTGAACAGATTTTATTTCCATGATATTGCTGTGAAATTCAGATTTCATTTCGGTGACAGTAGTCTCCAGGTTATAAACCCTTTGACTTAGAGATTGTGTGTGCATTGTGAGGGTATTTATTTGGTTGGTAGGTGTCTCACTGACAGGTTCTGTAAGTGTTTGTCTCTCAATTCGCTCGCTCGGTCTTAGGGGTGTGGGTGAATTATGATCACTCAATCGTTCTGTTGGTGTTTCACTCACTCTCCTTGACTCCAGCAAGTCTTCTGTACCTGCAGTGAAAATCCTAAATGGCTCATCCGAAGAACTATTGCCAAGTAGTTGCTTCTCCTTTCCACTAATAGTGGTGGAGACCTCCTTATGAGGAGCCAGGAATGTTCCTCCTGGGGGGCTTATCACATTGGATCCTGTAATGTTTAGCAATGAAGGACCCGTGACTCCCGCAATAGCCTGTGAAGGCATGACCTGTACAGGATCTACCTGCATAGGTTCTGCTACTGTAGTAGCAATATCTGTCAATTCCTCCTGTGTGTGTGCTCCTTTCAGTGCAACATTTAACTTGGTTGGAGGCTCAATTATTGACACTCGTTCAGATGCCCTGGCTGACGGGCGAATTTCAATAGGTTCACCCTGTTGAGAGGATGTCCCCAGAGACTGTGTATTTGCCTTTTTCAGCTCTATGTCCTGTTGAGAGGGCATAGATGGGCTAACAGTTACCTCAGGTTCTTCTAATCTCCTTCTAGTTAGAGGTAGAGCTGTTTGGGTTCCCTCACCTTCCTTATGTGGTGCTTCTAAGGCACTATCTCCCTCACTCACAAATTTTCTTTTTAGGGGTTGGAGAGAAGATAACGGTAAGGATTGAGTAGTGTTTGGTTCTGAGGCAGGGGTTAGAATCTGTTGGTTTGCAGATTCATTGCCTTGTCCTAATGCCACAGAGGGCTCAGCAGCAAGTTCCATTCCAGTATCTTCAAACAAATTCTGCAAATTAATAAACAGTGAAGATGTGGATTCAGTTGGACTACCTGTTTGACTACCTGTTAGAGATATGGGATGATATGAATCTTGACTATCAGCATTCCCAAGTGAATCTCCTCCAGATGTAACTTGTACCTCTTCGGTCACCTGAACATTTTCTTCTTGTGACAACTCCAATTCAGGGGTAGGCACTTGATCTCGTTCTTGATCTTGTTCAGGGATTTGAATATCTTCTTGCGGTCCAAGAGGGACGTCTCTGTCCATATCAACAACACACCTCATCATAAAATCTGTCATTAGTGCTGGTGAGTTGTTGTTATAGTCATTGTTGTTCTGCAACGTTGTAGCAATCTTGTTCTTCTGCTTCACAGGAAAAGAAGTAGGACTGCTATAATAGCGTAGCTTTTCCTCGTTAGTGGATAAATCATTAATAACAAGCTGTAGGAACCTTGGAAAGAAACAGTCCACATTGCGAAGTTGGAGGTTTCTGTTATCCGGAAGTCCCATTACGCTAAGAATTTTATGCATTAACAAGTGACCATAGTTTAACCTAAGATTATTAGCAACACCATATCCAATAGCTTGATAAAAATAAGGAACACCATGGGTGCTAGTTTTCTTAAAGGAAAAACACTGAATAATGGTATGGAAAAAGAAATTCCATGCCTTAGGAAAATGTTGTTTATACATTTCACCTAAGTCACGAACTTCGAAATTGAAGTAGTTGGCAAAAGTACAGAAATCAGCTAATTGTTCGGGTGTAGGGTTTTGAACAAAATTATCCTGTGGGAATCGAAGAATACGATTCAAATCATGTTCAGTAACCCTAATTTCCCGATTGCCTAATTGAAAAGTAAAAGCCAACACTTCACCCTCTGAGGAGTCAGTAGCAGAGCAGTAACAGTCACGCAACATATTATGATTTAATAGCACGTCTGTCACTAAAGCATACCTGATCCTAGAATATTCGATTAATATTCGTGCCCAAGCCCGATAATCAGCAAGTAGGGTTTGAATATTATATTCGGCAACTAAATTCGTACGAGTAATATTAAAAATTCCAGCCATTTTTAACAAGTAAAAATTACCAAAATTTTTAACTTTTTCGAAACAAAAACGAACTTAGTTTAATCGATTACGAACCAAAAAATACCCAATATTTCAAACTTCTCCAAAAATTCTAAAAATAATATATGATGAACTAGGAGATATTTGAAATACACCACTATTTTTATTTTGATTTTTTGACTTCTAGTTAACCCTAGAAAAATTCCCAAAGTTCGAAATATTCGAAAAATTTTCGTAACAAAAATAAACAAAATTAGTATGTAAATGAAGCTGGTTAACAGATCTACACTTTCATGGTTTTAGATTTTCAAAATAAGTCCTAGAATTGTAGATATTCGAAGGCAAAAATCAATTTTTCGTCCGATAATTAGTAACAGTCGGAGCTTGTATGTATATTAGTATATAGCAGCTAACTATCGGAAAAACAAAAAAAACATTACATATATACTTAGTTATGGTAAGTATCGGGAATAGTAAAAGCAAGTTATATATATATATATATATTAACCTTAAGTATCGGGAAAGCAGCAAGCAGGAGAGAGAAAAAGAAAGCAAAACAAAACAAAAAAAACAAAAACCAAGACAACAACCATCGGCACTTGCAAAGGTGAGTATATATATAATAATAATAATAACTATAATAATTGTAACTATCGGGAGAGTATTTACTTAAACAATTTAATTTCAAAACAAAGTTCCCCGATATTAAACAACTATCGATGCATGCATATTTTATAAATAATAAAATAAAACATACTTAACTATCGGAACATGCAAAATATATATTCATTTTAAACTTAAATCATTTCCGATAGTTAACAACTATCGATACATGTAAGTTAATATTTATTTAGAAAATCATTAGTAATTTAAATACTGATGATTTAAAAAATAAATTAAAACTTACATTTACCAAATAATTTAAAACACATAAATTCAAATTGTCATAAACTTAATTAAATAGAGATTTCTTGAATTAAAAATTTAATATTTCTAAAATAGAATTATTAAAATTTTAATTTAGAAATAACTAAAAATTAAATATAATTCAATTTGAATTGCACATACAGACAGACATATAAATATATAATATTTACTAGTGGTTGTTTTAAAGATTTTGAAAACCAAAAAAAATTTTGTTCCATACTCTGTTGCATTTGAGATTTCAAAAAAATTTAAAACAAACAACCCAATTACAATTCAATTTATCATGCAAGCATACTGAATAAACTATATAGGCAGTTAACCATACAGGCAGTTATGCAAAATAATAACATGAAATGTAATTGCTACTCATTCTTCTAGTGAGAGCCAGTAAACCCAAATAATAAGTCAGTACACAGTTTCTCACTAAAGATCACAACTGTCTGATATAGAATTTCTCAGCAAGATTTCATGACTTTGAAATCCACCAATTAATTCTAAACCACAGACTGTTATGCTTCTTGTTAACTACAAACATTTATGTAGCAGTTAACTACTTATGCTATATCAAATAATTATCATAAAGCATAACTGGTATACTTATAATAATTAATATTGATATTCATAAGCCCGAGATCATAAGTTAGACTGGATTTCACAAGTCCTTTGTTTATTAAGATTCAATAACTTGTGAATCCACACAACTTCTCGCAAACAAAAATTAATTTAAATTTAACATCCCTAATTCACTAACCAATCTAGAGAAAGTGGATTCGTCTAGTGGTTTCGTGAAGATGTCTGCAAGTTGTTGTTCTGTGGGTACAAAATGCAACTCCACAATTCCATTTATGACATGCTCTCGAATAAAGTGATACCTGATATCAATATGCTTTGTCCGTGAGTGCTGAACCGGATTGTTGGTTATAGCTATGGCGCTTGTGTTGTCGCAGAATATTGGAATCTTGTTCAACATAAAGCCATAGTCTTGAAGCTGGTTTCTCATCCATAGAATCTGAGCACAACAGCTACCTGCTGCGATGTATTCTGCCTCTGCTGTTGAGGTAGACACTGAGTGCTGCTTCTTGCTATACCATGAGACCAATCTTCTTCCCAAGAATTGACAGCTTCCAGAAGTGCTCTTCCTGTCAATCTTACAACCTGCAAAATCCGAGTCTGTATAGCCGATTAGGTCAAAACCGGTACCTTTAGGATACCAAATTCCCAAATTTGGAGTACCCTTCAGGTATCTAAAAATTCTTTTGACAGCTATAAGGTGAGACTCTTTTGGGTTAGCTTGGAACCGTGCACATAAGCAAGTGGAAAACATAATATCTGGTCTACTTGCAGTTAAGTAGAGTAGAGATCCAATCATACCTCTATAGCTTGTGATGTCGACAGATTTACCTGATTTGTCCTCATCAAGCTTTGTGGCAGTTGGCATTGGAGTTTTGGCTGGAGCTGAATCTTCAAGTCCATATTTCTTCAGAAGATCTCTGATGTACTTTGTCTGACAAATGAAGATCCCATCTTTCTTCTGACTTACTTGTAGTCCAAGAAAGAATGTCAGCTCGCCCATCATACTCATCTCGTACCTACTCTGCATTAACTTAGCAAATCTCTTGCATAGCTCATCATTAGTAGAACCGAATATTATATCATCAACATATACTTGTACTAATATCATAGCATCTTTATGCATTTTATGAAAGAGAGTCTTATCTATGACACCTCTGATAAAACCATTTTCAATTAAAAATTCAGATAGTGTTTCATACCATGTCCGAGGTGCCTGCTTGAGTCCATAAAGAGCTTTAAAAAGGAAGTACACAAAGTCCATATAGTCTTTGTTCTCGAAACCCGGAGGTTGCTCTACATATACTTCTTCTTCCAGCTCCCCGTTCAGGAATGCACTCTTCACATCCATTTGATAAACTTTAAAGTCTGAATGTGCTGCGAATGCCAATAGCATCCTGATGGCTTCAAGTCTTGCTACTGGTGCATAGGTCTCGTCATAATCTATTCCTTCTTCTTGAGAATACCCCTTAGCAACCAGTCTGGCCTTGTTCCTCGTAACAATGCCATTTTCGTCCAACTTATTCCTGAATACCCATTTAGTGCCAATCACAGATTTGTCTTTAGGTCTGGGTACCAGTTTCCACACTTTCTGCCTATTAAATTGATTGAGTTCATCTTGCATCGCAATCACCCAATCTGGATCTTCTAGAGCATCTTCAACCTTTTTAGGTTCTTCCTCTGATAGAAAACCAGAGTACAGACATTCATTCTCTGTTGCTCTTCTAGTCCTCACACCACTCTCTGGGTCACCAATGATTAATTCAAAGGGATGATCTCTGTTCCATACCCTCTGTCTATGCAGATTAGCCCTTGATGATTGTCCTTCTTCGTAGTTGTGTTGAGAGCGACTAGCTGATCCTTCTTCACCTCCCCCTAAGTTGTTGCCTCCATTGTTTGATGATCCACCAGTTGAGCTAGCAGGTTCAGTAACAGACTGAGACTGTGACTGTGTGGTATTACCAACACTTCCACTGCTTTGCTCTGGATTATCAATATTCGTGTATTCATGACTACCAGATGCAACACCAGGTATGTCTTCATCTCCTGAGTAGTATTCTGATAGATTTTCAATTTCCAAAGATTCAGAATCTTTATCCTTTTGAAGACTTGGGAGTTTGGTGTCGTCAAACGTTACATTAAGGCTTTCAATGACCTTATAAGATTCAATCACATATACCCTGTATGACTTAGACTCCAGTGAGTAACCAAGGAAAATCCCTTCATCTGCTTTAGCATCAAACTTGCCCAGATGTTCATCTTTCAATACATAGCATTTTCCACCAAACACATGAAAGTACTTCAGTGATGGCTTTCTATTGGTCATAATCTCATAGGATGTCTTTTCTAGATCTTTATTAATCAGGGTCCTGTTTTGAGTGTAACAAGCTGTGTTGACTGCTTCTGCCCAAAAATATGTAGGTAGCTTTGACTGGCTTAGCATTGTCCTTGCGGCTTCAATCAAAGTCCTATTTTTCCTTTCTACCACTCCATTCTGCTGTGGAGTTCTTGGGGCTGAGTATTGTCTTGAGATGCCTTGCTCCGTGCAGAATTCATTTAGAACTGCATTTCTGAATTCAGTTCCATTATCTGATCTGATCGTCCGCACAGGCAATCCAGCTTCCACCTCAATCTTTTTAATGTGATCGATTACCATTTGAGGTGCTTCATCCTTAGAATGCAAAAACAACACCCACGTGTACTTGGAGTAGTCGTCGACAATCACTAATGCATATTTCTTCTTCGAAACTGACATGACATTAACCGGTCCAAACAGATCCATATGAATCAACTGGAGAGGTTCGCTGATGCTTGACATGTCCTTACTTCTATGTGATGCCTTCTTTGACTTACCCTTTTCACATGCTTCACAGAGTCCTTCTTGGTAGAATTCCATCTGTGGTAACCCTCTCACTAATTCTCTTCTAACTAAAGAATTCATTGCTTTAAAGTTCAGGTGAGATAGTTTTCTGTGCCATAACCAACTTAACTCAGAGGATGCTTTACTGTAGAAACAACTTGATTCTCCTCTGCTTGCAGTGTTTAAGTCAGCTACGAACAGATTTCCTTTTCTTACTCCTTTAAGAGCAAGCTTTTCATCTTTCCTGTTGGTGATCAAACACTTTTCCTTCCTGAAGTCCACATTATATCCTTTATCTGTGAATTGACTGACGCTCAGCAAGTTGTGCTTCAGACCGTCAACAAGAGAGATATTTTCGATGATGACATTTCCAACTTCCAGACTACCATATCCCTTAGTAAATCCTTTGCTGTCATCTCCAAAGGTTACAACTGGGCCGGTTTTCTCAACCACATTTGTCAGCAGGGACTTGTCTCCTGTCATATGCCTTGAACATCCACTATCCAGAATCCACATGACTTTTTCATTAGAACCAATGCCCTGCAACCACAAAGTGATTAAGGTTTCTTTGGCACCCAAACTTGTTTGGGTCCAAGAAATTTAGAAGTTCTTGCAGATGGTGTAACAGGTTCAGTTTTAACATCTTTAAGTTCTATTTTGACTGAACTCGAATCTTGTTCCTTTGCCTTGACAGATTTGTCTTTTGGCTTAGGAGATTGAGTCTCCTTCCTAACCTTAGGAGGACTAGCAGTCTTTGCCCTTACCTTTTTCTTATTCATGCTTCTTTGTATTCCAATGCAATTACTAGAAGTAGATGCATTCATCAAATTAAAATAAGCATGCATAATATTAAAAGCACAAGGCATACATCCAGTAATACCACAAGGCAAATGAGAACTATTTATGTTAAACATGTTCTGCACAATAGGAATATCAGATTCTACTTTAACCTTATTACATGCATGACTAAGGTGTCCAGCAGAATTGCAATTAGTACACAATTTCCTAGGTGCAGTGGGTGCAGGTGTAGCAGAATTAGCAATTTTAACACCTACTTTCCCATTCCTATTACTTTTTGACTTGTTCTTGTTACCACCTAATTCAGTTTTAACAGATTCAATTTTAACTGGTTCTTTAGGTGTAACTACTTCTACATTACTTTCCTCAATTTCTTTTCTTTTCAATTCATCCTCAACAAGCATTTCTTGTTTCCATACGATAGTATCTTCGTCTAAGGGTTCTGATTGTGAGATCTTAAAGACAGGATTACTACTCTTCTTGATGACAAAAGGAACATTTTCATTTTCTAATAAAACAGTACTAGAAGCATTGAAAATTACATTCCTTTTATCCTTCTTGTTTTTCCTTTTATGTTCATCGTAGTCAAAGCCTATACATGTCTTGTTATCTAAGCTCTGCTTATCCATTATGTCTTTAGCAATATTAGCTGAGTTCTTAAAAGCTTCCAATTTTAACTCTAGCTCAGAAATCTTAGCCCTAAGTGCTGTCTCAACCTCTGCATTACAGTTAACCTTATTCTCTAAATATTCATTTCTTTCCTTAAGGTTATTAACTGTGATTCCTACAAGCTCTAGTTGATCCTTTCCAGATTCTAGCTTTTTAATCTTCGCAACTAGTCTAGCATTTTCTGCTTCAGAAGCTAGCATGCTTGTATGAATGTTAAACATCTCTATACTCAAGTCATTAACAGTATTTTTATATTCAGATAGAGACATATCTACAGTGGTGAGAATAGGTACCTGTGACGATGATGGAGATTCTTCTGAAGTGTCTGCCATTAATGCAAGATTTCCATATTCTTCTTCTTCAGAATCTGTGTCATCCCAGCTTCTACCTTCAGCAATGTAAGCCTTGCCTTGTTGTTTTGCAACCAAAGCATCCAATCTCTGTTTCAACTTCTCATTCTCCCTTTTCAACTCATCATAGCTTTTCTTCTCGTATGAACTATTCTTTTCATAAACTTTCTTGTCTTTTGCTTGTTTCGGTTTCTTGCATTCAGTGGCGAAATGCCCTAGTTCATTGCAATTGTAGCACCGGAACTTACTACGGTCTACCATGTTTGACTTGTAACCACCTCTTGAGTTGGATCCCGAAAATGATCCTGACTTCTGAAATCTGCTACCAAAACTTTTCTTGTACTTGGGATTCCTTCTGAATCTTATATGCTTGAAACGCCCTGCCAAGTACGCCATGGATTTGTCTTCCAACTCATCAAGCTCTTCCAATGTATAGAAATCATCTTCCTCTTCAGCTTGTGATTCTGTAGCCATTTCAGCTTCAATGATCAATTCTCCACCAATCTTGGTTTCAACAACCTTTGCTTCAGAAGTTTTCACTTCATCTGCCACAAGAGCTGTGGTCTTCAGTAATGCTGCACTCTTACTGTCCACTGAGCCGGAACCATAGATAATCAACCTCTGTTCTTGTTCCATTTCATAAGTCTTTAATTTTCCATATAGCTTTTCAAGGGGCATGACATTGAAGTTGTCCCTTTCTCTAATTGAAGAAACTTTATGCT
The DNA here is from genome assembly GCA_028671895.1 of Oenanthe sinensis. NCBI lineage: Eukaryota > Viridiplantae > Streptophyta > Magnoliopsida > Apiales > Apiaceae > Oenanthe > Oenanthe sinensis. The sequence goes on from JAPMAC010000215.1 coordinate 60,995, forward strand.
CAAGATGATGTGGAAGAGTCAACATAAACTTTCTGTTCGTTTCCCTTAACGGATAGTTCTTCCCCTGGATACTCAACTCATTTAATAATTTATTATATCGCTCAAAGACTTGAGTGATTGTTTCTCCAGGAGTAGATTTGAACGCTTCATATCTTGATGTCAGTATATCCAACCGGTTCTCTTTTACTTCTTCTGTTCCTTCCATAATCAGTTCAATGGTTTCCCACATGTGCTTTCCAGATATACAATTTAGAATTTGATGGCACATGTCTTCATCCATTGAGTCAACAATAATCAACTGAAGGCCTGTGTCCAATGCAACAATTTCTTTCTCTGTATCAGTGAACTCTGTAGGATCCTTTGGAGTAGACCTTTGAGGAACTCTTACTCCGTCCACTGTAGATTCAGGAATCATCTTCATTGGTACAAACGGTCCGTTCTCTAAGATGCCTATGTACAACGGATTTGCAGCCTTAATAAACAGGGTCATCTTCTTTTTCCAGAGATTATAATTCACTCTATTAAACTGAGGAACCTTAATACTTCCTACTTTCTGAGAACTCATGATATTGAACTTTTCAAAATTATTTAAAGTTCAAAAAATTTCTGAGTGAAATATTTTGAAAATTAAAAAAATTCGCTACAAATTCCAGAAGCTTAATACTGAAGTCCGAACAATAGATCCTGATTTGTAAACTCAATCAGTAAGCTCTGATACCAATTGTTAGTCCCAAATATCGTAGAAGGGGGGGTTGAATACGATATTGTCCAATTTATAAAATATTCGCGGAATGGTTCTTGATGGACTTTAAACAGTTCGAACAGATATTAAATCAAACACAAGGTAAGCAATCACAACAGTTCGGGGAATATATCTTTTGATTTATATAAACCCTGAGGTGCTCCACAAATCTAATCTTTCGATTAGTTACAATGATTCACTAGTACATCAGTTAGATAACAAGCTTTAATAAGAACAATCAAAGTAACAACAGCTGAGTACAAAATTAATGGCTTCTGTGTTTACTTCTCTTGAATGCTCTCTGTGTTTCTCTCTTAAATTGCTCTGTGTATCTTCGTCTGTTAACTGAATGAATATCTTCAAAGACAATGCTTTGCTGCTTTTGTGTAGACTTTTTCAACTCTCGATACGTGGCCCATTCTGTGCCAAGTAAAGTAAGTTGCAGCTTCACTTCTGTTTACTCTTAAGTATCGGGAACAATTTCTGAGTAATTGTTTAAGTATCGATGAGTCTGTGAAACAACTATCGGACACTTAAAACAATTCATGAAATAAAATTAATTACTTCAAACTGAGTAACTATCGGAGATATGTTAACTATCGGAAATATTACTTGATTTATTAACTATCGGAATAAATAGATTTTCTTTTTATTTGTTTTATCCGATAGTTAGTAAATCATAGAAAGTTCCTTCTAGTTTTTCCTTTACCCGATAGTTAATAACTATCGGGAAGTTGCTGTGCATATTCACCATTTGTTTGCTTATTCATTTAACTCACCCGATGGTTATTAACCATTGGTGAATAAGACAAAACAGGAATAAGACGAAATAGCTTGACCAATGACTTCTGGATACAGCTTCTGTAGTCTTGTTCACTTAGCCATATTTCGAATGTGTTAAGCCCTTTAACATAATTTCTTCCACTGCAACCAAGTCAAATAAATATTTCCCTGTTAATTCGAACTTGATTTATTCTGGGCTTAATCACATACCACTTAGGTTACTCATCTCAGTATCTGGTCAATTCTTCTGAATCAATGATGCAGTTCTCAATTTCTTTTGTGCTGTCGATTGGTGCAACTGGTCTGGTTCACAACCGACTAGCAAGATCTTGATCTTCACATATTCTTTGCTATACAATTGACCTGTTCCACCATGTTAAGAAGTGCTTCTTATCTTCACTGAAATCTTCTGCTTTCTCTGTAGCAAAACCTTCTTTATCTTCAGAACCTTTAAAACACTTAAACTTTATTCTTCACTGAGGCTTGAACATGTTAATGAACTTCTTTCAGTGATCTTCAATGTCTTCAAAGCTTCCTCTGATAATTTGGCCTTTTGGTATTCAACTTATAAATGATTCGCAGTCGATTCCGTGCTTCATTTTAATATAAGTTACCGACTAGTTGTGTTGAGTTAGTTACCTCGGTTACATGTTACTTTACGTTACATTTTGCTTTACAGGCTTCATTCTTGACTCGTTCAAATTTAAAAATAACTTGTAGCTTCATTCTTGACTCATTTATACATAGAGACAACTTGTAAAACCATGTAGCATCATTCTTCACTCGTTTAAGCTTGAATGCAATTAATAACAATATGAGGCTTCATTTTTGACTCGTTTGTACTTGGAAATAACTTGTAAAACTTTGTAGCATCATTCTTCACTCGTTTGAGCTTGAATGCAATTCAAAACTATTTTAAGCTTCATTCTTGATTCATTCAAACTTGAAAACAACTTTTAGCTTCATTCTTGACACGTATGTACATGGAAACAACTTGTAAAACCTTGTAGCATCATTCTTCACTCATTCTAGCTTGAATGCAATTCATAACAATTCGAGGTTTCATTTTTTAGTCTTTCAATTTTTGAAATCAACTTGTAGCTTCATTCTTGACTCATTTATATGTGGAAATAAGTTGTAAAATCTTGTGGCAACATTCTTCAGTTGTTTGAGGTTCAATACAATTCATAACTAGTTTAGGCTTCATTTTTTAGTCTTTCAATTTTTGAAATCAACTTGTAGCTTCATTCTTGACTCATTTTTACATGGAAACAACTTGTAAAAACTTGTTGCATCATTCTTCACTCGTTTGAACTTGAGAACCATCCATAGCAATTTTAAGCTTCATTCTTGACTTGTTCGAACTAGAAAATAACTTGTTGCTTCACTCTTGACTCGTTTGTACATGGAAATAACTTGTAAAACCTTGTAGCATCATTCTTCACTCATTCTAGCTTGAATGCAATTCATAACAATTCGAGGTTTCATTTTTGAGTCTTTCAAATTTGAAATCAACTTGTAGCTTCATTCTTGACTCATTTATACGTGGAAATAAGTTGTAAAAACTTGTTGCATCATTCTTCACTTGTTTCAACTTGAGAACCATCCATAAGAATTTTAAGCTTCATTCTTGACTCGTTCGAACTTGAAAACAACTTGTAGCTTCATTCTTAACTCGTTTGTACATGGAAACAACTTGTAAAACCTTGTATGACCATTCTTCACTCGTTTGAGGTTCAATGCAATTCATAACAATTTTATGCTTCATTCTTGATTATTTCAAACTTGAAAAAAAATTGTAGCTTCATTCTTGACGCATTTATACGTGTAAAAAACTTATAAAACCTTATAGGATCATTCTTCACTCATTTGAGATTGAATGCAATTCATCAAAAAATTTGGCTTCATTCTTAACTCGTTCAAACTTAAAAATAATTTGTAGCTTTATTCTTGACTCGTTTATATATGGAAACAACTTGTATACACTTGTGGAATCATTATTCACTCGTTTGAACTTGAGAACCATCCATAACAATTTTTAACTTCATTCTTAACTCGTTCGAACTTGAAAATAACTTGTAGCTTCATTCTTGACTCGTTTGTACATGGATACAACTTGTAAAAACTTGTAGTATCGTTCTTCACTAATTTGAACTTGAAAACCATTTATAACAATTTTAGGATTCATTCTTCAGTCGATCGAACTTGAAAACAGTTTGTAAATTCATTCTTGACTCGTTTATTCATGGAAACAACTTGTAAAACCATGTAGCATCATTCTTCACTTGTTTGAGCTTCAATGCAGTTCATAACAATTTTACACTTCATTCCTGACTCTTTCAAACTTGTAGACATCTTGTACCTTCATTCTTGACTAAGTTGTACAAGGAAATTACTTGTAAAACCTTATAGCATCATTCTTCACTCGTTTGAGCTTCAATGCAATTCATATCAATTTTACACTTCATTCTTGACTTTTTAAAAATTGAAAACAACTTGTAGCTTCATTTTTGACTCATTTATGCATGAAAATAACTTGTAAAACCTTGTACTATCATTATTCACTCGTTTAAGAATTAATGTAATTCATAATAGTTTTACGTTTCAGTCTTGACTCGTTCGAACTTGAGAACAACTTGTAGATATATTTTTGACTCGTTTGTACATGGAAACAACTTGTAAAAACTTGTAACTCACTCTTCAGTCATTTGAGGTTTGAATGCAATTCATAATAATTTAGCCTTCATTCTTAACTCGTTCAAATTTGAAAATAACTTGTAGCTTCATTCTTAACTCATTTATACGTGAAAACAACTTGTAAAACCTTGTAGCATCATTCTTCTCTCGTTTGTGGTTGAATGCAATTAATAACAATATGAGGCTTCATTCTTGACTCGTTTGTACATGGTAACAACTTGTAAAATTTGTAGCATCATTTTTCACTCGTTTGAGCTTGAATGCAATTCATAACAATTTTAGGCTTCATTCTTGATTCTTTCAAACTTGAAAATAACTTTTAACTTATTCTTGACTCGTTTGTACATGGAAACAACTTGTAAAACCTTGTAGCATCATTCTTCAATCGTTTGACCTTGAATTAAATTCAAAATAATTTGAGACTTCATTCTTGAGTCTTTCAAATTTGAAAACAATTTGTAGCTTCATTTTTACTCGTTTGTACATGGAAATAACTTGTAAAACCTTGTAGCATCATTCTTCAATCCTTTGAGCTTTAAAAAATATTATAATAATTTTAGGCTTCATTCTTGACTCGCTCGAACTTGAAAACAACTTGTAGCTTCATTCTTGATTCGTTTGTATATGGAAACAACTTGTAAAAACTTGTTGCATCATTCTTCACTCATTTGAACTTGGGAACCATCCATAATAATTTTAAGCTTCATTCTTACTTGTTCGAACTAGAAAATAACTTGTAGCTTCATTCTTGACTTGTTTGTACATGGAAACAACTTGTAAAATCTTGTAGCATCAGTCTTCACTCGTTTGAGCTTCAATACAATTCATAACAATTTTAGGCTTCATTCTTGCCTCGCTCGAACTTGAAAACAACTTGTAGCTTCATTCTTGACTGGTTTGTACATGGAAACAACTTGCAAAAACTTGTTGCATCATTCTTCACTCATTTGAACTTGAGAACCATCCATAACAATTTTAACCTTCATTCTTGACTCGTTCGAACTAAAAAACAAATTGTTGTTTTACTCTTAACTCGTTTGTACATGGAAATAAGTTGTAAAACCTTGTAGCATCATTCTTCACTCATTTGAGCTTGAATGCAATTCATAACAATTTGAAGTTTCATTTTTTAGTCTTTCAAATTTGAAATCAATTTGTAGCTTCATTCTTGACTCATTTATATGTGGAAATATGTTATAAAAACTTGTTGCATCATTCTTCACTCGTTCGAACTTGAGAACCATTCATTATAATTTTAAACTTTATTCATGACTCGTTCGAACTTGAAAACAACTTGTAGCTTCCTACCTGACTCGTTTATACATGGAAACAACTTGTAAAACCTTGTATCATCATTCTTCACTCGTTTGAGCTTCAATGCAATAATAACAATTTTGCGCTTCATTCTAGACTCTTTCAAACTTGAAAAAAACTTGTAACTTCATTCTTGACTCATTTATACGTGTAAATAACTTATAAAACCTTGTAGGATCATTCTTCACTAGTTTGAGATTGAATAAAATTCATCAAAATTTTAGGCTTCATTCTTAACTCGTTCAAACTTGAAAATAACTTGTAGCTTCATTCTTGACTCGTTTGTACATGGAAACAACTTGTAAAACCTTTTAGCATCATTCTTCACTCGTTTGAGCTTGAATGCAATTAAAAATAATTTGAGACTTCATTCTTGAGTCTTTCGAATTTGAAAATAACTTGTAGCTTCATTTTTACTCGTTTGTACATGGAAAATACTTGTAAAACCTTGTAGCATCATTCTTCACTCCTTTGAGCTTAAAAAAATCATAACAAATTTACGCTTCATTCTTGACTCGCTCGAACTTGAAAACAACTTGTACCTTCATTCTTGATTCGTTTGTACATGGAAACAACTTGTAAAAACTTGTTGCATCATTTTTCACTCGTTTAAACTTGGGAACCATCCATAACAATTTTAAGCTTCATTCTTGACTTATTTGAACTAGAAAACAACTTGTAGCTTCATTCTTTACTTGTTTGTACATGGAAATCCTGTAGCATCAGTCTTCACTCATTTGAGCTTCAATACAATTCATAACAATTTTATGCTTCATTCTTGACTCGCTCGAACTTGAAATCAACTTCTAGCTTCATTCTAGACTCATACGTGGAAATATGTTGTAAAAACTTGTTGCAGCATTCTTCACTCGTTTGAACTTGAGAACCATTCATAACAATTTTAAGTTTTATTCTTGACACGTTCGAACTTGAAAACAACTTATAGCTTCCTTCCTGACTCGTTTGTACATGGAAACAACTTGTAAAACCTTGTATCATCATTCTTCACTCGTTTGAGCTTCAATGCAATTAATAACAATTTTACGCTCCATTCTTGACTCTTTCAAACTTCAAAAAAACATGCAACTTCATTCTTGACTCATTTATACGTGGAAACAACTTATAAAACCTTGCAGGATTATTCTTCACTCGTTTGAGATTGAATGCAATTCATCAAAATTTTAGGCTTCATTCTCAACTCGTTCAAACTTGAAAACAACTTGTAACTTCATTCTTGACTCGTTTGTATATGAAAACAACTTGTAAAAACTTGTATCATCGTTCTTCACTCGTTTGAACTTGAAAATCCTCCATAACAATTTAAGGCTTCATTCTTGACTCGTTCGAACTTGAAAACAACTTGTAGCTTCAGTCTTGACTCATTTGTACATGGAAACAACTTGTAAAAACTTGTAGCATCATTCTTCACTCGTTTGAACTTGAAAACCATCTACAACAATTTTAGGCTTCATTCTTGACTCGTTCGAACTTGAAAATAATTTGTAAATTCATTCTTGACTCGTTTATACATGGAAACAATTTGTAAAACCCTGTAGCATTATTCTTCATTTTTTTGAGCTTCAATGCAATTCATAACAATTTTACGCTTCATTGTTGACTCTTTCAAACTTGTAAACAACTTGTAGCTTCATTTTTGACTAATTTGTACAAGAAAACAACTTGTAAAACATTGTAGCATCATTCTTCACTCGTTTTATCTTCAATGCAATTCATATCAATTTTACACTTAATTCTTGACTCTTTAAAATTGAATGCAATTCATAACAGTTTTAGGCTTCATTCTTGACTCGTTCGAACTTGAAAACAACATGTAGCTACATTCTTGACTCGTTTGTACATAGAAACAACTTGTAAAATCTTGTAAGTCACTCTTCAGTCGTTTGAGGTTTAAATGCAATTCATAACAATTTAGGCTTCATTCTTGACTCGTTCGAATTTGAAAATAACTTGTAGCTTCATTCTTGACTCATTTATTCGTGGAAATAACTTGTAAAACCTTGTAGCATCATTCTTCTCTCGTTTGAGCCTGAATATAATTAATAACAATATGATGCTTCATTCTTGACTCGTTTGTACATGGACATAACTTGTAAAACCTGAAGGATTTCGAGGCACAAACGCAACGGAATAAACGCGAAAAATAAATAAAAATAGTGAAACCATCCGCAGGATCCATGCGAAAACAAAAGATTTAATTCGGAAATAAAGAATAAATACCTTTAGAAGCTTTAACAGTTCATTAATGGAAGATTAATGGAGGTCCAAAGCTTGTTTAATCACCTCGTATCCCGCTCTCGCGATCTACGCTCTACGGTATCCACACGAACACTTTTCATGAAGGATTGATGTGTACTAGCACCCGAAAACTGCTTCTCTCTCTCTCTTCTTCTTTTCTCAAAACGGCTATGGTTTTGGTAAAAATATGTCTCAATTATTAAATTAGCCCTAAAAGAGATTATATAAAGAGAGGAATAAGTTTTCTAATTATAATCCAATTATAATTAATATTAATCCAAAATTCTAAATTATTTAATTAAGTCTAACTTAATTAATTAATTATTAATTTTAGAATTAGTTTAAATAATTCATTTATTCTATTTAAATAATTAATTAAGTCATACTTAATTAATATCATAAATAAAATAAATTACTTATTTAATTTAAATTCACAATTTAAATTATTTCTCCTTCAAGCGTTCTTTGTGTGTGACCATGTAGTTTATTATTATGTTGACAATAATTTTAATATCTAATTAAAATTATAAACAATGAGCAGCATCTAGAAATACATCATTGCTACCCAAGTAATAATAATAAATCAGTGATTCGATTAAGCATTTCGTGAATAATGTTCCATGTAATATAATCCCTTTAATCTTGATATTATAGATTAAACTCAAGGCATGTCTCGTGTCATCATTTTCATAATTTAATCTTTATTTTCTTGATCGATGAGTAGACTATTAAAATCAAATTAACATTTGAGAACGGCCGTGCATTTCATAGTCTCACTCAAATAAGATGCCAATAATATCACTCCTAAAATTAGGAGGATTAAATCACATCTAGATCATTCATATTTCTCATACGATTCATAATATACCCAATGTCCACTTTTATCATCACCCGGTCAAAGGTAACTTTTAATGTAATCAAAGTATATTAATTCTCGTATAGAAATATAATGATTTTAGGTCAAAGGATCATTACACCATTATCATTGTGAGAATTACTTATGACACTTATTTAACATGCAGAATCTTACGGCGGGTCATTCCAGTGCCATGCATTGAGACATGCACTTATGTTCTTGTCTTTAGTATCACCATACCTTTGACCAATGAGATGTGGTCATCTGTCAAGAAACATACTAGTCTTTGTGCATTATTATTATCCTTAAATAATAATACTCGACTAGAAAATTTTAGGAATAAGATATTATTCATATAATCTCATTTTTAAGTCACATACTTAAAGATATATAATACGTATCAAAATTCCAAGGACATTTATTATGCTTTCAATTTATTACGCAGTAAATAAAACATAATAAATAAACAATAATCAATAAAACATAATCCTTAATAATAAATATTTTTCTTAAAATATAAAAAGTATTGTCTCTAGAGCCCAATTACTAACAATCTCTCACCTGCACTAGAGCTAATTACCCAAGTATCCAATACTCATGGAACTAGTGTGAATTTCGTGCTTCTGCTGCGACAAAGCCTTAGTCAGTGGGTCTGCAATATTATTATTAGTATACACTTTACATATATGTATATCTCCTTGATCATTAATCTCATTAATTAGGTGATATCTCCTAAGTACATGCCCAAACAACCTCCTTGGCTGTTTCACAAACATCAATATACTCAGGCTCTATTGTAGAATCAACAACTATCTCTGCTGTGAACCATTCCAGCATACATCTCAATAAAAATAGATAAAACACAAAGCCGGACAGAAACATTAAATCATCGGTCTGTCTAGAAACCAGCATCACTGAAATCTCTGACAAGCTAGGAACAAAATCAGACAAATATAATTTTGTGAGATAACCAACTGAAACAAGGGGTTATTCTTTCTATAATCCTTCCGAGAATAAAGTGTTTGTTGCTTGAACTGGTTTGTTCTTTGAGAGAGTTGCTCTCTAACAAAGACAGTGGGAGGATAATAGATCTCGATGAAGTTCGATACCCACATGATAACATTGAACCAATAGAGGAACCTAAGCAGAATGTACAACAAAATAATACTGCTCAAGAAACACAGGTTATTCGTAGGTCTAGTAGGATTCGCCATGAGCCCGAGAGATATTATGGATTTCTCTTGATTCAAGATGGTGATGTGATGCTTGTGGAAAAAGATGAGCCTCTCACCTACCTAGACACTAAAAACACTCATGATTCTAAGAGATGGCTGGATGCCATTAAATCTGAGATGGGATCCATGTATACTAATCAAGTATGGACTTTGGTTGATCCACCTGAAGGGATAAAACCTATAGGGTGTAAGTGAGTTTTCAAGAAGAAGACCGACATGGATGGTAATGTATAGACCTATAAGGCACGATTGGTGGCAAAAGGTTTCAAGAAAATTCATGGTATTGACTATGATGAGTCCTTTTCACCAGTGGTTATGGTAAAGTCCATCAGGATTTATCTTGTTATAGCTGCTTACTATGACTATAAAATCTGGCAAATGGATGTCAAAACCGCTTTCTTGAATGAGAGCCTTGAAGAAGATATGGATGTGTACATGACATACCTTGAGGGTTTTGTTGATCCAAAGGATGCTTGAAAGGTATGTAAGTTGCGTCGATCCATTTATGGATTAAAGCAGACCTCGAGGAGATGGAAGATTCATTTTGATGAAATAGTCAAAAAGAGTTTGACTTTATTCAGAATGAAGATAAAACTTGTGTTTACAAGAAGTTTAGTAGGAGCCATGTGGCATTCCTAGTATTATATGTTGATGATATATTACTAATAGGGAATGACATTTCTTCTCTATAGATTGTGGAGACTTGGTTGAAAAATAATTTCTCAATGAAAGACTTAGGCGATGCGACCTATATATTAAGGATCAGGATCTATAGAGATAGTTCAAGGAGATTGATCGGCCTAAGTTAGAGTACATATTGTTAGTAATTGTGCTCTAGAGACAATACTTTTTATATTTTAAGGAAAATATTTATTATTAAGGATAATGTTTTATTGATTATTATTTATTTATTATGTTTTATTTACTGCGTAATAAATTGAAAGCATAATAAATGTCCTTGGAATTTTGATACGTATTATATATCTTTAAGTATGTGACTTAAAAATGAGATTATATGAATAGTTTCTTATTCCTAAAATTCCCTAGTCGAGTATTATTATTTAAGAACAATAATAATGCACAAAGACTAGTATGTTTCTTGACAGATGACCACATCTCATTGGTCATAGGTATGGGGATACTAAAGTCAAGAACATAAGTGCATGTATCAATGCATGGCACTGGAATGACCCGCCGTGAGATTCTACATGTTAAGTAAGTGTCATAAGTAATTCTCACTGTGATAATGGTGTAATGATCCTTAGACCTGAAATCATTATATTTCTATACGAGAATTAATATACTTTGATTACATTAAAAGTTACCTTTGACCGGGTGATGATAAAAGTGGACATTGGGTATATTATGAATCGTATGAGAAATATGAATGATCTAGATGGGATTTAATCCTCCTAATTTTAGGAGTGATATTATTGGCCTCTTGTTTGAGTGAGACTATGAAATGCACGGCCGTGCTCAAATGTTGATTTGATTTTAATAGTTTACTCATCGATCAAGAAAATAAAGATTAAATTATGAAGAGGATGACACGAAACATGCCTTGAGTTTAATCTATAATATCAAGATTAAAGGGATTATATTACATGGAACATTATTCACAAAAGGCTTAATCGAATCACCGATTTATTATTATTATTTGGGTAGCAATGATGTATTACTAGATGCCGCTCATTGTTTACAATTTTAATTAGATAATAAAATTGTTGCCAACGTAATAATAACCTACAGGGTCACACACAAAGAACGCTTGAAGGAGAAATAATTTAAATTATGAATTTAAATTAAATAAGTAATTTATTTTATTTATGATATTAATTAAGTATGACTTAATTAATTATATAAATAGAATAAATGATTTACTTAAACTAATTCTAAAATTAATAATTAATTAATTAAGTGAGACTTAATTAAATAATTTAGAATTTTGGATTAGTATTAATTATAATTGGATTATAATTAGAAAACTTATTCCTCTCTCTATATAATTTCTTTATGGGCTGATTTAATAAAATAGAGATTTTACAAAAACCTTAGCCGCTCTGAGAGAGGAGGAAGATAGAGAGAGAAGAAGTTTTCGGGTGCTAGTACACATCAATCCTTCATGAAAAGTGTTCGTGTGGATACCGTAGAGCGTTGATCGCGAGAGCTGGATACGTGGTGATTAAACAAGCTTTGGACCTCCATTAATCTTCCATTAATGAACTGTTAAAGCTTCTAAAGGTATTTATTCTTTATCTCCGAATTAAATCTTTTGTTTTCGCATGGATCCTGCGGAGGGTTTCGCTATTTTGATTTATTTTTCGCGTTTATTCTGCTGCGTTTGTGTCACGAAACCCTACAATGGCATCAGAGCTACTTGCGAAACGTTTTAATTCGGTTATGTGCTTAACAGTTTTTGATATATAAAGCATGTATGCGATCTATCATGATTTTATATTGATACAATATGTATATGTTTATATATATTATGAATATATGATATTTTATGATATATAATCATGTGATGATTATGTGTGTTCATGTATGTATATGATACATGTTTGTTCTTATTATGGGAATCGTATTCGATACGAATTCTGAAACGGCTGCCGTTGATTTTCTGAAATCTGTGTCCGTTGTCTGATTTTCGTAAACGATATGTGTTTTCTGACTGTAATCGGGTCACTGAGCAATACTGACATAGTCAGCTCTGCGTCTGTAAGCCATTAGATGTCGTTACTGCCGGTGATTTATGATTTTCTGAAAATTATTTAATTTTCTAAAATTTTGAGTATATGTATGTATATATTATGAATATATGATATTCATGTAATGTATAATCATATGATGACTGTATGTATCTCTGTGTATGTATATATGATATATGTTTGTTCTTGTTATGAGAATTGTATATGATACGATTTCTGAAACACCGTCAGATTTGGAGAAATCTGACTGCTGTATCCGATTTTCATAAACGATATGTGTTTTCTGACTGGAATCGGGCCAATGAACAAAACTGATAGAATTACTATCACCGACGGGTCTGTAAGGCGTTTGACGTCGTTAAGGGCCTCGAAATAGCGATTTATTATCTTCAGAAATTTGTTTTTAATTTTCTGAAATTTTGAAATTTGTTATATATGATTATATGATATGATTATATAATATGAGATATATTATATGTGTTATATGATAGCATGGTGGATGGATATGACCTAAAGACCCATAGGATAGTGGTTTTGATTTATGGTTTTGGTTTCTAAATACGACTTGCATGTCGTTTATTCATTGTAATTTAATTATCTCGAATGTAACTCGAGTTCTTCTTGTAATTTCATTAGAATAGTTTTATTTTATTATTCAATGTAATTATCAATGAAGACTTGCAAGCAAGGAGGCGATCCAAAAGGGGATGATGGAGCAATGAAGAAAGAAGACATGTAATAGATAGTATTTTTAAAACCACCATAGACTGACCTTGATATTTCCATTAGCTTGGAAATATCATATAGGATGGGGCCATAACCAAACACGTTTAATTTACGCACATTACATATATGTATATGATTGCATGTATTGGTATGTATGCGTAGATATAATTGAAATGCATGCTTAATATTGATTAATCATGTATGTATTAGATATGACACCCATGCCATGTTTGCTTAAACAAGATAAAATCTGTAACGATTCAAGATTTTAAAATTAACAAACGATCATGAGATTCTTGTGTTTATGAAATATGGATTTTTAAAACACGGAATTAAATATGGATTTTTGATATCTGTAATTGGGATTTTCTGACAAAAGCGGATATGCGTATTCGTAAGGCTGATGGGTTTTAAGTGTGACCATTGGTATCCTCCATCTACCTGGGAAATGAACAATTTAAGATGTCGATTTGAAATATTTGGTTCAAGGAAAAATTGAGGATCTCTTTATGATGTGATCATGATCGTTATAAATTTTCTAAAACCCCTTAACAAAATATTAAGTTTTACTCGGATGCTTTCCAATGAATGAACACTCATCGAATCCTAGATCGATAAGGGGAAGGACTGTCAGTGGCAGGGGACTCCTATCTATCGTGGTGAGATGCGACGAATGTAAACGGTTATATTCGGCCGTTGTATCATTGGGTCTAACTTAACTGAGTCGTCATAATAAGTGAAAATAAATGGTTATATTCAACTATTATGAACTTAGAAGCATAGAGTTTGGTTAAAAGTCTATTAGATAGATAAGATCAATCGTTGTTCACCAAACTATCCAAGAATTATATATGATATAATTGACAACCGTTGTCTACCTAAATAATCATTTTCTAAGGACTTCCAGTGGTTGACTTAGGACATGACGAAATATGGATCTTGGCTCACTAGAAAGAATTATGGGATATACTTTCCAAATTAATAGTAAGGGCTATTAGTTTGATAAAAATAGTGGGAGGTATATGATGATATACCATAATCACTTAAACATAATTAATATTAAATTTGCAACCTAGTTTATTTTATGCACTTTAATATTGTAGATATCAAATGATAAACACAAACAACTTCTCTATGCGATCAGTTCTTGAGAAGGACAAGTTGACGAGAATATATTTCCTTGACAGACATAGGAGCTTGAGGATCGTCCTCGGGCACCACGATATTAGTCAAATCTCTTCCCCTGCTCTTAAAGTTGAGAATGTAACATGTGCAAATCATAGTGCTTATTGGAAGCAAATTGATGTTGCGACTGATGTTTCATGTCTCATGCTCGCAAATATATGTGTTGAGCTTAAGAAGCAATACAAGCATATAGATGCTTATGAAACGATTGAGCACAAGATATATTTGAAAGGGCACTATACACTTACAAGTAGGGAGAGTGAGACCCGGTTACACCACATGTTCTAAAGATTATAGGGTATAATGAATACCATTTGATATTTTGGGTTTCTAGATTGGTCTAGAGACAGTTAGATTTGATCTTACAATCTTTGGACAAATTTTATTTTGTTATGAACAATAAAGTGAATAAGATTGGTAAAACACCCATTGAGTTGCTAAGCATATTGAGAACTGCTGAAAGTAATATGATAAATGCATGAACTACTACTATATTGATGGTAAACATAGGGAATGCAAAAGGGAAAGGAAAATAGAAAGGCAAGGAGAAGATTTGATCTAGTTCCGTTGTCAAACCAAAGTCCAATCCCTAAAGCAGACTCTCAAGTCTGAATGAGGTGTTGATAAAGAAGACGATTGTCACTTCTGTGGAAAGTTGGGAGACTGAAAATTAAACTGTCATGCTTAATTGGAAGATCGGAAGATGATGATCAATAAGGGTCAAGCTTAAGGTATCGGGTTGGAATTGGAGTAAAGATAGTTGCTCTGGTTCGAGGAACTCGTTACTTAATTTTTGGCCTATAAGGAAAATTTAGAACTTAATAATTGTTATAGCGTGCTTGCAATTGGCAGAGACATTATTTCAGTTTCTTGTTTGGACAAGAAAGGCTTTTTCATTTTATAACAATAGTTGTTTATTCTATTTTGATGATGAGCCTTATAATGTTGCACATCTAATTAACAATTTATATGTTCTAAAGTGACTCAAATAAAATATTACCTTTGGCACTGTTGTTGAGGCCATATTAATGAGAAACGCATTTTCAGAATACATAAGGATGCATTCATGGAAAAGTTTGATTATGAATTATACAAAAGGATGCGAATCTTGGCTTATTTGGCAAAATGACTAAAGCTCCTTTTACCGGACATGGTGAAGGGATCATTGAATGGGTATGACTTATACATAGTGATGTATGTGGTCATATGTGTACGATGACAAAAGGTAGATTTTATTAACTTCATAAAATTTACTAATTATTTTAGTAGATACGGATATATGTATCTTTTGAAGAACTAATCCGAATCATTTGAAAAGTTCAAAGACTATAAAGATGAAGTAGAAAATATCAAAGAAAGGTTTTGATAGGAGGGATCACACCTTGTTGGACATGGTGCGATCAATGTTGAGTCAATGAATCTTCCAATTAGTTTCTGGGGTTGCACCCTGGAAACGGCTCCACATACACTTAACTGTGTTCCTACTAAATTGGTTCAAATGACTCCTTATGAGATATGGACTGAGCAACGTCACAGCATGTCATTTATAAAATTTTGGGGATGTGAAGCGTTTGTGAAACGTCTAATCTCTGACAAGCTAGGACCAAAATCAGACAAATGTAATTTTATGGAATACCCAACTGAAACAAGGGGTTATTCTTTCTATAATCCTTCCGAGAACAAAGTGTTTGTTGCTCGAACTGCTGAGAGACAGTGGGAGGATAATAGATCTCAATGAAGTTTGAGACCCACATGATAACGTTGAGACCCACATGACGAAATATGGATCTTGGCTCACTAGAAAGAATTATGGGATATACTTTCCAAATTAATAGTAAGGGCTATTAGTTTGATAAAAATAGTGGGAGGTATATGATGATATACCATAATCACTTAAACATAATTAATATTAAATTTGCAACCTAGTTTATTTTATGCACTTTAATATTGTAGATATCAAATGATAAACACAAACAACTTCTCTATGCGATCAGTTCTTGAGAAGGACAAGTTGACGAGAATATATTTCCTTGACTGACATAGGAGCTTGAGGATCGTCCTCGGGCACCACAATATTAGTCAAATCTCTTCCCCTGCTCTTAAAGTTGAGAATGTAACATGTGCAAATCATAGTGCTTATTGGAAGCAAATTGATGTTGCGACTGATGTTTCATGTCTCATGCTCGCAAATATATGTGTTGAGCTTAAGAAGCAATACAAGCATATAGATGCTTATGAAACGATTGAGCACAAGATATATTTGAAAGGGCACTATACACTTACAAGTAGGGAGAGTGAGACCCGGTTACACCACATGTTCTAAAGATTATAGGGTATAATGAATACCATTTGATATTTTGGGTTTCTAGATTGGTCTAGAGACAGTTAGATTTGATCTTACAATCTTTGGACAAATTTTATTTTGTTATGAACAATAAAGTGAATAAGATTGGTAAAACACCCATTGAGTTGCTAAGCATATTGAGAACTGCTGAAAGTAATATGATAAATGCATGAACTACTACTATATTGATGGTAAACATAGGGAATGCAAAAGGGAAAGGAAAATAGAAAGGCAAGGAGAAGATTTGATCTAGTTCCGTTGTCAAACCAAAGTCCAATCCCTAAAGAAGACTCTCAAGTCTGAATGAGGTGTTGATAAAGAAGACGATTGTCACTTCTGTGGAAAGTTGGGAGACTGAAAATTAAACTGTCATGCTTAATTGGAAGATCGGAAGATGATGATCAATAAGGGTCAAGCTTAAGGTATCGGGTTGGAATTGGAGTAAAGATAGTTGCTCTGGTTCGAGGAGCTCGTTACTTAATTTTTGGCCTATAAGGAAAATTTAGAACTTAATAATTGTTATAGCGTGCTTGCAATTGGCAGAGACATTATTTCAGTTTCTTGTTTGGACAAGAAAGGCTTTTTCATTTTATAACAATAGTTGTTTATTCTATTTTGATGATGAGCCTTATAATGTTGCACATCTAATTAACAATTTATATGTTCTAAAGTGACTCAAATAAAATATTACCTTTGGCACTGTTGTTGAGGCCATATTAATGAGAAACGCATTTTCAGAATACATAAGGATGCATTCATGGAAAAGTTTGATTATGAATTATACAAAAGGATGCGAATCTTGGCTTATTTGGCAAAATGACTAAAGCTCCTTTTACCGGACATGGTGAAGGGATCATTGAATGGGTATGACTTATACATAGTGATGTATGTGGTCATATGTGTACGATGACAAAAGGTAGATTTTATTAACTTCATAAAATTTACTAATTATTTTAGTAGATACGGATATATGTATCTTTTGAAGAACTAATCCGAATCATTTGAAAAGTTCAAAGACTATAAAGATGAAGTAGAAAATATCAAAGAAAGGTTTTGATAGGAGGGATCACACCTTGTTGGACATGGTGCGATCAATGTTGAGTCAATGAATCTTCCAATTAGTTTCTGGGGTTGCACCCTGGAAACGGCTCCACATACACTTAACTGTGTTCCTACTAAATTGGTTCAAATGACTCCTTATGAGATATGGACTGAGCAACGTCACAGCATGTCATTTATAAAATTTTGGGGATGTGAAGCGTTTGTGAAACGTCTAATCTCTGACAAGCTAGGACCAAAATCAGACAAATGTAATTTTATGGAATACCCAACTGAAACAAGGGGTTATTCTTTCTATAATCCTTCCGAGAACAAAGTGTTTGTTGCTCGAACTGCTGAGAGACAGTGGGAGGATAATAGATCTCAATGAAGTTTGAGACCCACATGATAACGTTGAGACCCACATGACGAAATATGGATCTTGGCTCACTAGAAAGAATTATGGGATATACTTTCCAAATTAATAGTAAGGGCTATTAGTTTGATAAAAATAGTGGGAGGTATATGATGATATACCATAATCACTTAAACATAATTAATATTAAATTTGCAACCTAGTTTATTTTATGCACTTTAATATTGTAGATATCAAATGATAAACACAAACAACTTCTCTATGCGATCAGTTCTTGAGAAGGACAAGTTGACGAGAATATATTTCCTTGACTGACATAGGAGCTTGAGGATCGTCCTCGGGCACCACAATATTAGTCAAATCTCTTCCCCTGCTCTTAAAGTTGAGAATGTAACATGTGCAAATCATAGTGCTTATTGGAAGCAAATTGATGTTGCGACTGATGTTTCATGTCTCATGCTCGCAAATATATGTGTTGAGCTTAAGAAGCAATACAAGCATATAGATGCTTATGAAACGATTGAGCACAAGATATATTTGAAAGGGCACTATACACTTACAAGTAGGGAGAGTGAGACCCGGTTACACCACATGTTCTAAAGATTATAGGGTATAATGAATACCATTTGATATTTTGGGTTTCTAGATTGGTCTAGAGACAGTTAGATTTGATCTTACAATCTTTGGACAAATTTTATTTTGTTATGAACAATAAAGTGAATAAGATTGGTAAAACACCCATTGAGTTGCTAAGCATATTGAGAACTGCTGAAAGTAATATGATAAATGCATGAACTACTACTATATTGATGGTAAACATAGGGAATGCAAAAGGGAAAGGAAAATAGAAAGGCAAGGAGAAGATTTGATCTAGTTCCGTTGTCAAACCAAAGTCCAATCCCTAAAGAAGACTCTCAAGTCTGAATGAGGTGTTGATAAAGAAGACGATTGTCACTTCTGTGGAAAGTTGGGAGACTGAAAATTAAACTGTCATGCTTAATTGGAAGATCGGAAGATGATGATCAATAAGGGTCAAGCTTAAGGTATCGGGTTGGAATTGGAGTAAAGATAGTTGCTCTGGTTCGAGGAGCTCGTTACTTAATTTTTGGCCTATAAGGAAAATTTAGAACTTAATAATTGTTATAGCGTGCTTGCAATTGGCAGAGACATTATTTCAGTTTCTTGTTTGGACAAGAAAGGCTTTTTCATTTTATAACAATAGTTGTTTATTCTATTTTGATGATGAGCCTTATAATGTTGCACATCTAATTAACAATTTATATGTTCTAAAGTGACTCAAATAAAATATTACCTTTGGCACTGTTGTTGAGGCCATATTAATGAGAAACGCATTTTCAGAATACATAAGGATGCATTCATGGAAAAGTTTGATTATGAATTATACAAAAGGATGCGAATCTTGGCTTATTTGGCAAAATGACTAAAGCTCCTTTTACCGGACATGGTGAAGGGATCATTGAATGGGTATGACTTATACATAGTGATGTATGTGGTCATATGTGTACGATGACAAAAGGTAGATTTTATTAACTTCATAAAATTTACTAATTATTTTAGTAGATACGGATATATGTATCTTTTGAAGAACTAATCCGAATCATTTGAAAAGTTCAAAGACTATAAAGATGAAGTAGAAAATATCAAAGAAAGGTTTTGATAGGAGGGATCACACCTTGTTGGACATGGTGCGATCAATGTTGAGTCAATGAATCTTCCAATTAGTTTCTGGGGTTGCACCCTGGAAACGGCTCCACATACACTTAACTGTGTTCCTACTAAATTGGTTCAAATGACTCCTTATGAGATATGGACTGAGCAACGTCACAGCATGTCATTTATAAAATTTTGGGGATGTGAAGCGTTTGTGAAACGTCTAATCTCTGACAAGCTAGGACCAAAATCAGACAAATGTAATTTTATGGAATACCCAACTGAAACAAGGGGTTATTCTTTCTATAATCCTTCCGAGAACAAAGTGTTTGTTGCTCGAACTGCTGAGAGACAGTGGGAGGATAATAGATCTCAATGAAGTTTGAGACCCACATGATAACGTTGAGACCCACATGACGAAATATGGATCTTGGCTCACTAGAAAGAATTATGGGATATACTTTCCAAATTAATAGTAAGGGCTATTAGTTTGATAAAAATAGTGGGAGGTATATGATGATATACCATAATCACTTAAACATAATTAATATTAAATTTGCAACCTAGTTTATTTTATGCACTTTAATATTGTAGATATCAAATGATAAACACAAACAACTTCTCTATGCGATCAGTTCTTGAGAAGGACAAGTTGACGAGAATATATTTCCTTGACTGACATAGGAGCTTGAGGATCGTCCTCGGGCACCACAATATTAGTCAAATCTCTTCCCCTGCTCTTAAAGTTGAGAATGTAACATGTGCAAATCATAGTGCTTATTGGAAGCAAATTGATGTTGCGACTGATGTTTCATGTCTCATGCTCGCAAATATATGTGTTGAGCTTAAGAAGCAATACAAGCATATAGATGCTTATGAAACGATTGAGCACAAGATATATTTGAAAGGGCACTATACACTTACAAGTAGGGAGAGTGAGACCCGGTTACACCACATGTTCTAAAGATTATAGGGTATAATGAATACCATTTGATATTTTGGGTTTCTAGATTGGTCTAGAGACAGTTAGATTTGATCTTACAATCTTTGGACAAATTTTATTTTGTTATGAACAATAAAGTGAATAAGATTGGTAAAACACCCATTGAGTTGCTAAGCATATTGAGAACTGCTGAAAGTAATATGATAAATGCATGAACTACTACTATATTGATGGTAAACATAGGGAATGCAAAAGGGAAAGGAAAATAGAAAGGCAAGGAGAAGATTTGATCTAGTTCCGTTGTCAAACCAAAGTCCAATCCCTAAAGAAGACTCTCAAGTCTGAATGAGGTGTTGATAAAGAAGACGATTGTCACTTCTGTGGAAAGTTGGGAGACTGAAAATTAAACTGTCATGCTTAATTGGAAGATCGGAAGATGATGATCAATAAGGGTCAAGCTTAAGGTATCGGGTTGGAATTGGAGTAAAGATAGTTGCTCTGGTTCGAGGAGCTCGTTACTTAATTTTTGGCCTATAAGGAAAATTTAGAACTTAATAATTGTTATAGCGTGCTTGCAATTGGCAGAGACATTATTTCAGTTTCTTGTTTGGACAAGAAAGGCTTTTTCATTTTATAACAATAGTTGTTTATTCTATTTTGATGATGAGCCTTATAATGTTGCACATCTAATTAACAATTTATATGTTCTAAAGTGACTCAAATAAAATATTACCTTTGGCACTGTTGTTGAGGCCATATTAATGAGAAACGCATTTTCAGAATACATAAGGATGCATTCATGGAAAAGTTTGATTATGAATTATACAAAAGGATGCGAATCTTGGCTTATTTGGCAAAATGACTAAAGCTCCTTTTACCGGACATGGTGAAGGGATCATTGAATGGGTATGACTTATACATAGTGATGTATGTGGTCATATGTGTACGATGACAAAAGGTAGATTTTATTAACTTCATAAAATTTACTAATTATTTTAGTAGATACGGATATATGTATCTTTTGAAGAACTAATCCGAATCATTTGAAAAGTTCAAAGACTATAAAGATGAAGTAGAAAATATCAAAGAAAGGTTTTGATAGGAGGGATCACACCTTGTTGGACATGGTGCGATCAATGTTGAGTCAATGAATCTTCCAATTAGTTTCTGGGGTTGCACCCTAGAAACGGCTCCACATACACTTAACTGTGTTCCTACTAAATTGGTTCAAATGACTCCTTATGAGATATGGACTGAGCAACGTCACAGCATGTCATTTATAAAATTTTGGGGATGTGAAGCGTTTGTGAAACGTCTAATCTCTGACAAGCTAGGACCAAAATCAGACAAATGTAATTTTATGGAATACCCAACTGAAACAAGGGGTTATTCTTTCTATAATCCTTCCGAGAACAAAGTGTTTGTTGCTCGAACTGCTGAGAGACAGTGGGAGGATAATAGATCTCAATGAAGTTTGAGACCCACATGATAACGTTGAACCAGTGGAGGAACCTGAGTAGAATGTACAAGAAAAATAATACTGCTCAAGAAACACAGGTGTTCGTAGGTTTAGTAGGATTCGCCATGAGACCGAGAGATAATATGGATTTCTCTTGACTCAAGATGGTGATGTGATGCTTGTGGATGAAGATGAGCCTCTCACCTACCTAGATACTATAAACACTCCAGATTCTAAGAGATGACTGGATGCCATTAAATCTGAGATGGAATCCATGTATACTAATCAAGTATGGACTTTGGTTGATCCACCTGAAGGGGTAAAACCTATAGGGTGCAAGTGGGTTTTCAAGAAGAAGACCGACATGGATGCTAATGTACGGACCTATAAGGCACGATTGGTGGCAAAAGGTTTCAAGAAAATTCATGGTATTGACTATGATGAGACCTTTTCACCAGTTGTTATGGTCATGTCCATCAGGATTTTGCTTGCTATAGCTGCTTACTATGACTATGAAATCTGGCAAATGGATGTCAAAACCGCTTTCTTAAATGAGAGCCTTGAAGAAGATATGGATGTGTACATGACACACCCTAAGGGTTTTGTTGATCTAAAGGATGCTGGAAATGTATGTAAGTTGCGTCGATCCATTTATGGATTAAAGCAGGCCTCGAAGAGATGGAAGATTTGTTTTCATGAAACAGTCAAAAAGAGTTTGACTTTATTCAGAATGAAGATGAAACTTGTGTTTACAAGAAGTTTAGTGGGAGCCATGTGGCATTCCTAGTATTATATGTTGATGATATATTACTAATAGGGAATGACATTCCTTCTCTACAGACTGTGAAGACTTGATTGAGAAATAATTTCTCAATGAAAGACTTAGGCGATGTGACATATATATTAGGGATCGAGATCTATAGAGATAGATCAAGGTGATTGATCGGCCTAATTTAGAGTACATACATTGACAAAGTTTTGCATCGATTTCAAATGCAAAGAGACTAAAATGGATATGTCCCAATGTCTCATGGGATAGTGATCTCAAAATAAAATTTGTCCTAAATCATTGGATGATAGGGACTGCATGAGTAAAATTCCATATGCGTCAGCAATTGGTTTTATAATGTATGCAATGATATGTACTTGTCCTGATGTCTCGTATGCTTTAACCATGATGAGTAGATACCGATCTAATCCAGGTGAAGGTCACTGGACGACAGTCAAGAATATTCTTAAGTACTTAAAGAGGACTAAAGATTCATTCTTGTTATATGGAGGAGATGTGAAGCTAGTTGTAAGAGGTTTCAGTGATACTGGTTTCTAGACAGATAACGATAATTTAATGTTTCTGTCTGGCTTTGTGTTTTATTGAGATGTTGTATGCTGGAATGGTTCACAGTAAAGACAATTGTTGATTTTATAATAGAACCTGAGTATATTGATGCTTGTGAAGCAGCCAAGGAGGCTGTTTGGGCATGTACTTAGGAGATATCACCTAATTAATGAGAATAATGATCAAGGAGATATACATATATGTAAAGTGTATACTAATAATAATATTGCAGACACACTGACTAAGGCTTTGTCGCAGCAGAAGTACGAAAGTCACACTAGTTCCATGAGTATTGGATACTTGGGTAATTGGCTCTAGTGCAAGTGGGAGATTGTTAGTAATTGTGCTCTAGAGACAATACTTTTTATATTTTAAGGAAAATATTTATTATTAAGGATTATGTTTTATTGATTATTATTTATTTATTATGTTTTATTTACTGCGTAATAAATTGAAAGCATAATAAATGTCCTTGGAATTTTGATACGTATTATATATCTTTAAGTATGTGACTTAAAAATGAGATTATATGAATAGTTTCTTATTCCTAAAATTCCCTAGTCGAGTATTATTATTTAAGGACAATAATAATGCACAAAGACTAGTATGTTTCTTGACAGATGACCACATCTCATTGGTCATAGGTATGGGGATACTAAAGTCAAGAACATAAGTGCATGTATCAATGCATGGCACTGGAATGACCCGCCGTGAGATTCTACATGTTAAGTAAGTGTCATAAGTAATTCTCACTGTGATAATGGTGTAATGATCCTTAGACCTGAAATCATTATATTTCTATACGAGAATTAATATACTTTGATTACATTAAAAGTTACCTTTGACCGGGTGATGATAAAAGTGGACATTGGGTATATTATGAATCGTATGAGAAATATGAATGATCTAGATGGGATTTAATCCTCCTAATTTTAGGAGTGATATTATTGGCCTCTTGTTTGAGTGAGACTATGAAATGCACGGCCGTGCTCAAATATTGATTTGATTTTAATAGTTTACTCATCGATCAAGAAAATAAAGATTAAATTATGAAGAGGATGACACGAAACATGCCTTGAGTTTAATCTATAATATCAAGATTAAAGGGATTATATTACATGGAACATTATTCACAAAAGGCTTAATCGAATCACCGATTTATTATTATTACTTGGGTAGCAATGATGTATTACTAGATGCCGCTCATTGTTTACAATTTTAATTAGATAATAAAATTGTTGCCAACGTAATAATAACCTACAGGGTCACACACAAAGAACGCTTGAAGGAGAAATAATTTAAATTATGAATTTAAATTAAATAAGTAATTTATTTTATTTATGATATTAATTAAGTATGACTTAATTAATTATATAAATAGAATAAATGATTTATTTAAACTAATTCTAAAATTAATAATTAATTAATTAAGTGAGACTTAATTAAATAATTTAGAATTTTGGATTAGTATTAATTATAATTGGATTATAATTAGAAAACTTATTCCTCTCTCTATATAATTTCTTTATGGGCTGATTTAATAAAATAGAGATTTTACAAAAACCCTAGCCGCTCTGAGAGAGGAGGAAGATAGAGAGAGAAGAAGTTTTCGGGTGCTAGTACACATCAATCCTTCATGAAAAGTGTTCGTGTGGATACCGTAGAGCGTAGATCGCGAGAGCTGGATACGTGGTGATTAAACAAGCTTTGGACCTCCATTAATCTTCCATTAATGAACTGTTAAAGCTTCTAAAGGTATTTATTCTTTATCTCCGAATTAAATCTTTTTTTTTCGCATGGATCCTGCGGAGGGTTTCGCTATTTTGATTTATTTTTCGCGTTTATTCCGCTGCGTTTGTGTCACGAAATCCTACACATATATGGACAAAGTTTTACATCGATTTCGAATGCAAAGAGGCAAAAATGGATATGTCCCAATGTTTCATGGGATAGTGATCTCAAAATAAAATTTGTCCTAAATCATTGGATGATATGGACCGCATGAGTAAAGTTCCATATGCGTCAGCAATTGGTTTTATAATGTATGCAATGATATGTACTCATCCTAATGTCTCCTATGCTTTAAGCATGATGAGTAGATACCGGTCTAATCCAGGTGAAGGTCACTGGACGGTAGTCAAGAATATTCTTAAGTACTTGAAGAGGACTAAATAATTCTGAAACGGTTACCGTAGATTTTCTGAAATCTGTGTCCGTTGTCTGATTTTTGCAAACAATATGTATTTTCTGACTAGAATCGGGTCCTTGAGAAATACTGAATTTGTCAGCTCTACGTCTGTAAGCCATTAGATGTCGTAACAAGCCCCAAAACGGTGATTTATTATTTTTTGAAAATTATTTGATTTTCTAAAATTCTGAGTATATGTAAGTATATATTATGAATATATGATATTGATGTGATGTATAATCATGTGATGATTTTATGTATCACTGTGTATGTATATATGATATATTCTTGTTCTTATTATGAGGATTGTATATGATACAATTTCTGAAACACCGTCAGATTTGGTAAAATCTGATTGCCGTGTCCGATTTTCGCAAATGATATGTATTTTCTGACTGGAATCGGGCCACTGAACAAAACTGATAGCTATACTATAATCGGCTAGTCTGTAAGGTGTTTGACGTCGTTAAGGGCTCGAAACAGCGATTTATTGTCTTCAGAAATCTGTTTTTAATTTTCTGAAATTTCAAAATTTGTTATATATGATTATATGATATGTTTATATAATCTGAGAAATATTATATGTGTTATGTGATAGCATGGTGGATGGTTATGGGTTAAAGACCCATATTATAGTGGTTTTGATTTATGGTTTTGGTTTCTAAATACGACTTGCATGTCATTTATTCATTGTAATTTAGTTATCTCGAATGTAACTCGAGTTCTTCTTATAATTTCATTAGAATAGTTTTATTTTTATTATTCAATGTAATTATCAATGAAGACTTGCAAGCATGGAGGCGATCCAAAAGGGGATGATGGAGCAATGAAGAAAGAAGACATGTAATAAATATTATTTTTAAAACCACCATAGACTAACATTGATATTTCCATTAGCTTGGAAAGATCACATAGGATGGGGCCATAACCAAACACGTTTAATCTACGCACATTATATATATGTATATGATTGCATGTATTGGTATGTATGCGTAGATATAATCGAGATGCATGCTTAATATTGATTAATCACGTATGTATTAGATACGACACTTATGCCATGTTTTCTTAAGAAAGATAAAATCTGTAACGATTCAAGATTTTAAAATTGAACAAGCGATCATGAGATTCTTGTATTTATGAAACCCAGTATTAAATATTAATTTTCTTTTTCAAATATGGGGAGATTTTGTCAAAAGCGGATTATTAGTTTAATTCATAAGGAAGTTGGGTTTTAAGTGAGACCGCTTGTGACTTCTCCAACGACCTGAAAATCAATCCATTGACGAATATTAAAATGAATTATTTGATCAAGGAAAAATTGAGAATCTCTTTATGATGGGATCATGATCGTTAAAATAAGCAATAAAAATCCCTAAATACATATTAAGTTAATCGGATGCCTTCCAATGTTTAATACTCGTCAAGATCTAGATTGAGAATGAGTGGATTTGCCAAAGCAAGGTATTTTTATCAATCATGGGAAGACGTGATAAGTAAGTGTACTTAGTTTGTTGAAACATTGGGTCTAACTTAACTAAATCATCACAATAGGATTGTGGACTTAGAGGCATAGAGTTTGGTGAAATTTATTGAATAAATGTGTACAAAGGATTGTTCCACCAAACTGTCCAAGAGTTATATTTGATATAATCGACAAATGTTGTTTACCTAAATAGTCATGTTTTGAGTGTATTAGCCAACGTTATCTTAAAACATGGATGAAATATATATCTTGGCTCACTAGAAAGATTTAAAGAAATGTTTTCCGAATTAATAGTTAGGGCTATTAGTTTGATAAAAATAGTGGGAGGTATATGTTGATATACCATAATCACTTAAACATAATTAATATTTCATTTACAATTTAGTTTATTTTATACACTTTAATATTGTAGATATCAAATGATAAACATAAACAACTTCTCTATGCGATTAGTTCTTGAGAAGGACAAGTTGATGAGAATATATTTTCTTGACTGACATAGGAGCTTGAGGATCGTCCTCGGACACCACGATGTTAGTCAAATCTCTTCCCCTGCTCTTAAAGTTGAGAATGTAAAATGTGTAAATCATAGTGCTTATTGGAAGCAAATTGATGTTATGACTAATGTTTCATGTCTCATGCTCACAAATATGTGTGCTGAGCTTAAGAAGCAACACGAGCATATAGATGCTTATGAGACGATTGAGCACAAGATATATTTGAAAATAAAAGGGCACTATACACTTACAAATAGGGAGAGTGAGACCCGGTTACACCACATGTTCTAAAGATTATAGGGTATAATGAGTACCTTTGATATTTTGGGTTTCCAGATTGGTCTGGAGACTTAGTTAGATTTGATCTTAAAATCCTTGGACAAATATTATTATTAGTTTGTTATGAACAATAAAATGAAAAAGATTGGTAAAACACCCATTGAGTTGCTAAGCGTGTTGAGAACTGCTGAAAATAATATGATAAATGTATGAACTACTACTATATTGATGGTAAACATAGGGAATGCAAAAGGGAAAGGAAAATGGAAAGACAAGGAGAAGATTTGATCTAGTTCCTTTGTCAAACCAAAGTCAAATCCCTAAAGCAGATTCTAAAGTCTGAATGAGGTGTTGATAAAGAAGACGATTGTCACTTCTGTGGAAAATTGGGAGACTGAAAATTAAACTATCATGCTTATTTGGAAGATCTGAAAAAGATGATCAATAAGGGTCAAGCTTCAGGTATCGGGTTGAAATTGGAGTAAAAGTAGTTGCTCTAGTTAGAGGAACTCGTTACTTAACTTTTAGCCTATAAGGAAAATTTAGAATTTGATAATTGTTATAACGTGCTTGCAATTGGCAGAGACATTATTTCAGTTTCTTGTTTGGACAAGAAAGGGTTTTTTATTTTAATTAAATAACAATAGTTGTTTATTCTATTTTGATGATGAGGATTATAATGTTGCACAACTAATTAACAATTTATATGTTCTAAAGTGACTCAAATCAAATATTACCTTTGACACTGTTGTTGAGGTCATATTAATGAGAAACACATTTCCAGAATATATAAGAATGCATTCATGGATAAGTTTGATTATGAATTATATAAAAGGATGTGAATCTTGGTTTATTTGGCAAAATGACTAAACCTCCTTTTACCGGACATGGTGAAGGGGTCATTGAACGGGTATGACTTATACATAGTGATGTATGTGGTCATATGTGTACGATGACAGAAGGTAGATTTTATTAACTTCATAAAATTTACTAATTATTTTAGTAGATATGAATATATGTATCTTTTGAAGAACTAATTCGAATCATTTGAAAAGTTCAAAGACTATAAAGATGAAGTAGAAAATATCAAAGAAAAGTTTTTTTTGATAGGAGGGATCACACCTTGTTGGACATGGTGTGATCAATGTTGAGTCAATGAATCTTCCAATTATTTTTCGGGGTTGCACCCTAGAAACGGCTCCACATACACTTAACCGTGTTCCTACTAAAATGGTTCAAAAGACTCCTTATGAGATATGGACTGAGAAACGTCACAGCATGTCATTTATGAAAATTTAGGGATCTGAAGCGTTTGTGAAACGTCTAAGCTTTGATACCATTGAAGGGTTTCGAGGAACAAACGCAGCAGAATAAACGCGAAAAATAAATTAAAATAGCGAAACCCTCGGCAGGATCCATGCGAAAATAAAAGATTTAATTCGGAGATAAAGAATAAATAACTTTAGAAGCTTTAACAGTTCATTAATGGAAGATTAATGGAGGTCCAAAGCTTGTTCAATCACCACGTATCCCGCCCTCGCGATCTACGCTCTACGGTATCCACACGAACACTTTTCATGAAGGATTGATATGTACTAGTATCCAAAAACTTCTTCTCTCTCTATCTTCTTTTTTTCTCAAAAAAACCTTGTAAAATCATTCTTCACTCGTTTGAGCTTGAATGCAATTCATAACAATTTTAAGCTTTATTCTTGATTCGTTCAAACTTGAAAATAACTTTTAGTTTCATTCTTGACTCGTTTGTACATGGAAACAATTTGTAAAACCTTGTAGTATCATTCTTCACTCGTTTGAGCTTGAATGCAATTCATAACAATTTGAGGGTTCATTCTTGAGTCTTTCGAATTTGTAAACTTGTAACTTCATTTTTGACTCGTTTGTACATGAAATCAACTTGTAAAACCTTGTAACATCATTCTTTACTCCTTTGAGCTTCAATACAATTCATAACAATTTTAGGCTTCATTCTTGACTCGCTCGAACTTGAAAACAACTTTTAGCTTCATTCTTGACTCGTTTGTACATGAAAACAACTTGTAAAAACTTGTTGCATCATTCTTGACTCGTTTGAACTTGAGAATCATCCATAATAATTTTAAGCTTCATTCTTCACTCGTTCGAACTAGAAAACAACTTGTAGCTTCACTCTTGACTCGTTTGTACGTGAAAATAACTTATAAAACCTTTTAGCATTATTCTTCACTCATTCGAGCTTGAATGCAATTCATAACAATTTGAGGTTTCATTCTTGAGTCTTTCAAATTTAAAATCAACTTGTAGCTTCATTCTTGACTCATTTATACGTGGAAACAACTTGTAAAAACTTGTTTAATCATTCTTCACTCGTTTGAAGTTGAGAACCATCCATAATAATTTTTAACTTCATTCTTGACTCGTTTGAACTTGAAAACAACTTGTAACTTCATTCTTGACTCTTTGGTATGTGGAAACAAATTATAAAAACTTGTAGCATCGTTCTTCACTTGTTTGAACTAGAAAACCATCCATAACAATTTCAGGCTTCATTCTTGACTCGTTTGAACATGGAAATAACTTGTAATTTCATTCTAGACTCGTTTGTACATGAAAACAACTTATAAAACCTTGTAGCATCATTCTTCACTCGTTTGAGCTTCAATGCAATCCATAACAATTTTAGGCTCTATTCTTGATTCGTCCAAACTTGAAAACAACTTGTAGCTTCATTCTTGACTCGTTTGTACATTGAAGCAACTTGTAAAACCTTGTAGCATCATTCTTCACTTGTTTGAGCTTGAATACAATTCATAACAATTTAAGGCTTCATTTTTTAGTCTTTCAAATTTGAAATCACCTTGTAGCTTCATTCTTGACTCATTTAAAGGAGAAAATAACTTGTAAAACCTTGTAGCATCTTTCTTCACTCGTTTAAGATTAAATTCAACTCATAGCAGTTTTAGGCTTTATTCTTGACTCATTCGAACTTGAAAACAACTTCGAGCTTCATTGTTGATTAGTTTGTACATGGAAACAACTTGTAAAACCTTGTTGCATCATTCTTCACTCGTTTGAGCTTTGAATGCAATTCATAACAATTTTAGGCTTCATTCTTGACTCTTTTAAACTTGAAAACAACTTATGGCTTCATTCTTAACTTATTTATACGTGGAAAAAACTTGGAAAACCTTTTAGCATCATTCTTCTCTCGTTTGAGCTTGAATGTAATTCATAACAATATGAGGCTTCATTCTTGACTCGTTTCTACATGGAAATAACTTGTAAAACCTTGTAGCATCATTCTTCACTCGTTTGAGTTTGAGTGTAATTCATAACAATTTTACGCTTCATTCTTGATTCTTTCAAACTTGAAAAAAACTTGTAGCATCTTTCTTGACTCATTTATACATTAAACAACTTATAAAAACTTGTAGGATCATTCTTCATTTGTTTGAGATTGAATGCAATTCATAGAAATTTTAGACTTCATTCTTGACTCGTTCAAATTTGAAAATAGCTAGCAGCTTCATTCTTGACTAGATGTACATGGAAACAACTTGTAAAAACTTTTTACATCATTCTTAACTCGTTTGAACTTGAGAACCATCCATAACAATTTTAACTTCATTCTTGACATGTTCAAACTTGAAAAAAACTTGTAGATTCATTCTTGAATCGTTTGTATATGGAAACAACTTATTAGAACTTGTATCTTCGTTCTTCACTTGTTTGAACTTGAAATCCATCCATAACTATTTTAGGCTTCATTCTTGACTCGTTCGAACTTGAAAACAGCATGTAGCTTCATTCTAGCTTCGTTTGTACATGGTTACAACTTGTAAAAACTTGTAGCATTGTTCTTCACTCCTTTGAACTTGAAAACCATCTATAACAATTTTAGGCTTCATTCTTGACTCGTTCGAACTTGAAAAAAAAATTTAGCTTCATTCTTAACTCGTTTGTACATGGAAACAACTTGTAAAACCTTTTAGCATCTTTCTTTACTCGTTTGAGCTTCAATGCAATTCATAACAATTTTAGGCTTCATTTTTTATTCGTTCAAACATGAAAACAACTTGTAGCTTCATTCTTGAATCATTTGTATATTGAAAAAACTTGTAAAAACTTGTTGCATCATTCTTCACTCGTTTGAACTTGAGAACCATCCATAACAATTTTAAGCATCATTCTTGACTCGGTGAAACTTGAGAACAACTTATACCTTCATTCTTTACTCATTTGTACATGGAAACAACTTGAAAAAGCTTGTAGCATCATTCTTCACTCGTTTGAGCTTTGAATGCAATTCAAAACAATTTTAGGCTCCAATCTTGACTCTTTCAAACTTGAAAATAACTTGTAGATTCATTCAGAACTCATTTATACGTGAAAACAACTTGGAAAATCTTGTTGCATCATTATTCTCTCGTTTGAGCTTGAATGCAATTCATAACAATATGAGGCTTCATTCTTGACTCATTTGAGCTTCATTACAATTCATAACAAATTTAGGCTTTATTCTTGACTCGTTCGAACTTCAAAAAAACTTGTAGCTTCATTCTTGACTCATTTGTACATTGAAACAACTTGTAAAAACTTGTTGCATCATTTTTCACTCGCTTGAACTTGAAAACTATCTATAACAATTTTAAGCTTCATTCTTGACTCGTTTGAACTTGAAAACCACTTGTAGCTTCATTCTTCACTCGTTAATACATGAAAACAACTTGTAAAATCTTGTAGCATCATTCTTCACTCATTTGAGCTTGAAAACAATTCATAACAATTTAAGGCTTCATTCTTGAGTCTTTCGAATTTGAAATCAACCTGTAACTTCATTCTTGACTCATTTACACGTGGAAAAAACTTGGAAAACCTTGTAACATCATTCTTCTCTCGTTTGAGCTTGAATGTAATTTATAACAATATGAGGCTTCATTCTTGACATGTTTGTACATGGAAACAACTTGTAAAACCTTGTAACATCATTCTTCACTCGTTTGAGCTTGAATGCAATTCATAACAATTTTAGGCATCATTCTTTATTCGTTCAAACTTAAAAACAACTTGTAGCTTCAGTCTTAACTCGTTTGTACATGAAAACAACATATAAAACCTTGTAGCATCATTCTTCACTTGTTTGAGCTTCAATGCAATCCATAACAATTTTAGGCTTCATTCTTGATTCGTCCAAACTTAAAAACAACTTGTAGCTTCATTCTTGACTCATTTGTACATTGAAATACCTTGTACAACCTTGTAGCATCATTCTTCACTTGTTTGAGCTTGAATACAATTCATAACATTTTAAGGCTTCATTTTTTTGTCTTTCGAACTTGAAATCACCTTGTAGCATCTTTCTTCACTCGTTTGAGCTTCAATGCAATCCATAACAATTTTAGGCTTCATTCTTGATTCGTCCAAACTTGAAAACAACTTGTAGCTTCATTCTTGACTCATTTGTACATGGAAACAACTTGCAAAACCTTGTAGCGTCAATCTTCACTAGTTTGAGTTTGAGTGCAATTCATAACAATTTTACGCTTTATTCTTGATTCTTTCAAACATGAAAAAAACTTGTAGCATCTTTCTTGCCTAATTTATATGTGAAACAACTTATAAAACCTTGTAGGATCATTCTTCACTCGTTTGAGATTGAATGTAATTAATAAAAATTTTAGACTTCATTCTTGACTCGTTCAAATTTGAAACCAACTTGCAACTTCATTCTTGACTAGTTGTACATGGAAACAACTTGTAAAAACTTGTTGCATCATTCATCACTCGTTTGAACTTGAGAACCATCCATAACAATTTTAACTTTATTCTTGACCCGTTCAAACTTGGAAATAACTTGTAGCTTCATTCTTTACTCGTATGTATATGGAAACAACTTGTAGCATCATTTTTCACTCATTTGAGCTTCAATGCAATTCATAAAAATTTTAGGCTTCATTCTTGATTCGTTCAAACTTGAAAACAACTTATAACTTCATTCTTGACTTGTTTAAGATTGAATGCAATTAAAAACTTGCTGCTTCATTCTTCACTCAACATTGAAATAACTTGTAAAACCTTATAGCATCATTCTTCATTCGTTTGAGCTTCATTACAATTCATAACAATTTCAGGCTTTATTCTTGACTCGTTCGAACTTGAAAACAACTTATAGCTTCATTTTTTACTCGTTTATACATGGAAACAACTTGTAAATCCTTGTATCATCATTCTTCACTCCTTTGAGCTTGAAAGCAATTCATAACAATTTAAGGTTTCATTCTTGAGTCTTTCGAATTCGAAATAACCTTGTAGCTTCATTCTTGACTCATTTATATGTGGAAACAACTTGTAAAAACTTGATGCATCATTCTTCTCTCGTTTGAACTTGAGAACCATCCATAACAATTTTCAACATGATTCTTGACTCGTTCGAACTTGAAAATAACTTGTACCTTCATACTTGACTCATTTGTATATGGAAACAAATTGTAAAAACTTGTAGCATCGTTCTTCACTCATTTGAATTTGAAAACCATCCATAACAATTTTACGCTTCATTCTTGACTCTTTCAAACTTGAAAGCAACTAGTAACTTCATTCTTGACTCGTTTATGCGTGGAAACAAATTGTAAAACCTTGTAGCATCATTCTTCACTCGTTTGAGCTTTGAATGCTTTTCATAACATTTTTAGGCTTAATTCTTGACTCTTTCGAACTTGAAAACAACTTGTAGGTTCATTCTTGACTCATTTATACGTGCAAACAACTTGGAAAACCTTGTAGCATCATTATTCTCTCGCTTGAGCTTGAATGCAATTCATAAAGATATAAGGATTCATTCTTGGCTCGTTTGTACATAGAAAAAACTTGTAAAACCTTGTAACATCATTTTTCACCCGTTTGAGCTTGAATTCAATATTTTAGGCTTCATTCTTGATTCGTTCAAACTTGGAAACAACTTGTAGCTTCAGTCTTAACTCGTTTGTACTTGAAAACAACTTATAAACCCTTGTACCATCATTCTTCACTCGTTTGAGCTTCAACACAATTCATAACAATTTTAGGCTTCATTCTTGATTCATTCAAACTTGAAAACAACTTGTAGCTTCATTCTTGACTCGTTTGTACATTGAAAAAACTTGTAAAAACTTGTTGCATCATTCTTCACTCGTTTGAACTTGAGAACCATCCATAACAATTTTAAGTTTCATTCTTGACTAGTTCGAACTTGAAAACAACTTGTACCTTAATTCTTGACACATTTGTACATGGAAACAACTTGTAAAATCTTGTAGCATCATTTTTCACTTGTTTGAGCTTGAATACAATTCATAACAATTTGAGGCTTCATTTTTTAGTCTTTCGAATTTGAAATCAACTTGTAGCTTTATTCTTGACTCATTTATACGTGGAAACAACTTTTAAAACCTTGTAGCATCATTCTTCACTCATTTGAGCTTTGAATGCAATTCATAACATTTTTAGGCTTCATTCTTTCGAACTTGAAATCAACTTATAGAGTTATTCTTGACTCGGTTGTATATGGAAACAACTTGTTAAAACTTGTAGCATCGTTTTTTACTCGTTTGAACTTGAAAACCATCCATAATAATTTTAGGCTTCATTCTTGACTCGTTCGAACTTGAAAACAACTTGTAGATTAATTCTAGCCTCGTTTGTACATGGTTACAACTTGTAAAAACTTGTAGCATTGTTCTTCACTCTTTTGAACATGAAAACCATCTATAACAATTTTAGGCTTCATTCTTGACTCGTTCGAATGTGAAAACAATTTGTAGCTTCATTCTTAACTCGTTTGTACATGGAAATAACTTGTAAACCTTGTAGCATCATTCTTCACTCGTTTGAGCTTCAATGTAATTCATAACAATTTTACGCTTGAATCTTGACTCTTTCAAACTTGAAAATAACTTGTAGCTTCATTCTTGACTCGTTTATGTCTGGAAACAACTTGTAAAACCTTATAGCATCATTCTTCACACGTTTAAGATTGAATGCAATTAATAATAGTTTTAGGCTTTATTTTTGACTCATTCGAACCTAAAAACAACTTGCTGCTTCATTCTTGACTCATTTGTAAATAACTTCTAAAACCTTGTAGCATCATTCTTCACTCATTTGAGCTTCAATGCAATTCATAAATATTTTATGCTTCATTCTTGATTCGTTCAAACTTGAAAACAACTTGTAGCTTCATTATTAACTCGTTTGTACATGGAAACAACTTGTAAAACCTTGTAGCATCATTCTTCTCTCGTTTGAGCTTCAATGTAATTCATAACAATTTTACGCTGGAATCTTGACTCTTTCAAACTTGAAAATAACTTGTAGCTTCATTCTTGACTCGTTTATGTGTGGAAACAACTTGTAAAACCTTATAGCATCATTCTTCACTCGTTTAAGATTGAATGCAATTGATAACAGTTTTAGGCTTTATTCTTGACTCATTCGAACCTGAAAACAACTTGCTGCTTCATTCTTCAGTCATTTGTAAACAACTTGTAAAACCTTGTAGCATCATTTTTCACTCGTTTGAGCTTCAATGCAATTCATAAATATTTTATGCTTCATTCTTGATTCGTTCAAACTTGAAAACAACTTGTAGCTTCATTTTTGAGTCGTTTGTATATGGAAATAACTTGTACAACATTGTAGCATTATTCTTCACTCGTTTGAGCGTGAATGCAATTCATAGCAATTTGAGGTTTCATTCTTGAGTCTTTTGAATTTGAAAATAACTTATAGCTTCATTCTTGATTCGACATGGAAATAAATTGTAAAACTTTGTAGAATCATTCTTCACTCGTTTGAGCTTCATTACAATTCACAACAATTTTAGGCTTCATTCTTGACTCGATCGAACTTGAAAATAACTTGTAGCTTCATTTTTGACTCGTTTATACGTGAAAACAACTTGTAAAACCTTGTTTCATCATTCCTCACTCGTTTGAGCTTGAAAGCAATTCATAACAATTTAAGGCTTCTTTCTTGAGTCTTTCGAATTTGAAATCAACTTGTAGCTTCATTCTTGACTCATTTAAACATGGAAACAACTTGTAAAAACTTTGAAAGACAGAGTGTCTAAACTTGTAACACTATAACTAATGTAACTCAACTAAAGAAAAGATACTTAACCGGAAGACAATCAAGAACAAGAAGTCACAAAGAAATCAATACAAATTGAAGACAAGGTAATTGATACAATTTAACATGGTTAATTATGACCAATCAAACGATGAAATCACTAGAAGAAGTTCAAGTCAAAGTTGTTCATGCCTCAGTGATGTGTAACTTAAAGAATCAAGATCATAACAATCAGTATCAATAAGACTAATTGATTTCAAGTGAAGAAGCAGGAAAGCGACAATTAGAAAGCCACATTACTAACTGAATATGGTAATCTATTCTGAAGCAAGAACCCTATCAAGACTAGTCACTTATGAACCAGACCATTGCATCAAGTGTCAGGGCATTGATAGCAAGTTTATGTCAGTAATAGAGATCCATGTTCAAGAGCTTGTTGAAGAATATAGAAGACAAGAAGAAATCACAAGTTCAAGATGTTGCATTGAAGTTTCTAGTTGAAGCCTAAAATTTCTCTAAGTACTTACTGGGGAACCTATGTAGAAA
The DNA here is from genome assembly GCA_028671895.1 of Oenanthe sinensis. Classification (NCBI taxonomy): domain Eukaryota; kingdom Viridiplantae; phylum Streptophyta; class Magnoliopsida; order Apiales; family Apiaceae; genus Oenanthe; species Oenanthe sinensis. The sequence continues at coordinate 98,762 of JAPMAC010000215.1, forward strand.
TTTCTATCTAGAAATTCTAGATAAGTTTTTACTTAGAGCCGCGTAGAAATTCTGGAAGTGGAATATTTTCTAAGTACACGGGAAGGAAGCTATCTCGAAATTCCTATGTAGAAGTTCTACTTAGAAATATTCGAGATAGAGTGTAAGTAGAAAATTCCTATGTAGAAGTTCTACTTAAATGTTCGAGATGGTAAGTAGAAATTCCTATGTAGAAATTCTACATAGAGGACAATTTCAACATTACACATGGCATCATCTGGTTGGCTATTTCCAAGCTTTTAAGGCAAGATAAGATTTACGTGGACAACATTGGGCCACTCATATCTTATCTTTTGAAGACTATAAGTCATATATTACATGTAGTATAAATAGAAGTACTTGTGTAACTTTTCAAAGAGAACAATATTGAGAGAAACACTTGTAAAAGAGATAGAGAGTATTCACAGAGCTTAGTATCATTTACTACCCTCTTTACTTCTATTGTACTATTGTAATGAATGTTGTAGCAACCCTTTCAAGTTATATATAAGATATATTCCTTGAATCATTGTGTTCATTTATTACAAAGTATTTATTGCTTCATAAAGTTGAAAAGTTGTATTCACCCCCCCTCTACAACACATTTAGACCTAATAATTAGTATCAGAGCATTATGTTTAACATACAAAACATAGATCCTTGTGTTTGGTAGAAAATTTGTGAGTTTTCATTTCTAAATCTACTTTTCAAGCTTTTCTTGAAAAGTGTGCTTTAATTCGTTTATCAGTGAAAACTCATCCTAAAAATTATTTAAATACTCCAGGTGTGATTATTTAGCTTCGGTGGATTTTAGATAATTTTTGTGAATTATTCTGGGTACTTTGATCCTTGGTGTTCTTCAAGAAGTCATCACTGTTCTTGATAAAGAAGACAAACCCATCAACTTTTGATTCCCTTTTTCAAAAGACAAAAAGTGAAAAAGGTGTTATTGACTTTTGATTGAACAACTTTCTCACTCCACAAAAAGATATTAAAGATTACTTTGTACCTGTCACGTGGGTGTTAGGTGAGTTAGGTGAGAAAAGACACAAAAGTCAAAAAGTGTGAAAATAATATTGTTTATTTAATATTAAAAGTGACCTGCAGCAAATTTTCTCTAAGGACAAAAAGTTCTACATAGAATTTCTACTTGAGATGTTCTACTTAGAAATTTCGACTTGAGCAAAATCTCTACTTAGTGAAAATTTCGACATGGACTGAATTTCGACTTAGTGAGAATTTCTGACAGATTTTCTACTTGGTGAAATTTCGACTTAGGCAAAAGTTCTACATAGTCTAGTCTTGGGTACTTAGAAACTTTTCATGACCAGAATTTGAACTTTGATTTATTCTGAGATAATTCGATTTTCTTTTAATTACTAATCAAGTAATAGGAAAAGTTTATTATCTCTACTTTAAATCTACATTAAAATGGCACCTAAAAATCATTTCAAAATTCCAATGTTCGACCGAGATCACTATGAAGAATGGGTGTTGAGAATGAAACTTTACCTTGAGTCCGTCAATCCTGAATATCTGGAAGTCCTTGACAAAGATAAATTTGTACCAATGGTTGTTGTTCCTGAGCATATGGAAGGAGATGTGATTGTTCCACAACGGTCTGAGCTTAAGAAGGCAACGGACTTTTCAGATGCCGATAAGGAGCAAATAGCTTCCGATACATCCGTTCGACAAACATTGATGGAATCCCTAGATCATGAGATGTTTAATGTAGTCAAAGGACTAACTACAGTGAAGAATATTTGGGATAAAATAGAGGTCGTCATGGAAGAGGTCAGAAGCAACAAAACAATTATACTCAAAATGGAGTATGACACCTTTATAATAAAAAAAGGAGAAAACATAACAGATGTCTATCTAAGATTCAGTCAGTTAGTGTTGGATTTAAATCTGAGAGGTGTAGCTCTCCCCGTGGTTGAAGTCAACATGAGATATCTAAGGAACCAACCAAAGAGCATTAAACATAGATTCTATGTTGTTAGAGAAACCAGAGATTTGCATACAACTTCTGTGGAAGAATATTATGGAATTTTAAAGACCTATGAGGTGGAGACCCTTCAAGATCAAGCATGGGATAATGATTCAAGAGGAAAGGAAGCAGCATCAGGATTAATTACTTATGAGGAAGAGTCTAAAAAGGCAATGATTTTAGAAAAACCTAGATCATAACCTGCGCCACATTAAGTTGAAAATGATGATGAGTGCACATCAAATAGTGATGATGACTACTTCACCCAAGAAGAGCTGGACAACATGGATGATAGTGTCGTGGCATATATGGCAAGGAAGTTCAGCAATATAAGATTCAGAAAGAGTAATCGACCATAAAGAAAATCTTCATCTTACTATCAGGTTACTAAGGGTGGTGGTAGTTCTCAAGGTTATAAAGGGAAAAGCAAGAGTACCAGCTACAAATCACCTTTGGATTTCAAAATGAAGTTCAAATGCTATAACTGTGGTGAAGCTGGACATTTTGCTACAGAATGCAAGAAGCCGAAACTGACATATCCCAAAGAAACTTATGAAGCCCTCAAAAGCAAGTATGAAGCCCTGGTGAAGGAAAGACATGGAAAAAGAGCTTTAGTTGTAACAGAAGGCAGAGCTTGGGATGATTCAGATGAGGAAGAAGTTACCCATGCAGAAAACTTTGCCCTCATGGCTGAGACATCAGATGAACCAGAGGTACCAGTTCTAACCCTTAAAGAAGAAATTGTTAGTGTTGGTGTCCTAGAGACAATACTTTATGATAAACAATTAAGGATTATGTTTACTTGATTATTTAATTAATATTTATTACGTCTTTATTTATTGCGTTATAAATTGAAAGCATAATAAATGTCCTTGGAATATTAATGCGAATTATATATCTTTAAGTATGTGACTTAAAATTGAGATTATATGAACAGTATTATATTCCTAAAGGTCCCTAGTCGAGTATTATTATTTAAGGACAATAATAATGCAATAAGACTAGCATGTTTATTGACTGATGACCACATCTCATTGGTCATAGGTATGGTAATACTAAAGTCAAGAACATAAATGCATGTCTCAATACATGGCACTGGACATACCCGCTGTGAGAATCTACATGTTAATAAGTGTCATAAGAAATTCTGACTGTGATAATGATGTAATGATCCTTTGACTTGAAATCATTATATTTTTATACGAGAATTAATATACTTTGATTACACTCAAAGTTACCTTTAACCGGGTAATGATAAAGGTGGACATTGGGTATGCTATAAATCGTATGAGAAATATGAATGATAGATATAGGATTTAACCCTCCTATTTTAGGAGTGATATTATTGGCCTCTTGATTGAGTGAGACTATAAAATGCATGGTCATGCTCAAATGTTGATTTGATTAATAGTATACTCATTGATCAAGGAAACCCGGATTAAACATTGAAGAAGATGACACAATACATGCCTCGAGTTTGATCTATAATATAAGGTTAAAGGGATTATATTACATTGTACATTATTCATGAAAGGTTTAATTGAATCACCAATTATTATTATTACTTGGGTAGCAATGATGTATTATAGATGCCGCTCATTGTTTATAATTTTATTATTAGAAAATAAAATTATTGCCAACATAATAATAACCTAAAGGGTCACACACAAAGAACGTTTAAACGGAGTGTTATTTAAATTATGAATTTAAATATTGTTATTATTATTAATTCGAATTTATTTATTTAATTAATTAAGTGAGACTTGATTAATTATATACATATTAGAATTCGAATTTAATAATAATATAAATCTGAAATCTGAATGGGTTTTAAAAGGTCCAATCAGATTAGGGTTTTGACCCAAGTCTCTCTCTCTCCTATATATACATAAAGATGTATAGTTTAGGGTTAACAGTTTTATAAATTCGTTTTTGAGAAAAACCCTAGTAGCTCTACGTTTTTTAGAGGCTAGAGAAAGAGTGAGACAAAGAGGCAGAAACAGGCTAGTACCTAACTTCGGTGATCGTTAGACGATACGATGTTCGTGTGGATACCGATAAAGAGCAGATTTCTGTGAAGGGCTGCTGTGATTCATCGCTTCTGGACCTCTATAATCATCATAAGGAAAGTTGTAATAAGGTACACATCCGATTCTCCATAATCATCCGTCAATTATACACAGATCCTGCGTTTGAGATTCGTTTTTTTATTATTTAGCATAATTCCATTGCGTTTATGTGCCCGAATCCCAACAGAAATGTCTATTGATGATTATAAGGTGCAGAACGGGGCTCTTAGCGAAGAGATCTATATGTTGTGCAAAATCCTAAATACTTCTCAAAAAGAACATAAAACACTTATTGCCAAATGCAAAATGCTTGAGGTAAAAGTTGAAGAATTAGAGGCTGCTTGCACTATAGATACTTCCCTAAGAGACTCTATTAAATCTTTGGAACACAAGCTCAACCTTAAAGAACAAATAGAAGCATGTCTTAGGAATAAACTAGCTGAGGTAGAAACTAAATGTGAAGCTTATAAACTAGCAGCTAGTAAAGTGAATGTTGATAGTGACACATTTAAGAAGATAACTGGAGTCGGTGTAGGACTTGACTATTATAACTTATCTAAGAAAGAAGGAAAAAGACCTGTAGCCACTAGTTCTAGTGAGATTAATAAGGAAATACCTACAATTCTTAAATCTACTGCCAAACCTATCTTTAAATACTTCGTGCCTCGTGAAGAATGAGAGACTGAACTGTTAGTTAGATATGAGATTGAAATGGAAGATCGGAAGAAAGAATAACCTATAACTCCTACTAAATCAGTTAAAATCAATTCCCCTAGAGATGAGTCTAGACCAGGATTAGGAGCTAAGGCTGTTAAACAACAGAGTAACAAGGAAAAAGGCTTAAAAGAGGTTAAGGCAGAACGTATAAAGAAAACATGTTATCACTGTAAATCAACTGAACATCTTTCTTATGCATGTAAATGTAACATGAATATTCCTATTGCACATGCCATGCCTATACCACACACAATGAATAACATGCATCAGAATCATGCACAATGTGGTCAACCAAATTGTATGCCATGCACTTTTAACGTCATGCAAACGTTTGTGAACTTGATGAATGCAACTAGCCAATCATGTCTAAATTCTTCTTTTAGTTCTAATGTCAAAAAGAAGCATGTAAGAGCTAAGACTATTAGTCCTCCTAAAGTTAGGAGTGACAAGGCTTCTCTTAAGACTGACAAATCAGTCAAGTCTAAAAAAGGAAAAGACAAAGTCGAAAGCTCTAGTAATGTTAAAAAGGGTGCATCTCCTGTTGTTAAATCTGATAATTCTCGATCTTATAGAAAATCCATGCCCAATCAATCTTGGGTTCCGAAGAACGCCTAATCAATCTGTTATTGTAGGGCATTAAGCAGAAAAGAAATAAAGTTATATGGGTGCTAGATAGTAGAGCATTAAGGCATATGACAGGAAACAAGTCCCTGCTTACATAGTTGGTTATGAAAGCTGGCCCTTATGTCACCTTTGGAGATGACAGTGTAGGTGTGACAAAGGGATATGGCAAATTGAAAACTGGTAATGTCATCATTGAAGATATTTCCTATGTTGAGGGATTGAGACACAATCTATTGAGTATTAGTCAATTCTGTGACAAAGGATACGAAATTGTCTTCAATAAGAAAAGTGTATCAATCACTCACATTAAGGAAGGTTCGTTGGCTTTAAGAGGAGTTCGAAAGGCATATCTTTTTGTCGCGGATATGGATTCAGCAAACCAGAATGAAGTCACCTGTTTCTACAATAAAGCTTCAGATGATGAAAGCTGGTTATGGCATAAAAAGCTATCTCACCTAAACTTCAAAACGATGAATGCTCTCGCTAGACAAGAATTGGTGAAAGATCTACCTCAAATAGAATTTTCTCCTAAAGGACTCTACGAAGCCTGTGAAATGGGAGATTTAAAGCAAGCATCACATAAGTCTAAAGAAATTTCTAGTATCACTGAGCCTCTGCAACTTCTACATATAGATTTATTTGGCCCAGTGAATGTCCTATCATTGTCTAGGAAAAGATATGCATTGGTAATCGTGGATGAATTCTCCAAGTATACATGGGTATTGTTCGTTATGACAAAAGACGAAGTACCTTTCCAAATCAATGATCACATCACTGAAATTAAAAATGTTTCAACACTCACTGTGAAGACGATTAGATCAGACAACGGCACTGAATTTAAAAATGCAATACTGAATGATTTCTGCATTTCTAAAGGAATATGTCGTCAGTACTCTGCCCCGAGAACTCCACACCAAAATGGAGTAGTTGAAAGGAAGAACAGAACATTGGTTGAAGCAGCAAGAACTTTGTTGTATGAATCAAAACTTCCTCTATACTTTTGGGCCGAAGCAGTGAGTACAGTGTGTTACACTCAAAATAGAACATTGATTATAAAAGATAAAGAAAAGACACCATGTGAACTAATGAATAACAGAAGACCAACAATCAAATACTTTCATGTCTTTGGAGCTAAATGCTATGTACTTATAGACGATGAAAAGCTAGGCAAGTTTGAAGCAAAGGCTCGTGAAGGGATATTTATTGGGTATTCTACAGATACGGTGGCAGCTTATCGGGTATTCTTAGTGAATGATCGAAAAGTGATTGAAAGCTACAATGTCAGATTCGACGATACCAAACTCCCATCAATTTCTAAAGATAATAGTGAACCTGAGTCCCTAAAATTTCATAATATAGACTTGGATGAAGTTGAGGATGAACCTGAGTTGATTATTACTTCAAATATACCAAGTGTTCGTGAAGAAATACCTGGGTCTAGTGGACAATCAATTTCTACAAGATCAGAAAGAACTTCTTCAGCACAGTCCGACAACAACTCAGGGGGAGTAAATAGCAGCTCAAGGACAAGTGCTCAAAACTCAAGAAGAGATGACACTAGTTCTGTAGGAGCTGGTACTAACTCAGGGGGGGTTAGTAGAAATAACGCAAGTAGTCAACACAACAATTCAGAAAGTCAAACTGAATCATCAAGACATTTACCAAAAGAACGGGTATGGAGTAGAGACTATCCGTTTGAATTAATCATTGGTGATCCAAATGCCGGTGTGACTACTAGAAGAACTATAAGAGCTAACATGTCTAATATATGCTTGTACTCTGGGTTCTTGTCCAAACTTGAACCTAAAGAAATAGAAGAAGCTCTTGGTGATGCTGAATGGGTAATTGCAATAGAAGTGGAGCTTAATCAGTTTGAAAGGCAGAAAGTTTAGAAACTGGTACCCCGACTAAAGAACAGATCAGTAATTGGAACTAAGTGGGTATTCAGAAATAAACTGGATGAAGACGGACTTGTAACACGAAACAAGGCTCGTTTGGTAGCGAAGGGTTATTCTCAAAAAGAAGGTATTGATTATGATGAGACCTACGCTCCAGTTGCAAGACTTGAGGCAGTCAGGATGTTCTTGGCCTTTGCAGCACACAAGAACTTCATGGTTTTTCAGATGGATGTGAAAAGTGCCTTCATGAATGGACAGATAGAAGAAGAAGTATATCTAGAACAGCCACCTGGCTTTATTGATCCAGAACTTGTAGATTTTGTATACTTTCTCTTCAAAGCTGTCTATGGCCTCAGGCAATCCCCAAGACGATGGTATGAAACCCTATCCTTGTTCTTAATTGAAAGTAGTTTTACTAGGGGAGTAATTGATAAAACATTGTTCTATAAAAATGTAAAGGGTGATTTAATACTTGTTCAAGTCTATCTGGACGATATTATTTTTGGGTCATCTAATGAGCGCTTGTGCGAGAAATTTGCCAAGTTAATGCAGGATAAGTATGAGATGAGCATGATGGGGGAGCTGTCATTCTTCCTTGGATTACAGATCAGTCAGAGAAAAGAAGGAATCTTTATCTGTCAATCGAAGTACATCAAAGATTTACTCAAGAAGTACAATCTAGAAGATGCGTCAGCAGCTAAAACTCCCATGGCAACTGCCACGAAGCTTGATGAAGACAAATCAGGGAAACCAATTGACATCACAAGCTATCGAGGTATGAATGGCTCACTTCTTTATTTAACTACAAGTAGACCCGATATAATGTTCGCAACTTATTTATGTGCAAGGTTCCAAACAGATCCTAGAGAGTCACATTTCATAGCCGTCAAACGAATCTTTAGGTATCTCAAGGGAACATCAAATCTAGGGATTTGGTACCCAAGAGATACAGGTTTTAATCTAATAGGCTATTCGGATTCAGACTATGCAGGTTGCAGGATTGATAGGAAAAGCACATCTGGTTCCTGTCAATTCCTAGGAAGAAGATTGATGTCCTGGCAAAGTAAAAAAGCAACATACAGTATCTACTTTTACTGCTGAAGCTGAGTACATCACTGTTGGAAGCTGTGTGGCTCAAATACTGTGGATGAGGAACCAATTGAAAGATTATGGCATGGAGCACAAGAAGATTCATATCATGTGTGACAACACTAGTGCCATTTCCATGACCAACAATCATATGGATCACTCCAGAACCAAGCACATAGATATAAGATATCACTTCATAAGAGAACATGTTGAGGATGGGACTGTGGAGTTACATTTTTTACCCACAATGTAACAAATTACAAATATATTCACTAAACCTCTTGATGAAGTCACATTCAATAGGTTGGTTGGTGAATTGGGGATGCTTAACACAAGTTAGTAAATCCTCTTATCTGTCAAATTCCAGTTTTGATCAAGTACATATGTTTTGCTTCTTATAATTTGCCTATTTTAATTGTGCCTAGTTGAAAACATATGTAAATAATCTAGAAATTTGTTAAAAATATTACTTTTGCATGCTATTTAATCATTATAGAATTAGACTTTAAAATGTTTCATTAATGATTATTAACTGTGTAGGTTGTGTTATTTGTCATAAATTCATTGTGCATTGAGTGAAATTATTTGTCAAAACCTTGAATTTATCCTCATTTAATTGCATGAACATAGGGGGAGTTAAATTCATGTTTCTCTAAATTTTTCATGATTTTTTAAGATTAATTTTTCTATGTTCTTCTTGTAATTTTACGATATTAAAGGCTTTAGAATTATCAAGGAATGTTCTTAATATTGTTTATTGAAAAAAAATCCTTAAATTGGTATTTATTTTCATTTGGCAAAATTTAATTATTGTTTTTTCATGAAAAATTGACAAATTTTACTAAGTATCTTCAAAATTTCGAGATATGTTCTATCTCGAAACTCATCTCGAAATTCGACTTGAATTTCGAATTTGAGGCCTCCAGGAGTGAAGTTTTGAAAATTCTAAGTCTGGGAAGAAATTTGACTTCATGTTCGACTTAGGTTCTATCTCGAACATTATCTCGAATATCAACTTCATGTTCGACTTAGGTTCTATCTCGAACATTATTTCGAATATCGACTTCATGTTCAACTTAGGTTCTATCTCGAACATTATCTCGAATATCGACTTCATGTTCGACTTAGGTTCTATCTCGAACATTATCTCGAATATCGACTTAATATTCGAGATAGTTTTCCCTGGTAAGACTTAGAATTTGTTTAAGAGTTAAGGAAATTTCCAGATAGTTTCTATCTCGAACCTTATCTCGAATATCGACTTGATGTTCGAGATAGGTTTTCCTTGAGGGTTTTGACTGTTTAAATTGTTTTAAGTGACTAAACTTCGAGTTAACACCTATGTCGAAACTCATGTCAAAGTTCGACTTGATGTTCGACATAGTGTTCGACTTAGATTACCCTGTACGTACTTAAGTTTTTTTTTCATTTTCACTGTGTGTTTTTGTGTTTTGCATCGTGTCTGTTCATCTTCAATCTCGATATATACACACGCCTATACACACACTTTCACATATGTAACGATTGAGATATTTATATATATTTATATATATTTAATTAATATGAGTTATATTATTTTTGTGCTCCAGTGTGATAAGATGTGGTATGTGGTCATTTTATATGTCTAGTTGACTGTCTGTTTGACCACAATGTGTTTAAGTGATTTATTAAAGTGATTAATTGATTTTTATGCTAAATTGAGGTAGTGTTTGATTTTTATAAATTTATTGGCGTGTCCAATAATTATGAAATTTTATATGTATCTTATATGTGATTTTAGAGACTTTCTAAAAATGGCGGTGTATTTAATTCTAGTCCCAGTGATTTTATATAAATCTTTCATTCCTGTTTTATTCTAGAGATATTTCTCTTCTAAATTCCATATTTACTTATTGGAATGTCCAAAAATCATGAAACCTTTTCCAAAATGCTCCTTGGATACTCAGAAAGTTTTTAAAAATAAAAGTTTATTTTATTCAATCCCAAAAATATTATTAATGATTTTCCTACTCTTATTTTCTATTTTGTTCTGAAACTTCAAAGATTTTTAATTAAATATCTACTTATCTGAAAACTATTTTAAAAGTATGGGCGAGCTTCTAAAATTATGTTATTTATTTTAAAAATATAAAACTTATTTTTATACCCATTTATATATAAATTCGATTTATTAATTGTTTTAAATTCAGAAAACAACAATTGTGAAAAGACCACTTTGCCCTTCTCTTTATAAACCAAACCCAGCCCAGTTTCTTCTCATTTTGTGCTCTGTATCAGCAGTTCTTTAGGTGTCCTTAATCTCTCTCTCGCACTTCTTCTTTTTCTTCGATTTTTTCAGCAATTCTTAGTAGATTGTGTTGCTTCTTCGATTTTTTCAGCAATTCTTAGTAGTTCGTGAAGGAAGCTCGAAAACCGAGAACCTCCGGACTTTGCCCCACCGGCGGTGAACCTCCGGTGAGCCGGTGGAAAGGCTATGATGGTACACCTGAGCCTAACACCCCTTAATTACCATTTTATGTTTATGTTTCGATGTTAGTTGCATAATGTGAGTTGCATGCTAGTTTGCCGAATGGAATTGAAATTGTTCAACCGGAATTGTGATGCCTTACTCTGATTCTTGTTGATGCCTTATTAATGGCTATGATATATGTTAAATTCTAGCTTTCGATGGTTGCATGCAGAGATTTCGAACTATATTGGATTTTTCGAACTATATGCATAATTATGCTTTGTAATGAATTAATACATGAATATTAGTGGGGGTTTGATATTAATTATTTGTAATTGAAGCTATTCGAATAATGTATGAATTTTTTTAATTAATTAGTTGAGTTGTGGAGATTTTCGAATTGTTATAAGGTATGGAGTGAATTTTTGAATATATAATTAATTAGTTTGAGTTGTGTAAATGTGGATGTATAATTGAGATGTCCGAATGTAAATGTACTTTGCAATGACAATGTGATTTGTACTTGGAAGTTTATAAAAGAACTACTTGGTAATATGGTTCATAATTTAAGTAATTGGTGTTATGTATATACATAATTGCTTGTGTGCACTATTATTTGTTTGTGTCGGTTGTATTCCGACGGATAGCTCCACTTACAGAGGAGATGCTGTCAAAATTTCTCTAAAAACAAACAATTATTTTTAAGATATCATGGCACATCACTCCTATATAGGTAATGCTACCAGTCAGGAAGGGTATTAGTATTATATGATATGTGTTGTCTGTTTATGTGCTATGTGCCTAGCAGTATATACTTGGTTAGGAATGTGTGTGTGTGTGTGTATATATATATATATATATATATATATACACTCAGCATACGTATTAAGGGGATTTCAGTAACGAAAAAGGGTAGATTGAGTTAGACGTTATAAGAGAGCGTCGAGAGTATATAATATACTGATATAGTACTATTTATGTGTAGCTACAAAGGACGTTGAGGTAAAAGATAAAGGGAAGGCAAAAGTAGAGAGTTAGAGTCGGTGATAGTGAGATCCACATGTTCAGCAGCAGCTGTAGTAATCTTTTTTAGGCAAGTAACTATTGCCTAATCTCTTTAAACTCATGAAGTGTTTTATGAACTGTTGTATAATCCTGCGACTGTTTTACTTTATCTCAACTGTTTTAAGATACAACATGCCTTATTTTAACTGTTTTACTTAAACTGCAACTTTATACAAGTTTTGACTTTACCTTAAACTTTTCAATCCCTGAACTGCTACTGATAATTTATAAACTAAATTTAAATTCTTAAACCATCAACCTTAACTGTGACTTGTGTTTTTCACCATTTCCTTAACCTTGTTTACTTGTACTTTAACCTTGATAAGTACCCTATTGCTTTTACCTAATGACTATTTTAAATCAGATGCTTCATAATTGTTTTAAAACCTCTTGTTATACCTGTGAAATTGACCTTACAACCTGACTTTACTCCTATAACAGGATTATGATCCCTATGTCATGATTCCTGCTTACTTTACTGCAAAAGAGACTTTAATATAAATTAGTCTTCGAATAAAATTTACCTCTATATCTTAACTTCTAAAAGATGGATTTAAATATGAAAGCCGATTTTCAAGAAGTCTTTTTCATCAAATGATTTGGTAATTTTAAAAAGAAATGGTGTTGATATTATAGGAATTCCGATCAAAATGGTTTCTGCGGATTCCTATAGGTTGGAGGCGTAAGAGGCCGAGTGACGCCGGTCCAGCACTTTTATGTGAAGACTATAATGAGATAGTCAATGGCTCTAATGAGATAGCCCAAGGCCAATGGCAATAAGTGCCTTTATGAGTACTCCTTTTGTCCAGAGGGACTTCGGTCCGTTATGGGGACTTTACGTGGCTGATCACCCGTATTGTCCGGCATTGTGAGAAAACTCCAATCAAAATGATTTTGTTTTATAAGTAAAAGTCCTAATGAAAGGACAGTTTTATGAAATGATTTGGAAAACAAAGTCCTAATGAAAGGACAGTTTTATGAAATGATTTGGAAAACAAAGTCCTAATGAAAGGATAGTTTTATGAAATGATTTGGAAAACAAAGTCCTAATGAAAGGACAATTTTATGAAATAATTTGGAAAACAATATCCTAATGAAAGGATAGTTTTACAAGAATGATTTTTGAAATGATTAGTAATGAATTTTGAAGTGCCTTACAATACCCTGCTTTATATAGCATAGAACTATCAGATATATCATGATTTTGACATCGTTTCACTTATTGTACATTGCTTCATGTTATCCATCTAACCCCTGCGAAGTATTCCTAAACCTTGAAATGATTATTTTTAGAAATTTCTTAAAACCTTTCACCCCAGACAATTAGAAACATTAACCCTGAACTGAACTCTTCAAATACCCGTGCTTCTATCAGTGAAAGCCATGAAAGAAAGTTTTTCGTATAATGAATACCAAGATTGGAAATTGTGGAGTATAATTATGGGACAATGATGTCCAGGAATGATTTTTAAGTATGAATATGAGAAATGATTTCTAAATTCTATATAATATTGTAGAGTTGTTTTAACCTGTATGGTTACTTGCTGAGCTTTTATGGCTCATTATTTTATTTTCTAACCTCTACAGCTTTTGAGAATCATGGTACGTCGTAAGAAGACTGCCAGGAAGAACATGTTTTTCATTAACTATGCTAGGCTGACTGCCAGTGAACAGGTAAGATCGAGGACGAGTTAGCAGGAAAGACTTTGTTAAGTCTTGTACTTTTGTTAGTAGATTTTGAGATGTTTCAGAAGTTGTGATAATATTATTTTATTATTATAAATGTAAATGTAAATGAATGTAGATGTGTGCTTGTTTCATACCATTACCTTGAAAGGTCCAGGGTAGTAGTCGGGGTCGTGTATATGTGTATATTCTGTTATTGTTATTTAGGGTGCATGCATATAGAGTGTTAGAGTGACTCCCCGATCTAGACCCCGGGTCGGGAGGGCGTCGCAGGTTAGTATCAGAGCCAAGGTTTTTGTCACTGAACAAGCCAGGATTAGGTTAACAAAGTAGTTCACTAAATAAAAGATATACGAATGATATTAAGATAGGATTAGATAACGAAGTGTGGTATAAACGTTAGGATTTCAACTTTAGATTTAAGATAATCTTTATCTCCTTTTTGCACTACATACTATTTTATATTATTGCAGGCTCGTGGCATTTATGAGTTACCACCACCCTCTCCTGGTACTTCTTCGGATTCTACTGCGGATTCTGATGATACTATCGTCATTTCTAGTTCCGAGAGTGAGAAGGAGCTGACTCCTGAGCCCCCTGTTCAGACTGATCTACCATTAGGGAGTGCCCCACCGTTAGAGAGTGCACGTGCCCTTATACGCTGTAGGATCTATTGGCTAGCCATTAACTGATCCCAGTTGCGAGTTCCTGAGCACCCCGTTGAGTGGTGGGAGGAGCGGATTAGAGCCGTGGAGGAGGAAGGTCGTCGGCAGATGGCAGCTAGAGCCTTCTCTGATGATGTGGTGGAGCAGGCGAGAGAGTTGACTCGAGTGGTTAGCAGATTGTTGGTTGGACTCAGGGCTTCCCGAGACCGGGACCACCGAGGCGACTAGATATTAGGGTGTTTGGGTGCTTAGATGGGACATCTGTTAGAGCCCTCTAGCACATTCGATCAGACTTTATCTCTGTTTTTCATCTCGTACTTTTATTTATTGTTGTACTTTGACTTGAACTTGTTCTGCACTTTAATGTTGATATTCCTCGTATTTATTTATGGTTGTTCTTCAGTTTCTAGTACCTTCTTATATACCTGTTATTTACCCTTCGCACATCTGTCCATAACTGTTGCTTACCTTTATCAGTACCTTGTTTATACCTGTTGTTAACCTTTATGATTGCATTATTCATACCGGTTGTGCTAACCTGTTTTCTATAGAACCTTTATACCCTTGTTGTACATGCAACTTATGTAGTAATGATGCTATAAGGTTGATTTTAAATGGTGTTTTTAATTTCCAAATGGTTTTAAAAGTATTTGAACTGTTTATGATATGATGTAGTGTATTGCTTAATAAGTTGCTTGTTTTCCCTATAGTAAAATGCCGCCAAAGACCAGAAACATATCAAATTCATCCCAAAATCGTGATACACAAGATCAACCCCCTATGGACCCTACTGTTGCCCAACTTATCCAATTATTACAACAACAAACGGCTATTTTGACTCAGCAACAATAAAGACCCCCAGTACCCCCAGCGGTCACTTTCAAATCATTTCAAGCGGTTAAACCTCCTGAGTTTAGAGGATCAGTAGACCCGATAGAAGCCAAGTCATGGCTTAAAGAGATTGAGAAAGCTTTCCAGTTAGTAAATGTAAGTGAAGACAAGAAGACAGAATATGTAAGTTATTTTCTAAAAGCTGAAGCCAGTTATTGGTGGGAGTCTCCAAAGGTACTACAAGGCGAAGGTTTGATTACATTGGCCCAGTTCACAGAGTTGTTCTTAGAGAAGTATTTTCCTAGTTTTATAAAGGATCAAATGGAGATCAAATTTTTAGAATTAAAACAAGGAAGCATGAGCGTGGCAGAATATGAAGCCAAGTTCTCCGAAATGGCCAGGTTTGTACCGGAGTTTGTAAATACTGATGTGAAGAAGGCCAAAAGATTTTAGCAGGGCTTGAGGCCATGGATTCGAAGTAGAGTGGCAGTTTTTGAGCTACAGAGCTTTGCCGCAATGGTTCAGAAGGCAATGATTGTGGAAAATGAAAGTGATATGTCTCAAAAGGAAAAGGATAACAAGAAGAGGAAGTTTGGGGCTAGAGAAGAAGGCCAAGGACAAAGTAATTTCAGAAGCAAGTTCAACAGAAGATCAGAAGGTCAGAAGAGTGACTTTTAGCAGTCTAAGAATGTTAACGGAGGACGAGGAGGACAGAATACTAGAGCCCAAGGTTTTAATCAGCGGAAGGCAATAAGACAATATGTTCCTGAATGTAAGACTTGTGGAAGGAAGCATTCCAGAGTGTGTAATAAGCCAAATGTTACTTGTTTCAAGTTCAACAAGAAGGGACACTATGCTGTAGAATGTAATAGTCAGACTCAGAGTCAAATTCAAAAGTCTGGAATCAAGTGTTACAAGTGTGGCAAGCTAGGCCATATAGCCAGAGAGTGCAAGAAGCCTACTCAGACTACAAATGTTCTCAGGATAGTTGGAACTCCATCGCAATCTTCAGTACCACGAACCAGAGCAAAAACTTTCAATATGACCCAGAGAGAAGCTGTCCAAGATATGGATGTGATTTCAGGTACACTTCTTGTTAATTCAGTTCAAGCTAGTGTGTTGATTGATTCTGGAGCTACTAAGTCTTTTATATCTCAAGAATTTATTGGTAAATTAGAATGTGAAGTTCAACCTTTAGAACAAGCCTTGGTTATAGAAGTAGCCAATCAGGCAAAGATCCCAGTGAGTCAAGTTTGTCCTAAGTGTGATATTGAAATAGGCAGTTGTCATTTTCTCACTAACTTGATACCTTTTAAGTTAGGTGAATTTGATGTAATCCTAGGAATGGATTGGTTATCAGTGTATGAGGCTCAGATAGATTGTAGAAATAAGAAGTTAAAAGTGAAAACCCCAGAAGCTAAGGAAGTTGAATTTCGAGGCACCAGGCAAGTTAAGAATTTTCTGAATATCATTCAGGCGAAGAGGTTCTTGCATCAAGGATGTGAGGCTTACTTAGCCTATGTAGTAGATACTGAGAAGAAGCCAATACAATTAGAGGATGTTCCCATAGTCAATGAATTTCTCAACGTGTTTCCAGACGAATTGCCAGGTTTACCTCCCGATAGAGAAATCAAATTTTCTATTGATTTAGCCCCAGGCACCGAGCCAGTTTCTAAAGCTCCATATAGGATGGCACCTGTTGAGATGAAAGAGTTGGCAAGTCAAATACAAGATCTTTTAGATAAGGGAGTTATAAGGCCTAGTGTGTCCCCATGGGGAGCACCAGTGTTATTTGTAAAGAAGAAAGATGGAAGTATGAGATTGTGTATAGATTATCGAGAGTTAAACAAGTTGACTATCAAGAACAAATACCCGTTGCCAAGAATCGACGATCTATTTGACCAGTTGAAAGGAGCCGTATGTTTTTTCAAAATTGACTTAAGGTCCGGATACCATCAACTCAAGATTAAGCCCGAGGATATATATAAAACAGCATTCAGAACGAGGTATGGACACTACAAATTTTTGGTTATAGCTTTTGGATTGACGAATGCGCCAGCGGCGTTTATAGATTTGATGAACAGAGTTTTTAAGAAGTATTTGGACAAATTTGTGATTGTATTTATCGACGACATCCTGATATATTCAAAGTCGAAGGAAGAACATGTTGAACACTTGAGAATTGCTTTATAGATTTTAAGAAAGGAAAAGCTGTATGCAAAGTTTTCTAAATGTGAATTTTGGCTAAAGGAAGTACAATTCTTAGGACATGTTGTCAGCAACAAAGGCATCAAAGTTGATCCTGAAAAGATAGAAGCAGTAATGAATTGGGAAAGACTAAGAACTCCAACAGAAGTAAGAAGTTATCTGGGATTAGCGGGATACTATCGAAGATTTGTTCAAGATTTTTCGAAGATAGCTACCCCTCTGACCAAGTTGACCAGGAAGAATGAAAAGTTTGTGTGGAATGAAAAGTGCGAAGAAAGTTTCAAAGAACTAAAGCGAAGATTAGTGTCTGCACCAGTGTTGGTTTTACCTGACGATCAAGGGAATTTCGTTATCTACAGTGACGCTTCTCACAAAGGCTTGGGATGTGTTTTGATGCAACACGGAAAGGTAATTGCGTATGCTTCTAGGCAGTTAAGACCTCATGAATTGAAGTATCCTACACATGATATGGAATTAGCTGCTATTGTGTTTGCACTGAAGATATGGAGGAACTACTTGTATGGGGAAAAGTGTGAGATTTACACTGATCACAAAAGTTTGAAGTATATCTTTACTCAAAAAGAGCTGAACATGAGACAGAGAAGATGGTTAGAATTGATTAAAGACTACGACTGCACGATTAACTATCATCCAGGCAAAGCGAATGTTGTGGCAGATGCTTTAAGTAGAAAGGAGAGGTTGAATATAATGATTTCATCTGAAGAGTTAATCAAAGAATTTGAAAGGTTGGAAATAGTAGTATGTGGTTCTGATTCAGTAGAAGAGATGGTGTATACAATGACCTTCCATCCAGAGTTATTAAAGAAGATCAAGCGATGTCAAGAACAAGTATTGATACAAGACAAAGCTCAATTGATGGGAGAAGAGTTAAGAAGTCAAAAGGACGATAAAGACATTTTAAGATATTCTTCACGTGTATGGATTCCCAATGTTAAGGAATTGAAAGATGAAATTTTGCACGATGTGCACAGTTCAAGATTCTCAATCCATCCAGGAAGTACAAAAATGTATAAGGATTTGAAAGAAAATTTTTAGTGGCCCAGCATGAAAAGAGATGTAGCAGATTGGATTAACAAGTGTTATACGTGCCAGAGAGTCAAAGTTGAACATCAGAGACCCAGTGGATTACTTCAACCGTTAGAGATTCCAGAATGGAAATGGGAAAATCTTGCTATGGACTTTGTAGTGGGATTGCTAAGGACAAAGGCTAATCATGATGCTATTTGGGTGATAATTGATAGATTAACCAAATCAGCGCACTTTCTACCGATTAACGAGAGATTTTCACTAGACAAGTTGGTTCATTTATACCTGAAAGAGATTGTTATGCGACATGGCGTTCCTGTATCGATTGTGTCCGACAGAGACCCGAGATTTAACTCGAGATTCTGAAAAAAAATTTAAGAATGTTTGGGAACGAAGTTGAATATGAGTACTGCATATCATCCTCAGACAGATGGCCAGAGTGAAAGAACAATTCAGACCATTGAAGACATGCTGAGAGTATGTGCATTGGATTTTGAAGGAAGTTGGGACGAGCATCTAACGTTAGTGGAGTTTTCATATAACAACAGCTATCATGCCAGTATTGGAATGCCTCCGTATGAAGCTTTGTATGGAAGAATGTGCAGATCACCTGTGTGTTGGAATGAAGTGGGTGAACGTAAAATTTTGGGTCCAGAGTTAGTTCAACAAACCAGGGAAAAGATCGAATTGATTCAGAAAAGGTTGTTAACTGCTCAAGATAGGCAAAAGAAGTATGCTGATCAGACAAGGAAGGATATGAGTTTTGCAGAAGGTGACCAAGTATTATTAAAGATTTCTCCATGGAAAGGAGTTAGCAGACTTGGCAAGAAAGGAAAGCTTAGTCCAAGATATATAGGACCTTTTGAAGTTTTGAAGCGAGTTGGAAAAGTCGCGTATGAATTGGCACTACCACCCCAGATGCAACACATTCACAATGCTTTTCACATATCTATGCTTAAAAAGTATAACCCTGATATGAGTCATGTAATAGAGTATGAACTCTTGGAGATTCAACCCGATTTGTCCTACATAGAACAGCCTGTAGCGATTCAGGACCGTAAGGATAAGGTTTTAAGGAATAAATCTGTTAGGCTTGTTAAGGTTTTGTGGAGAAATCCTTGAGTTGAGGAATCCACATGGGAACTTGAGAGTGAAATGCTCGAAAAGTATCCCTACTTGTTTACTTAGGCTGATTCTAGGGACAGAATCCTTTTAAGGGGGGAGAATGTAACGATTGAGATATTTATATATATTTAATTAATATGAGTTATATTATTTTTGTGCTCCAATGTGATAAGATGTGGTATGTGGTCATTTTATATGTCTAGTTGACTGTCTGTTTGACCACAATGTGTTTAAGTAATTTATTAAAGTGATTAATTGATTTTTATGCTAAATTGAGGTACTGTTTGATTTTTATAAATTTATTGGTATTTCCAATAATTATGAAATTTTATATGTATCTTATATGTGATTTTAGAGACTTTCCAAAAATGATGGTGTATTTAATTCTAGTCCCAGTTATTTTATATAAATCTTTCATTCCTATTTTATTCTAGAGATATTTCTCTTCTAAATTCCATATTT
The DNA here is from genome assembly GCA_028671895.1 of Oenanthe sinensis. NCBI lineage: Eukaryota > Viridiplantae > Streptophyta > Magnoliopsida > Apiales > Apiaceae > Oenanthe > Oenanthe sinensis. The sequence continues at coordinate 118,705 of JAPMAC010000215.1, forward strand.
AATTATTGAAATGTCCAAAAATCATAAAACCTTTTCCAAAATGCTCCTTGGATATTCAGAAAGTTTTTAAAAATAAAATTTTATTTTATTCGAGCCCAAAAATATTTTAAATGATTTTCCTATTTTTATTTTCTATTTTTGTTCTGAAACTTCAAAGATTTTTAATTAAATATCTACTTATCTGAAAACTATTTTAAAAGAATGGGCGAGATTCTAAAATTATGTTTTTATTTTAAAAATATAAACCTTATTTTTATACCCTTTTATATATAAATTCGATTTATTAATTGTTTTAAATTCAGAAAATAGCAATTATGAAAAGACCACTTTGCCCTTGTCTTTATAAACCAAATCCAGCCCAATTTCTTCTCATTTTGTGCTCTGTATCAGCAGTTCTTCAGGTCTCCTTAATCTCTCTCTTTCACTTCTTCTTTTTCTTCGATTTTTTCAGCAATTCTTAGTAGATTGTGTTGCTTTTTCGATTTTTGGCTAGTATTTGGGTTGGTTTTTGCATATAAAGCTCATTCTAGCCTTGCATGTATACATATATATTCGGTGTGTGTATGTTTTGATGGTTAAGGTTGCATGCAAGGGTCGATGATGGCTTGCTTAACTTCCAAAGCTTGAAATCAGATTATGGGCAAGGAAATAGGCGGAGTTCGTGAAGGAAACTCGAAAAATGAGAACCTCCGGACTTTGCCCCACCGGCGGTGAACCTCCGGTGAGCCGGTGGAAGGGCTATGATGGTACACCTGAGCCTAACACCCCTTAATTACCATTTTATGTTTATGTTTCGATGTTAGTTGCTTAATGCGAGTTGCATGCTAGTTTGCCGAATGGAATTGAAATTGTTCAACCGGAATTGTGATGCCTTACTCTGATTCTTGTTGCTGCCTTGTTAATGGCTATGATATATGTTAAATTCTAGCTTTCGATGGTTGCATGCAGAGATTTCGAACTATATTGGATTTTTAGAACTATATGCATAATTATGCTTTGTAATGAATTAATACATGAATATTAGTGGGGGTTTGATATTAATTATTTGTAATTGAAGCTATTCGAATAATGTATGAATTGTTTTAATTGAGTAGTTGAGTTGTGGAGATTTTTGAATTATTATAAGGGATGGAGTGAATTTTCGAATATATAATGTTCGAGTTTTCAATACGATGTGTAAATGTGGATGTATGATTGAGATGTCTGAATGTAAATGTACCTTGCAATGACAATGTGATTTGTACTTGGAAGTTTATAAAAGCACTACTTGGTAATATGGTTCGTAATTTAAGTAATTTGTGTTATGTATATACATAATTGCTTGTGTGCACTATTATTTGTTTGTGTCGGTTGTATTCCGACGGATAGCTCCACTTACAGAGGAGATGCTGCCAAAATTTCTCTAAAAACAAACAATTATTTTTAAGATATCATGGCACATCACTCCTATATAGGTAATGCTACCAGTCAGGAAGGGTATTAGTATTATATGATATGTGTTGTCTATTTATATGCTATGTGCCTAGCAGTATATACCTGGTTAAGAATGTATATATATATATATATATATATACTGAGCATACGTATTAAGGGGATTTCAGTAACGAAAAAGGGTAGATTGAGTTAGACGTTATAAGAGAACCTCGAGAGTATATAAGATACTGATATAGTACTATTTATGTGTAGCTACAAAGGACGTTGAGGTGAAAGATAAAGGGAAGGCAAAAGTAGAGAGTTACTGTCGGTGATAGTGAGATCCACCCGTTCAGCAGCAGCTGTAGCAATCTTTTTGAGGCAAGTAACTATTGCCTAATCTCTTTAAACTCATGAAGTGTTTTATGAACTGTTGTATAATCCTGCGACTGTTTTACTTTATCTCAACTGTTTTAAGATACAACATGCCTTATTTTAACTGTTTTACTTAAACTGCAACCTTATACAAGTTTTGACTTTACCTTAAACTTTTCAATCCCTGAACTGCTACTGATAATTTATAAACTAAATTTAAATTCTTAAACCATAAATCTTAACTGTGACTTGTGTTTTTCACCATTTCCTTAACCTTGTTTACTTGTACTTTAACCTTGATGAGTACCCTATTACTTTTACCTAATCACTATTTTAAATCAGATGCTTTATAATTGTTTTAAAACCTCTTGTTATACCTGTGAAATTGACCTTACAACCTGACTTTACTCCTATAACAGGATTTTGATCCCTATATCATGATTTTTGCTTACTTTACTGCAAAAGAGACTTTTATATAAATTTGTCTTCGAATAAAATTTACCTCTGTCTCTTAACTTTTAAAAGATGGATTTAAATATGAAAGCCGACTTTCAAGAAGTCTTTTTCATCAAATGATTTGGTAATTTTAAAAAGAAATGGTGTTGATATTATAGGAATTCCGATCAAAATGGTTTCTGCGGATTCCTATAGGTTGGAGGCGTAAGAGGCCGAGTGACGCCGGTCCAGCACTTTTATGTGAAGACTATAATGAGATAGTCAATGGCTATAATGAGATAGCCCAAGGCCAATGGCAATAAGTGCCTTTATGAGTACTCCTTTTGTCCAGAGGGACTTCGGTCCGTTATGGGGACTTTACGTGGCTGATCACCCGTATTGTCCGGCATTGTAAGAAAACTCCAATCAAAATGATTTTGTTTTATAAGTAAAAGTCCTAATGAGAGGACAGTTTTATGAAATGATTTGGAAAACAAAGTCCTAATGAAAGGACAGTTTTATGAAATGATTTGGAAAACAAAGTCCTAATGAAAGGACAATTTTATGAAATGATTTGGAAAACAAAGTCCTAATGAAAGGACAGTTTTATGAAATAATTTGGAAAACAATATCCTAATGAAAGGATAGTTTTACAAGAATGATTTTTGAAATGATTAGTAATGAATTTTGAAATGCCTTACAATACCCTACTTTATATAGCATAGAACTATCAGATATATCATGATTTTGACATCGTTTCATTTATTGTACATTGCTTCATGTTATCCATCTAACCCCTGCGAAGTATTCCTAAACCTTGAAATGATTATTTTTAGATATTTCTTAAAACCTTTCACCCCAGACAATTAGAAACATTAACCCTGAACTGAACTCTTCAAATACCCGTGCTTCTATCAGTGAAAGCCATGAAAGAAAGTTTTTCGTATAATGAATACCAAGATTGGAAATTGTGGAGTATAATTATGGGACAATGATGTCCAGGAATGATTTTTAAGTATGAATATGAGAAATGATTTCTAAATTCTATATAATATTGTAGAGATGTTTTAACCTGTATGGTTACTTGCTGAGCTTTTGTGGCTCATTCTTTTATTTTCTAACCTCTACAACTTTTGAGAATCATGGTACGTCGTAAGCAGACTGCCAGGAAGAACATGTTTTTCATTAACTATGCTAGGCTGGCTGGCAGTGAACAGGTAGGATCGAGGACGAGTTAGCAGGAAAGATTTTGTTAAGTCTTGTACTTTTGTTAGTAGATTTTGAGATGTTTCAGAAGTTGTAATAATATTATTTTGTTATTATAAATGTAAATGTAAATGAATGTAGATGTGTGCTTGTTTCATACCATTACCTTGAAAGGTCCAGGGTAGTAGTCGGGGTCGTGTATATGTGTATATTCTGTTATTGTTATTTAGGGTGCATGCATATAGAGTGTTAGAGTGACTCCCCGATCTAGACCCCGGGTCGGGAGGGCGTCACAACACATACGTATTGTCATTACAGTTACGTAGTTTGTTTGGTATTGCTGTGTTTGTTTTCATATCGTTGATTTAAATTCCGTTGTTTATTTTCCAGTTACGACTCAACTAAAGAAAAGATACTTAACCGGAAGACAATCAAGAACAAGAAGTCACAAAGAAATCAATACAAATTGAAGACAAGGTAATTGATACAATTTAACATGGTTAATTATGATCAATCAAAGATGAAATCACTGGAAGATGTTCAAGTCAAAGTTGTTCATGCCTTAGTGATGTGTAACTTAAAGAATCAAGATCATAACAATCAGTATCAATAAGACTAATTGATTTCAAGTGTAGAAGCAGGAAAGCGACAATTGGAAAGTCACATTACTAACTGAATATGGTAATCTATTCTGAAGCAAAAACCCTATCAAGACTTGTTACTTATGAACCAGACCATTGCATCAAGTGTCAGGGCATTGATAGCAAGTTTATATCAATAATAGAGATCCATGTTCAAGAGCTTGTTAAAGAATATAGAAGACAAGAAGAAATCACAAGTTCAAGATGTTGCATTGAAGTTTCTAGTTAAAGCCCAGAATTTCTGTAAGTACTTACTGGGGATCCTATGTAGAAATTTCTATCTAGAAATTCTAGATAAGTTTCTACTTAGAGCCAGGTAAAAATTCTGGAAGTGGAATATTTTCTAAGTACATAGGAAAGAAGCTATCTCGAAATTCCTATGTAGAAGTTCAACTTAGAAATATTCGAGATAGAGTGTAAGTAGAAAATTCCTATGTAGAAGTTCTACTTAAATGTTCGAGATGGTAAGTAGAAATTCCTATGTAGAAATTCTACATGGCATCATCTGGTTGGCTATTTCTAAGCTTTCAAGGCAAGATAAGATTTACGGGGACAGCATTGGGCCACTCATATCTTATCTTTTGAAGACTACAAGTCATAGATTACATGTAGTATAAATAGAAGTACTTGTGTAACTTTTCAAAGAGAGCAATATTGAGAGAAACACTTGTAAAAGAGAGAGAGAGAGAGAGAGAGAGAGAGTACTCATAGAGCTTAGTATCATTTACTACTCTCTTTACTTATGTTATACTATTATAATGAATGTTGTAGCAATCCTTTCAAGTTATATATAAGACATATATTCCTTGAATCATTGTGTTCATTTATTACAAAGTATTTATTGCTTCATAAAGTTGAAAAGTTGTATTCACCCCTCCCCCCCCCCTCTACAACACATTTGGACCTAACAAACTTGATGCATCATTCTTCACTCGTTTGAACTTGAGAACCATCCATAACAATTTTCAACATGATTCTTGACTCGTTCGAACTTGAAAACAACTTGTAGCTTCATTTTTGACTTGTTTGTATATGGAAACAACTTGTAAAAACTTGTAGCATCGTTCTTCACTCATTTAAATTTAAAAACCATCCATAAAAATTTTACGCTTCATTCTTGACTCTTTCAAACTTGAAAGCAACTTGTAACTTCATTCTCGCCTCATTTATGCATGAAAACAACTTGTAAAACCTTGTAGCATCATTCTTCACTCGTTTAAGATTGAATGCAATTCATAACAGGTTTAGGCTTCCTACTTGACTCGTTCGAACTTGAAAACTTGTAGCTTCATTCTTCACTCAATTGTACATGAAAACAACTTGTAAAACCTTGTAACATCATTCTTCACTCGTTTGATCTTTGAATGCTTTTCATTAAAATTTTAGGCTTAATTCTTGACTCTTTCGAACCTGAAAACAACTCGTAGGTTCATTCTTAACTCATTTATATGTGCAAACAACTTGGAAAACCTTCTAGCATCCTTCTTCTTTCTATTGAGCTTGAATGCAATTCATAACAATATCAGGCTTCATTCTTGATCTGTTTTACATGGAAATAACTTGTAAAACCTTGTAGCATCATTCTTCACTCATTTCAGCTTGAAAGCAATTCATAACAATTTTAAGCTTCATTCTTGACTCAATCAAACTTGAAAACAACTTGTAGCTTCATTCTGAACTCAAATATATGTGGAAACAACTGGCAAAACATATAGCATCATTCTTCTATCGTTTGAGCTTGAATGCAATTCATAACAATATGAGGCTTTATTCTTGACTCGTTTGTATATGGAAACAATTTGTAAAACCTTGTAGCATCATTCTTCACTCGTTTGAGCTTCGAATGCACTTCATAACAATTTTAGGCTTAATTCTTAACTCTTTCAAACTTGAAAACAACTTGTAGCTTCATTCTTAACTCATTTATACGTGGAAATAACTTGGAAAACCTTGTAGCATCATTCTTCTCTCGTTTGAACTTGAGAACCATCCATGACAACTTTGAACATGATTCATGACTCGTTCGAACTTGAAAACAACTTGTAGCTTCATTCTTGACTCGTTTGTAAATGGAAACAACTTGTAAAAAGTTGTAGCATCGTTCTTCACTCATTTGAATTTGAAAACCATCCATAACAATTTTACGCTTCATTCTTGACTCTTTCAAACTTGAAAAAAATTTATGGCTTCATTCTTGACTCATTTGTACATGGAAAAAACTTGTAAAACCTTGTCGCATCATTCTTCTCTCGTTTGAGCTTGAATGCAATTCATAACAATATGAGGCTTCATTCTTGACTCATTTTTACATGGAAACAACTTGTAAAACCTTGTAGCTTCATTTTTCACTCATTTGAGCTTTGAATGCAATTCATAACAATTTTAGGCTTCATTCTTGACTTGTTCAGACTTGAAAACAAGTTATAGCTTCATTCTTGACTCGTTTGTACATGGAAAAAACTTGTAAAACCTTGTCGCATCATTATTCTCTCGTTTGAGCTTGAATGCAATTCATAACAATATGAGGCTTCATTCTTGACTCGTTTTTACAAGGAAACAACTTATAAAAGCTTGTAGCTTCATTTTTCACTCATTTGAGCTTTGAATGCAATTCATAACAATTTTAGGCTTCATTCTTGACTTGTTCAAACTTGAAACCATCTTGTAGCTTCATTCTGCGCTCATTTATACATGGAAATAACTTGTAAAACCTTGTAGCATCATTCTTCACTCGTTTCAGCTTGAATGCAATTCATAACAATTTTAGGCTTCATTCTTGACTTGTTCAGACTTGAAAACAACTTATAGCTTCATTCTTGACTCGTTTGTACATGGAAAAAACTTGTAAAACCTTGTCGCATCATTCTTCTCTCGTTTGAGCTTGAATGCAATTCATAACAATATGATGCTTCATTCTTGACTCGTTTTTACAAGGAAACAACTTGTAAAAGCTTGTAGCTTCATTTTTCACTCATTTGAGCTTTGAATGCAATTCATAACAATTTTAGGCTTCATTCTTGACTTGTTCAAACTTGAAACCAACTTGTAGCTTCATTCTTTGCTCATTTATACATGGAAACAACTTGTAAAACCTTGTAGCATCATTCTTCACTCGTTTCAGCTTGAATGCAATTCATAATAATTTGAGGCTTCATTCTTGAGTCTTTCGAATTTGAAAACAACTTGTAGCTTCATTCTTACCTCATTCATACGTGGAAATAACTTGGAAAACCATGTAGCATTATTTTTCTCTCATTTGAGCTCGAATGCAATTCATAACAATATGAGGCTTCATTCTTGACTCGTTTATACATGGACACAACTTGTAAAACCTTGTAGCATCATTCTTCACTCGTTTTCGCTTGAATACAATTCATAATAATTTGAGGCTTAATTCTTGAGTCTTTCGAATTTGAAAACAACTTGTAGCTTCATTTTTGACTCGACATGGAAACAACTTGTAAAACCTTGTAGCATCATTCTTCACTCGTTGGAGCTTCATTACAATTCATAACATTTTTAGGCTTCATTCTTGACTCGTTTCAAATTGAAAACAGCTTGTAGCTTCATTTTTGACTCGTTTGTACATTGAAATAACTTGTAAAAACTTGTTGCATCATTTTTCACTCGTTTGAACTTGAGAACCATCTATAACAATTTTAAGCTTCATTCTTGATTCGTTCGAACTTGAAAACAACTTGTACCTTCATTGTTGACTCGTTTGTACATGGAAAGAACTTGTACAACCTTGTAGCATCATTCTTCACTCGTTTGAGCTTGAAAGCAATTCATACCAATTTAAGGCTTCATTCTTGAGTCTTTCGAATTCGAAATCAACTTGTAGCTTCATTCTTGACTCATTTATTTATGGAAACAACTTGTAAAAACTTGTTGCATCATTCTTCACTCGTTTGAACTTGAGAAATATCCATAACAATTTTCAACAAAATTCCTGCGTCGTTCAAACTTGAAAACAACTTGTAGCTTCATTCTTCACTCGTTTGTATATGGAAACAACTTGTAAAAACTTGTAGCATCGTACTTCACTCATTTAAATTTAAAAACCATCCATAAAAATTTTACGCTTCATTCTTGACTCTTTCAAACTTGAAAGCAACTTGTAACTTCATTCTCGGCTCATTTATGCTTGAAAACAACTTGTAAAACCTTGTAGCATCATTCTTCATTCGTTTAAGATTGAATGAAATTCATAACAGGTTTAGGCTTCCTACTTGACTCGTTCGAACGTGAAAACTTGTAGCTTCATTCTTGACTCAATTGTACATGAAAACAACTTGTAAAACCTTGTAACATCATTCTTCACTCGTTTGAGCTTTGAATGCTTTTCATAACATTTTTAGGCTTAATTCTTGTCTCTTTCGAACTTGAAAACAACTTGTAGGTTCATTCTTAACTCATTTATATGTGCAAACAACTTGGAAGACCTTCTAGAATCATTCTTCTCTCTATTGAGCTTGAATCCAATTCATAACAATATGAGGCTTCATTCTTGATCCGTTTTATATGGAAACAACTTGTAAAACCTTGTAGCATCATTCCTCACTCGTTTGAGTTTGAATGCAATTCATAACAATTTTATGCTTCATTCTTGATTCTTTCAAACTTGAAAAAAACTTGTAGCATCATTCTTGACTCATTTATACGTGGAAACAACTAATAAAACCTTGTAGGATCATTCTTCACTCGTTTGAGATTCAATACAATTCAAAAAAAATTTAGGCTTCATTCTTGAATCGTTCAAACTTGAAAACAACTTGTAGCTTCATACTTGACTAGTTCTACATGGAAACAACTTGTAAAAACTTGTTGCTTCATTCTTCACTCATTTGAACTTGAGAACCATCCATAACAATTTTTAACTTCATTCTTAACTCGTTCGAACTTGAAAACAACCTGTTACTTCATTCTTGACTCGTTTGTATATGGAAATAACTTGTTAAAACTGGTAGCATCGTTCTTCACTCGTTTGAACTTGAAATCCATCCATAACAACTTTAGGCTTCATTCTTAACTCGTTTGAACTTGAAAACAATTTTCAGCTTCATTCTTAACTCGTTTATACATGAAAACAACTTGTAAAACCTTGTAGCATCATTCTTCACTCGTTTATGCTTCAATGTAACTCGTAACAATTTTTCGCTTCAATCTTGACTCTTTCAAACATGAAAACAACTTGTAGCTTCATTCTTGACTTATTTATGCATGGAAACAACTTGTAAAACCTTGTAGCATCATTCTTCACTCGTTTAAGATTGAATGCAATTAATAACTATTTTAGGCTTCATTCTAGACTAGTTCGAACCTGAAAACAACTTTTAGCTTCATTCTTGACTCCTTTGTAAAGAACTTGTAATACCTTGTTGCATCATTCTTCACTAGTTTGAGCTTCATTATAATTCATAACAATTTTAGGCTTCATTCTTCACTCGTTTTAACTTGAAAACAACTTCTAACTTCATTTTTGACTCGTTTGTACATTGAAACAACTTGTAAAAACTTGTTGCATCATTTCTCACTCGTTTAAACTTCAGAACCATCCATAAAAATTTTAAGCTTCATTCTTGACTCGTTCGAACTTGAAAACAACTTGTACCTTCATTCTTGACTCGTTTGTACATGGAAACAACTTGTAAAACCATGTAGCATCATTCTTCACTCGTTTGAGCTTTGAATGCACTTCATAACAATTTTAGGCTTAATTCTTGACTCTTTCAAACTTGAAAACATCTTGTAGCTCCATTCTTAACTCATTTATACGTGGAAATAACTTGGAAAACCTTGTAGCATCATTATTCTCTCGTCTGAACTTGAGAATCATCCATAACAATTTTCAACAAGATTCTTGACTCGTTCGAACTTGAAAACAACTTGTAGCTTCATTCTTGACTCGTTTGTATATGGAAACAACTTGTAAAAACTTGTAGCATCGGTCTTCACTCATTTGAATTTGAAAACCATCCATAACAATTTTACGCTTCATTCTTGACTCTTTCAAACTTGAAAACAACATGTAGCTTCATTCTTGACTCGTTTGTACATTGAAAAAACTTGTAAAACCTTGTCGCATCATTCTTATCTCGTTTGAGCTTGAAAGCAATTTCTAACAATATGAGGCTTCATTCTTGACTTGTTTTTACATGGAAACAACTTGTAAAAACATTGTAACTTCATTTTTCACTCATTTGTGCTTTGAATGCAATTCATAATAATTTTAGGCTTCATTCTTGACTAGTTAAAACTTGAAAACAACTTGTAGCTTCATTCTTTACTCATTTATACATGGAAACAACTTGTAAAACCTTGCAGCATCATTCTTCACTCATTTGAGCTTGAATGCAATTCATAACAATTTGAGGCTTCATTCTTGAGTCTTTCGAATTTGAAAACAACTTGTAGCTTCATTCTTCACTCGTTTGTACATGGAAACAACAGGTAAAACCTTGTAGCATCATTCTTCACTCATTTAAGTTTGAATGCAATTCATAGTACGTTTAGGCTTCATATTTGACACATTCGAACTTGAAAACTTGTAGCTTCATTCTTGACTCGTTTGTACATGGAAAAAACTTGTAAAACCTTGTAGCATCATTCTTCACTCATTTGAGCCTTGAATGCTTTTCATAACATTTTTAGGCTTAATTCTTGACTCTTTCAAACATGAAAACAACTTGTAGGTTCATTCTTAACTCATTTACATGTGCAAACAACTTGAAAACCTTGAAACATCATTCTTATCTCGATGGAGCTTGAATGCAATTCATAACAATATGAGGCTTCATTCTTGACTTGTTTTACATAGAATCTACTTGTAAAACATTTTAGCATCATTCTTCACTCGTTTGAGCTTTAATGTTATTCATAACAATTTTAGGCTTCATTCTTGACTCTTTCAAACTTGAAAACAAGTTATAGCTTCATTCAGAACTCATTTATACATGGAAATAACTTGGAAAATCTTGTAGCATCATTCTTCACTCGTTTAAGCTTTGAATACACTTCATAACAATTTTAGGCTTCATTCATAACTTGGAAAACCTTGTTGCATCATTCTTCTCTCGTTTGAACTTGAGAACCATCCATAACAATTTTTAACATGATTCTTGACTCGTTCGAACTTGAAAACAACTTGTAGCTTCATTCTTGACTCCTTTGTAAACAACTTGTAATACCTTATAGCATCATTCTTCACTCGTTTGAGCTTCATTATAATTCATAACAATTTTAGGCTTCATTCTTCACTCGTTCGAACTTGAAAACAACTTGTAGCTTCATTCTTGACTCCTTTGTACAAGGAAATAACTTGTAAAACCTTTTTGCATGATTCTTCACTCGTATGAACTTGAGAACCATCCATAACAATTTTAATCTTCATTCTTGACTCGTTCGAACTTGAAAACAACTTGTACCTTCATTCTTGACTCGTTTGTACATGGAAACAACTTGTAAAACCTTGTAGCATCATTCTTCACTCATTTGAGCTTTGAATGCACTTCATAACAATTTTAGGCTTAATTCTCGACTCTTTCAAACTTGAAAACATCTTGTAGCTTCATTCTTAACTCATTTATACGTGGAAATAACTTGGAAAACCTTGTAGCGTCATTATTCTCTCGTTTGAACTTGAGAACCATCCATAACAATTTTCAACATCAATCTTATCTCGATTGAGCTTGAATGCAATTTATAACACTTTGAGGCTTCATTCTTGACTCGTTTTACATGGAAACTACTTGTAAAACATTTTAGCATCATTCTTCACTCGTTTGAGCTTTAATGCAATTCATAACAATTTTAGGCTTCATTCTTGACTCTTTCAAACTTGAAAACAACTTATAGCTTCATTCAGAACTCATTTATACATGGAAACAACTTGGAAAACCTTGTAGAATCATTCTTCACTCGTTTGAGCTTTGAATGCACTTCATAACAATTTTAGGCTTCATTCATAACTTGGAAAACCTTGTAGCATCATTCTTCTCTCGTTTGAACTTGAGAACCATACATAACAATTTTTAACATGATTCTTGACTCGTTCGAACTTGAAAACAACTTGTAGCTTCATTCTTGACTCGTTTGTATATGAAAATAACTTATAAAAACTTGTAGCATCGTTCTTCACTCATTTGTTATATAAAAACCATGTATAACAATGTTATGCTTAAAAAACTTGTAAAACCTTGTCGCATCATTCTTCTCTCGTTTGAGCTTGAATGGAATTCGTAACAATATGAGGCTTCATTCTTGACTCGTTTTTACATGATAATAACTTGTAAAACCTTTTAGCTTCATTTTTCAGTAATTTGAACTTTGAATGCAATTCATAATAATTTTAGGCTTTATTATTGACTTGTTCAAACTTGAAAATAACTTGTAGCTTCATTCTTTACTCATTTATACATGGAAACAACTTGAAAAACCTTGTAGCATCATTCTTCACAAGTTTGAGCTTCAATACAATTCATAACCATTTTAGACTTCATTCTTGACTCGTTCAACTTGAAAACAACTTGTAGCTTCATTTTTGACTCGTTTGTGCACGGAAACAACTTTTACAACCTTGTAGCATCATTCTTCACTCATTTAAGATTGAATGCAATTCATAACAGGTTTAGGCTTCATACTTGACTCGTTCGAACTTGAGAACTTGTAGCATCACTCTTTACTCGTTTATAAATGGAAACAAGTTGTAAAACCTTGTAGCATCATTCTTCAGTCGTTTGAGCTTTAAATGCTTTTCATAACATTTTTAGGCTTAATTCTTGACTCTTTCGAACTTGAAAACAACTTTTAGGTTCATTCTTGACTCATTTATACGTGAAAACAACTTGGAAAACCTTGTAACATTATTTCTCTCTCGATTGAGCTTGAATGCAATTCATAACAATATGAAGCTTCATTGTTGACTCGTTTTACATGGAAACTACTTGCAAAACCTTGTAGCATCATTCTTCACTCGTTTGAGCTTGAATGCAATTCATAACAATTTTAGGCTTCATTCTTGACTCTTTCAAATTTGAAAACAACTTGTAGCTTCTTTCAAAACTCATTTATACGTGGAAACAACTTGGAAAACCTTGTAGCATCATTGTTCTCTCGTTTGAGCTTGAATGCAATTCATAACAATATGAGGATTCATTCTTGACTCGTTTATAAATGGAAATAACTTATAAAACCTTGTAGCATCATTCTTCACTTGTTTGAATTTGAAGGCAATTCATAACAATTTTACGCTTCATTCTTGATTCTATCAAACTCGAAAAAAACTTGTAGCATCATTCTTGACTCATTTATGTGTGGAAACAACATGTAAAACCTTGTAGCATCATTCTTCACTCGTTTAAGATTGAATGCAATTCATAACAATATGAAGCTTCATTCTTGACTCGTTTTACATGGAAACTACTTGTAAAACCTTGTAGCTTCATTCTTCACTTGTTTGAGCTTGAATGCAATTCATAACAATTTTAGGCTTCATTCTTGACACTTTCAAAATTGAAAACAACTTGTAGTTTCGTTCAGAACTCATTTGTACGTGGAAACAACTTGGAAAACATTGTAGCATCATTGTTCTCTCGTTTGAGCTTGAATGCAATTCAAAACAATATGAGGCTTCATTATTGACTCGTTTGTACATGGAAACAACATGTAAAACTTTGTAGCATAATTCTTCGCTCGTTTGAGTTTGAATACAATTCATAACAATTTTACGCTTTATTCTTGATTCTTTCAAACTTGAAAAAACTTATAAACCCCTGTAGAATCATTCTTCACTCGTTTGAGATTGAATGTAATTAATAAAAAATTTAAGCTTCATTCTTGACTTGTTCAAACTTGAAACCAACTTGTAGCTTCATTGAGAACTCATTTATACGTGGAAACAACTTGGAAAACCTTGTAGCAACATTCTTCTCTCGTTTGATCTTGAATGCAAATCATAATAATATGAGGCTTCATTCTTGACTCGTTTATACATGAAAACAACTTGTAAAACTTTGTAGCATTATTCTTCACTCGTTTGTGTGTGAATACAATTCATAACAATTTTACGCTTCATTCTTGATTCTTTCAAACTTGAAAAAAACTTGTATCATCATTCTTGACTCATTTATAGGTGGAAATAACTTATAAAACCTTGTAGGATCATTCTTCACTCGTTTGAGATTGAATGCAATTCATAAAAATTTTAGGCTTCATTATTGACTCGTTCAAACTTGAAACCAACTTATAGCTTCATTCTTGACTAGTTGTACATGGAAACAACTTGTAAAAACTTGTTGCTTCTTTCTTCACTCGTTTTAACTTGAGAACCATCCATAACAATTTTTAACTTCATTCTTGACTCGTTCGAACTTGAAAACAACTAATAGCTTCATTCTTGACTCATTTGTATATGGAAACAACTTGTTAAAACTTGTAGCATCGTTCTTCACTCGTTTGAACTTGAAAACCATCCATAACAATTTTAGGTTTATTCTTGACTCGTTCGAACTTGAAAACAACTTGTAGCTTTATTTTATCCTCATTTGTACATAGTTACAACTTGTAAAAACTTGTAGCATTGTTCTTCACCCGTTTGAACTTGAAAATCGTCTCCTCGCAATGAACTAAATGAGACGTTTGCTTGTTATAATTTTAGGCTTCATTCTTGACTCGTTTGAATTTGAAACCAATTTTTAGCTTCATTCTTAACTCGTTTGTACATGGAAACAACTTGTAAAACCTTGTAGCATCATTCTTCACTCGTTTGAGCTTCAATGTAATTCATAAAAATTTTACGCTTCAATCTGGCCTCTTTCAAACTTGAAAATAACTTGTAGCTTCATTCTTGACTCATTTATGCATGGAAACAACTTGTAAAACCTTGTAGCATCATTCTTCACTCGTTTAAGATTGAATGCAATTAATAACTGCTTTAGGCTTCATTATAGACTCGTTCCAACCTGAAAACAACTTGTAGCTCATTCTTGACTCCTTTGTAAACAACTTATAAAACCTTGTAGCATCATTCTTCACTCGTTTGAGCTTTAATACAATTCATAGCAATTTGAGCCTTCATTGTTGAGTCTTTCGAATTTGAAATCAACTTGTAGCTTCATTCTTGACTCATTTATACGTGGAAACAACTTGTAAAAACTTGTTGCTTCATTCTTCACTCGTTTAAACTTGAGAACCATCCATAATAATATTCAACATGATTCTTGACTCGTTCGAACTTCAAAACAACTTGTAGCTTCATTCTTGACTCTTTTGTACATGGAAACAACTTGTAAAATCTTGTAGCATCATTCTTCATTCTTTTGAGATTGAATACAATTCGTAACAATTTTAGGCTTCATTCTTGACTTGATCGAATTTGAAAATCACTTGTAGCTTCATTCTTGACTCGTTTGTACAAGGAAACAACTTGTAAAACCTTGTAGCATCATTCTTCTCCCGTTTGAGCTTCAATGTAATTCATAACAATTTGAGGCTACATTCTTGACACGTTCGAACTTGAAAATAACTTGTAGCTTTATTCTTGACTCGTTTGTACATGGAAACCTTGTAGCATCATTCTTCTCTCGTTTGAGCTTCAATGTGATTCATAACAATTTGAGGCTTCATTCTTGACACGTTCGAACTTGAGAACAACTTGTAGCTTCATTCTTGAGTCGTTTGTACATATAAACAACTAGTAAAACCTTGTGGCATAATTCTTCTTTCGTTTGAGCTTCAATGTAATTTATAACAATTTAAGGCTTCATTCTTGACACGTTTGAACTTGAGAACAACTTGTAGCATCATTCTAGACTCGTTTTTACATGGAAACAACTTGTAAAACCTTGTAGCATCATTCTTCTCTCGTTTGAGCTTCAATGTGATTCATAACAATTTGAGGCTTCATTCTTGACACGTTCGAACTTGAGAACAACTTGTAACTTCATTCTTGAGTCGTTTGTACATGTAAACAACTAGTAAAACCTTGTAGCATAATTCTTCTTTCGTTTGAGCTTCAATGTAATTTATAACAATTTAAGGCTTCATTCTTGACACGTTCGAACTTGAGAACAAATTGTAGCATCATTCTAGACTCGTTTGTACATGGAAACAACTTGTAAAACCTTGTAGCATCATTTTTCACTCTTTGGAGATTGAATGCAATTTATAACAATTTTAGGCTTCATTCTTGACTAGTTCGAACTTGAAAATAACTTGTAGCTTCATTCTTGACTCGTTTGTATATGGAAACAACTTTTAATATCTTGTAGCATCATTCTTCACTCTTTTGAGCTTGAATGCAATTTATAACAGTTTTAGGCTTCATTCTGGACTCGTTCGAACTTGAAAAGAACTTGTAGCTTCATTCTTGACTCATTTATACGTGGAAACAACATATAAAACCTTGTAGCATCATTGTTCACTCTTTTGAGCTTGAATGCAATTTATAACAATTTTAGGCTTCATTCTTTACTCGTTCGAACTTCAAAACAACTTGTAGCTTCATTCTTGACTCGTTTGTAAATGGAAACAACTTTTAAAATCTTGTAGCATCATTCTTCACTCTTTTGAGCTTTAATGCAATTCATAACAATTTTAGGCTTCATTCTTTACTCGTTTGAACTTGAAAACAACTTGTAGCTTCATTCTTGACTCGTTTATACGTGGAAACAACATGTAAAACCTTATAGCATCATTCTTCTCTTGTTTGAGTTTCAATGTAATTCACAACAATTTGAGGCATCATTCTTGACTCGTTCGAACTTCAAAACAATTTGTAGCTTCATTCTTGACTCGTTTGTACATGGAAACAACTTTAAAATCTTGTAGCATCATTCTTCATTCTCTTGAGCTTGAATACAATTCGTAACAATTTTAGGCTTCATTCTTGACTTGATCGAATTTGAAAACCACTTGTAGCTTCATTCTTGACTCGTTTGTACATGGTAACAACTTGTGAAACGTTGTAGCATCATTCTTCTCTCGTTTGAGCTTCAATGTAATTTATAACAATTTGAGGCTACATTCTTGACACGTTCGAACTTGAAAACAACTTGTAGCTTTATTCTTGACTCGTTTGTATAGGAAACAACTTGTAAAACCTTGTAGCATCATTCTTCATTCTTTTATGCTTGAATGCAATTCGTAACAATTTTAGGCTTCAACCTTGACTCGTTCGAATTTGAAAACTACATGTAACTTCATTCTTGACTCCTTTGTAAATGGAAACAACATGTAAAACGTTATAGCATCATTCTTCTCTCGTTTGAGTTTGAATGCAATTCGTAACAATTTTAGGCTTCATTCTTGACACGTTCGAACTTGAGAACAACTTGTAGTTTCATTCTTGAGTCGTTTGTACATGTAAAAACTTGTAAAATCTTGTAGCATAATTCTTCTTTCGTTTGAGCTTCAATGTAATTTATAACAATTTAAGGCTTCATTCTTGACACGTTCGAAATTGAGAACAACTTATAGCATCATTCTAGACTCGTTTGTACATGGAAACAACTTGTAAAACTTTGTAATTTTTCACTCTTTGGAGCTTGAATGCAATTTATAACAATTTTAGGCTTCATTCTTGACTCGTTCGAACTTAAAAACAACTTGTAGCTTCATTCTTGACTCGTTTGTACATGGAAACAACTTGTAAAACCTTTTAGCATCATTTTTCACTCTTTGGAGCTTGAATGCAATTCATAACAATTTTAGGCTTCATTCTTTACTCGTTTGAACTTGAAAACAACTTGTAGTTTTATTCTTGACTCGTTTATACGTGGAAACAACATGTAAAACCTTATAGCATCATTCTTCTCTTGTTTGAGTTTCAATGTAATTCATAACAATTTGAGGCATCATTCTTGACTCGTTCGAACTTCAAAACAACTTGTAGCTTCATTCTTGACTCTATTGTACGTGGAAACAACTTGTAAAATCTTGTAGCATCATTCTTCATTCTTTTGAGCTTGAATACAATTCGTAACAATTTTAGGCTTCGTTCTTGACTTGATCGAATTTGAAAACCACTTGTAGCTTCATTCTTGACTCGTTTGTACATGGAAACAACTTGTAAAACCTTGTTGCATCATTCTTCTCTCGTTTGAGCTTCAATGTAATTCATAACAATTTGAGGCTACATTCTTGACACGTTCGAACTTGAAAATAACTTGTAGCTTCATTCTTGAGTTGTTTGTACATGTAAACAACTAGTAAAACCTTGTACCATAATTCTTCTTTCGTCCGAGCTTCAATGTAATTTATAACAATTTAAGGCTTCATTTTTGGCACGTTCGAACTAGAGAACAACTTGTAGCATCATTCTAGACTCGTTTGTACTTGGAAACAACTTGTAAAACCTTGTAGCATCATTTTTCACTCTTCAGAGATTGAATGCAATTTATAACAATTTTAGGCTTCATTCTTGACTAGTTCGAACTTGAAAAGAACTTGTAGCTTCATTCTTGACTCGTTTGTATATGGAAACAACTTTTAATATCTTGTAGCATCATTCTTCACTCTTTTGAGCTTTAATGCAATTCATAACAATTTTAGGCTTCATTCTTTACTCGTTTGAACTTGGAAACAACTTGTAGCTTCATTCTTGACTCGTTTATACGTGGAAACAACATGTAGAACCTTATAGCATCATTCTTCTCTTGTTTGAGTTTCAATTTAATTCATAACAATTTGAGGTTTCATTCTTGACTCGTTCGAATATCAAAACAATTTGTAGCTTCATTCTTGACTCGTTTGTACATGGAAACAACTTGTAAAATCTTGTAGCATCATTCTTCATTCTTTTGAGTTTGAATGCAATTCGTAACAATTTTAGGCTTCTTTCTTGACTCGTTCGATTTTGAAAACCACTTATAGCTTCATTTTTCACTCATTTGAACTTGAAAACAACTTGTAGCATCATTCTTGACTCGTTTATACAAGGAAACAACTTGTAAAACCTTGTAGCATCATTCTTCTCTCGTTTGAGCTTCACTGTGATTCATAACAATTTGAGGCATCATTCTTGACACGTTCGAACTTGAGAACAACTTGTAGCTTCATTCTTGAGTTGTTTGTACATGTAAACAACTAGTAAAACTTTGTAGCATAATTCTTCTTTCGTTTGAGCTTCAATGTAATTTATAACAATTTAAGGCTTCATTCTTGACACGTTCGAACTTGAGAACAACTTGTAGCATGATTCTAGACTCGTTTGTACATGGAAACAACTTGTAAAACCTTGTAGCATCATTTTTCACTCTTCAGAGATTGAATGCAATTTATAACAATTTTAGGCTTCATTCTTGACTCGTTCGAACTTGAAAAGAACTTGTAGCTTCATTCTTGACTCATTTATACGTGGAAACAACATATAAAACCTTGTAGCATCATTGTTCACTCTTTTGAGCTTGAATGCAATTTATAACAATTTTAGGCTTCATTCTTTACTCGTTCGAACTTCAAAACAACTTGTAGCTTCATTCTGGACTCGTATGTAAATGGAAACAACTTTTAAAATCTTGTAGCATCATTCTTCACTCTTTTAAGCTTTAATGTAATTCATAACAATTTTAGGCTTCATTCTTTACTCGTTTGAACATGAAAACAACTTGTAGCTTCATTCTTGACTCGTTTATACGTGGAAACAACATGTAAAACCTTATAGCATCATTCTTCTCTTGTTTGAGTTTCAATGTAATTCACAACAATTTGAGGCATCATTCTTGACTCGTTCGAACTTCAAAACAACTTATAGATTCATTCTTGACTCGTTTATACATGGAAACAACTTGTAAAATCTTGTAGCATCATTCTTCATTCTCTTGAGCTTGAATACAATTCGTAACAATTTTAGGCTTCATTCTTGACTTGATCGAATTTGAAAACCACTTGTAGCTTCATTCTTGACTCGTTTGTACATGGAAACAACTTGTGAAACGTTGTAGCATCATTCTTCTCTCGTTTGAGCTTCAATATAATTCATAACAATTTGAGGTTTCATTCTTGACTCGTTCGAATATCAAAACAATTTGTAGCTTCATTCTTGACTCGTTTGTACATGGAAACAACTTGTAAAATCTTGTAGCATCATTCTTCATTCTCTTGAGCTTGAATACAATTCGTAACAACTTTAGGCTTCATTCTTGACTTGATCGAATTTGAAAACCACTTGTAGATTCATTCTTGACTCGTTTGTACATGAAAACAACTTGTAAAACCCTGTAGCATCATTCTTCATTCTTTTATGCTTGAATGCAATTCGTAACAATTTTAGGCTTCAACCTTGACTCGTTCGAATTTGAAAACTACTTGTAACTTCATTCTTGACATCTTTGTAAATGGAAACAACATGTAAAACGTTATAGCATCATTCTTCTCTCGTTTGAGTTTGAATGCTATTCGTAACAATTTTAGGCTTCTTTCTTGACTCGTTTTAATTTGAAAACCACTTATAGCTTCATTTTTCACTCATTTGAACTTGAGAACAACTTGTAGCTTCATTCTTGACTCATTTATACATGAAAACAACTTGTAAAACCTTGTAGCATCATTCTTCTCTTGTTTGAGCTTCAATGTGATTCATAACAATTTGAGGCTTCATTCTTGAGACGTTCGAACTTGAGAACAACTTGTAGTTTCATTCTTGAGTCGTTTGTACATGTAAAAACTTGTAAAACCTTGTAGCATAATTCTTCTTTCGTTTGAGCTTCAATGTAATTTATAACAATTTAAGGCTTCATTCTTGACACGTTCGAAATTGAGAACAACTTGTAGCATGATTCTAGACTCGTTTGTACATGGAAACAACTTGTAAAACCTTGTAGCATCATTTTTCACTCTTTGGAGCTTGAATGCAATTTATAACAATTTTAGGCTTCATTCTTGACTCGTTCGAACTTGAAAAGAACTTGTAGCTTTATTCTTGACTCATTTATACGTGGAAACAACATATAAAACCTTGTAGCATCATTGTTCACTCTTTTGAGCTTGAATGCAATTTATAACAATTTTAGGCTTCATTCTTTACTCGTTCGAACTTCAAAACAACTTGTAGCTTCATTCTTGACTCGTTTGTAAATGGAAACAACTTTTAAAATCTTGTAGCTTCATTCTTCACTCTTTTGAGCTTTAATGCAATTCATAACAATTTTAGGCTTCATTCTTTACTCGTTTGAACTTGGAACCAACTTGTAACTTCATTCTTGACTCGTTTATACGTGGAAACAACATGTAGAACCTTATAGCATCATTCTTCTCTTGTTTGAGTTTCAATCTAATTCATAACAATTTGAGGTTTCATTCTTGACTCGTTCGAATATCAAAAGAATTTGTAGCTTCATTCATGACTCGTTTGTACATGGAAACAACTTGTAAAATCTTGTAGCATCATTCTTCATTCTTTTGAATTTGAATGCAATTCGTAACAATTTTAGGCTTCTTTCTTGACTCGTTCAAATTTGAAAACCACGTATAGCTTCATTTTTCACTTATTTGAACTTGAAAACAACTTGTAGCTTCATTCTTGACTCGTTTATACATGGAAAAAACTTGTAAAACCTTGTAGCATCATTCTTCTCTCGTTTGAGCTTCAATGTGATTCATAACAATTTGAGGCTTCATTCTTGACACGTTCGAACTTGAGAACAAATTGTAGCTTCATTCTTGAGTCGTTTGTACATGTAAACAACTAGTAAAACCTTGTAGCATAATTCTTCTTTCGTTTGAGCTTCAATGTAATTTATAACAATTTAAGGCTTCATTCTTGACACGTTCGAACTTGAGAACAACTTGTAGCATGATTCTAGACTCGTTTGTACATGGAAACAACTTGTAAAACCTTGTAGCATCATTTTTCACTCTTTGGAGCTTGAATGCAATTTATAACAATTTTAGGCTTCATTCTTGACTCGTTCGAACTTGAAAAGAACTTGTAGCTTTATTCTTGACTCATTTATACGTGGAAACAACATATAAAACCTTGTAGCATCATTGTTCACTCTTTTGAGCTTGAATGCAATTTATAACAATTTTAGGCTTCATTCTTTACTCGTTCGAACTTCAAAACAACTTGTAGCTTCATTCTTGACTCGTTTGTTAATGGAAACTACTTTTAAAATCTTGTAGCATCATTCTTCACTCTTTTGAGCTTTAATGCAATTCATAACAATTTTAGGCTTCATTCTTTACTCGTTTGAACTTGAAAACAACTTGTAGCTTCATTCTTGACTCGTTTATACGTGGAAACAACATGTCAAACCTTATAGCATCATTCTTCTCTTGTTTGAGTTTCAATATAATTCACAACAATTTGAGGCATCATTCTTGACACATTCGAACTTGAAAACAACTTGTAGCTTTATTCTTGACTCGTTTGTACATGGAAACAACTTGTAAAACCTTGTAGCATCATTCTTCATTCTTTTATGCTTGAATGCAATTCGTAATAATTTTAGGCTTCAACCTTGACTCGTTCGAATTTGAAAACTACTTGTAACTTCATTCTTGACTCCTTTGTAAATGGAAACAACATGTAAAACGTTATAGCATCATTCTTCTCTCGTTTGAGTTTGAATGCTATTCGTAACAATTTTAGGCTTCTTTCTTGACTCGTTTTAATTTGAAAACCACTTATAGCTTCATTTTTCACTCATTTGAACTTGAGAACAACTTGTAGCTTCATTCTTGACTCATTTATACATGAAAACAACTTGTAAAACCTTGTAGCATCATTCTTCTCTTGTTTGAGCTTCAATGTGATTCATAACAATTTGAGGCTTCATTCTTGAGACGTTCGAACTTGAGAACAACTTGTAGTTTCATTCTTGAGTCGTTTGTACATGTAAAAACTTGTAAAACCTTGTAGCATAATTCTTCTTTCGTTTGAGCTTCAATGTAATTTATAACAATTTAAGGCTTCATTCTTGACACGTTCGAAATTGAGAACAACTTATAGCATCATTCTAGACTCGTTTGTACATGGAAACAACTTGTAAAACCTTGTAATTTTTCACTCTTTGGAACTTGAATGCAATTTATAACAATTTTAGGCTTCATTCTTGACTCGTTCGAACATCAAAACAACTTGTAGCTTCATTCTTGACTCGTTTGTACATGGAAACAACTTTTAAAATCTTGTAGCATCATTCTTCACTCTTTTATGCTTTAATGCAATTCATAACAATTTTAGGCTTCATTCTTTACTCGTTTGAACTTGAAAACAACTTGTAGTTTCATTCTTGACTCGTTTATACGTGGAAACAACATGTAAAACCTTATAGCATCATTCTTCTCTTGTTTGAGTTTCAATGTAATTCATAACAATTTGAGGCATCATTCTTGACTCATTCGAACTTCAAAACAACTTGTAGCTTCATTCTTGACTCTATTGTATGTGGAAACAACTTGTAAAATCTTGTAGCATCATTCTTCATTCTTTTGAGCTTGAATACAATTCGTTACAATTTTAGGCTTCGTTCTTGACTTGATCGAATTTGAAAACCACTTGTAGCTTCATTCTTGACTCGTTTGTACATGGAAACAACTTGTAAAACCTTGTAGCATCATTCTTCTCTCGTTTGAGCTTCAATGTGATTCATAACAATTTGAGGCTACATTCTTGACACGTTCGAACTTGAAAATAACTTGTAGCTTTATTCTTGACTCGTTTGTACATGGAAACAACTTGTAAAACCTTGTAGCATCATTCTTCTCTCGTTTGAGCTTCAATGTGATTCATAACAATTTGAGGCTTCATTTTTGACACGTTCGAACTTGAGAACAACTTGTAGCTTCATTCTTGAGTCGTTTATACATGTAAACAACTAGTAAAACCTTGTACCATAATTCTTCTTTCGTTTGAGCTTCAATGTAATTTATAACAATTTAAGGCTTCATTCTTGGCATGTTCGAACTTGAGAACAACTTGTGATGTATATTTTTCTATGCAGATCAGATTCACAGCGGAAAAGTAACTTTAGATTGCTTCTATAAAGAATTTAATCACCAAGAAACAAAACTAAAGGATCGATTAGCTTAGATTGCTTAAAGAAATTAATCACCCACAAACTAAACGAAATCTGGATAAGAAAGTTTAAAGGAATTAACCACCAACTCTCTAGGGTTTTGCAAGTATAAAACTCACGATTTTATTCATCAAAATCTTCTCTCTTAAAAGATTACAATATATGGGTATATATAGGCAAGTAATATAACCTTAACCTAAAACAATTAGGATTCTCAATTAGATTCAAAATCAGCTAGAAATTTGCTAATACTTGAACCCAAATTGGAAACCAATCAAAAGCCCAATCCAAATAGGAATTACAATAAAACCATATTCAACTAGAAAAATAAATCCTAAGTGCTTAAAATAAGAAAAACCCTTTCAAGTGAAAGGTAAAAACTTGCAAGCCAAAATTTACTTAATATAATTATCTAATAATAACCCCAACATAATAAATCAATCAATGTTGGTAATTAAGCTAATTATTGGCTTCACAATAGATTCCCATGAGATCAAATAGATCAGCCATAATGCTCCTGCATCATACTTCTCTTCTTCGAAAACAATTGTCCTCAATTGTACAATAGATACATATGAATATCTTAATGTCATACTCCGCATCATTCTCCTCTCCTTTGAAAAAAACTCTTCCACGAGTTTTGTAGAATTTAAGAATCAACACACAATGAGATGATTTATCACAAAACTTGAGAACATCAAATTTCAGCCCCATGCAAAATACTTTTGGAAGAAACTTGAAGAGAAAATTTTTTGACGTTTTAGTAGTTCCCAACATGATGTCTATGCCTAGAAAATCAATGTGTCTCTTCTCTTGAACCAAAACAGCCCCAACACCATTAGCATCACACCCAACCTTAAAAGGATTAAAAAAATATGATAAAGGTATTGTAGGACAAATCAACAAGTTATGATGATCCTCTTGTTCCAACTCCTTCCCAATATGCGTCTCATTCAAAAACAAATTCTCATTAGGTTCTTGAATTGTAGTTAACACTTCAATTTCAGGATCATTATCTTGTTCATGTTGTGCTTGCTCCTCTTCTTTATTGATTTCTATATCCTCGGAAGAATAAGTTGCCTCAATCTCCTCAATGTCAGGCAAATTCAACATTCGAATATTATTAAAGCAGCCCTCTTGTTCATGTTCATACCCTTCGCACTTGTCACAAATCTTCTTATATTCCATAGTTGAAGGCGTTGAGTTATCAAATTTGGGAGTAATTTCGGCACATAATTCAGCCACGTTTTGTGCAAGTATTGTTTCTTCATCAAACCCAATTGTATACTCCTCATGAGATATTGTATCTTTCTCAAAACCCTTCAAATTCAGAAACATATATTGTTCAAAATCAGTAGGTAAAAAACGTTTTTTCATTCTCACCTTGAGTGCTTTCCAAGAATCAATACGTGTTTTGCCTTCTTTTCTCCTCTTTGATTTCAGATTTTCATACTACAAATTTGCATAACCTTTAAGTTTCGATCTTGCCACTTTGAATCTCTTATGATCATCATATTCCTTGTAGTCAAAGATTCGTTCAATACGTTTCAACCATTGAATAAAATTTTCAGGATTTATATCACCATCGAAATCTGGGATATCCATACGAAAACCCCTTCTTTGATCCAATTTTGCTAAAATCTCATTCAATTGCTCTCTTAATTCCTTGATTTCCCTATCCCTTCGCATGTTCTCAACTTGTTCTGGATTTAAACCACACATAACATTCAGTTCTTCATCACCAAATACATCAGCCATGTTGCCTACGTTTTTATGAAGAAAACCTTTGGAAGTAGTCGCAAAACTGCCACCAAACAGATCAGCCATGTGTACCCACGTTTTTTAAAGAAAACCCCCTCAAAGAAGTCGTCAAACCACCAAGAAACACACCAGAATTTTTGCCCACATTTTTGAAGAAGATCTTCAAAACAAATCGCCAAACCGAGCTCTAGATACCAAGATGATGTATATTTTTCTATGCAGATCAGATTCACAGCGGAAAAGTAACTTTAGATTGCTTCTATAAAGAATTTAATCACCAAGAAACAAAACTAAAGGATCGATTTGCTTAGATTGCTTAAAGAAATTAATCACCCACAAACTAAACGAAATCTGGATAAGAAAGTTTAAAGGAATTAACCACCAACTCTCTAGGGTTTTGCAAGTATAAAACTCACGATTTTATTCATCAAAATCTTCTCTCTTAAAAGATTACAATATATGGGTATATATAGGCAAGTAATATAACCTTAACCTAAAACAATTAGGATTCTCAATTAGATTCAAAATCAGCTAGAAATTTGCTAATACTTGAACCCAAATTGGAAACCAATCAAAAGCCCAATCCAAATAGGAATTACATCAAAACCATATTCAACTAGAAAAATAAATCATAAGTGCTTAAAACAAGAAAAACCCTTTCAAGTGAAAGGTAAAAATTTGTAAGCCAAAATTTACTTAATATAATTATCTAATAATAACCCCAACATAATAAATCAATCAATGTTGGTAATTAAGCTAATTATTGGCTTCACAATAGATTCCCATGAGATCAAATAGATCAGCCATAATGCTCCTGCATCAACTTGTAGCATCATTCTAGACTCGTTTGTACATGGAAACAACTTGTAAAACCTTGTAGCATCATTTTTCACTCTTCAGAGATTGAATGCAATTTATAACAATTTTAGGCTTCATTCTTGACTAGTTCGAACTTGAAAAGAACTTGTAGCTTCATTCTTGACTCGTTTGTACATGCAAAACAACTTTTAAAATCTTGTAGCATCATTCTTCACTCTTTTGAGCTTTAATGCAATTCATAACAATTTTAGGCTTCATTCTTTACTCGTTTGAACTTGGAAACAACTTGTAGCTTCATTCTTGACTCGTTTATAGGTGGAAACAACATGTAAAACCTTATAGCATCATTCTTCTCTTGTTTGAGTTTCAATGTAATTCATAACAATTTGAGGTTTCATTCTTGACTCGTTCGAATATCAAAACAACTTGTAGCTTCATTCTTCACTCGTTTGTACATGGAAACAACTTGTAAAATCTTGTAGTATCATTCTTCATTCTTTTGAGCTTGAATACAATTCGTAACAATTTTAGGCTTCATTTCTTGATCGAATTTGAAAATCACTTGTAGCTTCATTCTTGACTCGTTTGTACATGGAAACAACTTGTAAAACCTTGTAGCATCATTCTTCATTCTTTTGAGCTTTAATGCAATTCATAACAATTTTAGGCTTCATTCGTTACTCGTTCGAACTTGAATATAACTTGTAGCTTCATTCTTGAGTCATTTATACGTGGAAACAACATGTAAAACCTTGTAGAATCATTCTTCTCTCGTTTTAGC
This sequence comes from Oenanthe sinensis, assembly GCA_028671895.1. Taxonomy (NCBI): domain Eukaryota; kingdom Viridiplantae; phylum Streptophyta; class Magnoliopsida; order Apiales; family Apiaceae; genus Oenanthe; species Oenanthe sinensis. Next base: position 146,154 of record JAPMAC010000215.1, read on the forward strand.
TTTATTGTAATTCATAACAACTTGAGGGTTCGTTCTTGACTCGTTCGAACTTGAAAATAACTTGTAGCTTCATTCTTGACTCCTTTGTACAAGGAAATAACTTGTAAAACCTTTTTGCATGATTCTTCACTCGTATGAACTTGAGAACCATCCATAACAAGTTTAATCTTCATTCTTGACTCGTTCGAACTTGAAAACAACTTGTATCATCATTCTTGACTCGTTGGTACATGGAAACAACTTGTAAAACTTTGTAGCATCATTTTTCACTCTCTTGAGTTTGAATGCAATTTATAACAATTTTAGGCTTCATTCTTGACTCGTTTGAACTTGAACACAACTTGTAGCTTCATTCTTAACTCCTTTATACGTGGAGACAACTTGTAAAACCTTGTAGCCTCAATCTTGACTCGTTCGAATTTGAAAACTACTTGTAGCTTCATTCTTGACTCGTTTGTAAATGGAAACAACATATAAAACCTTATAACATCATTCTTCTCTCGTTTGAGTTTGAATGCAATTCATAACAATTTTAGGCTTCTTTCTTGACTCGTTCGAATTTAAAAACCACTTATAGCTTCATTTTTCACTAATTTGAACTTGAAAACAACTTGTAGCTTCATTCTTGACTCGTTTATACATGGAAACAACTTGTAAAACCTTGGAGCATCATTCTTCTCTTGTTTGAGTTTCAATGTAATTCATAACAATTTGAGGTTTCATTCTTGACTCGTTCGAATATCAAAACAACTTGTAGCTTCATTCTTCACTCGTTTGTACATGGAAAAAACTTGTAAAATCTTGTAGTATCATTCTTCATTCTTTTGAGCTTGAATACAATTCGTAACAATTTTAGGCTTCATTTCTTGATCGAATTTGAAAATCACTTGTAGCTTCATTCTTGACTCGTTTGTACATGGAAACAACTTGTAAAACCTTGTAGCATCATTCTTCACTCTTTTGAGCTTTAATGCAATTCATAACAATTTTAGGCTTCATTCGTTACTCGTTCGAACTTGAAAATAACTTGTAGCTTCATTCTTGAGTCATTTATACGTGGAAACAACATGTAAAACCTTGTAGAATCATTCTTCTCTCGTTTTAGCTTTATTGTAATTCATAACAACTTGAGGGTTCGTTCTTGACTCGTTCGAACTTGAAAGTAACTTGTAGCTTCATTCTTGACTCCTTTGTACAAGTAAATAACTTGTAAAACCTTGTAGCATCATTTTTCACTCTTTGGAGATTGAATGCAATTTATAACAATTTTAGGCTTCATTCTTGACTCGTTCGTACTTGAAAATAACTTGTAGCTTCATTCTTGACTCCTTTGTACAAGGAAATAACTTGTAAAACCTTCTTGCATGATTCTTCACTCGTATGAACTTGAGAACCATCCATAACAATTTTAATCTTCATTCTTGACTCGTTCGAACTTGAAAACAACTTGTATCATCATTCTTGACTCGTTGGTACATGGAAACAACTTGTAAAACTTTGTAGCATCATTTTTCACTCTCTTGAGTTCGAATGCAATTTATAACAATTTTAGGCTTCATTCTTGACTCGTTTGAACTTGAAAACAACCTGTAGCTTCATTCTTAACTCCTTTATACGTGGAGACAACTTGTAAAACCTTGTAGCCTCAATCTTGACTCGTTCGAATTTGAAAACTACTAGTAGCTTCATTCTTGACTCGTTTGTAAATGGAAACAACATATAAAACCTTATAACATCATTCTTCTCTCGTTTGAGTTTGAATGCAATTCATAACAATTTTAGGCTTCTTTCTTGACTCGTTCGAATTTAAAAACCACTTATAGCTTCATTTTTCACTCATTTGAACTTGAAAACAACTTGTAGCTTCATTCTTGACTCGTTTATACATGGAAACAACTTGTAAAACCTTGGAGCATCATTCTTCTCTTGTTTGAGTTTCAATGTAATTCATAACAATTTGAGGTTTCATTCTTGACTCGTTCGAATATCAAAACAACTTGTAGCTTCATTCTTCACTCGTTTGTACATGGAAACAACTTGTAAAATCTTGTAGTATCATTCTTCATTCTTTTGAGCTTGAATACAATTCGTAACAATTTTAGGCTTCATTTCTTGATCGAATTTGAAAATCACTTGTAGCTTCATTCTTGACTCGTTTGTACATGGAAACAACTTGTAAAACCTTGTAGCATCATTCTTCACTCTTTTGAGCTTTAATGCAATTCATAACAATTTTAGGCTTCATTCGTTACTCGTTCGAACTTGAAAATAACTTGTAGCTTCATTCTTGAGTCATTTATACGTTGAAACAACATGTAAAACCTTGTAGAATCATTCTTCTCTCGTTTTAGCTTTATTGTAATTCATAACAACTTGAGGGTTCGTTCTTGACTCGTTCGAACTTGAAAATAACTTGTAGCTTCATTCTTGACTCCTTTGTACAGGGAAATAACTTGTAAAACCTTGTAGCATCATTTTTCACTCTTTGGAGATTGAATGCAATTTATAACAATTTTAGGCTTCATTCTTGACTCGTTCGAACTTGAAAATAACTTGTAGCTTCATTCTTGACTCCTTTGTACAAGGAAATAACTTGTAAAACCTTTTTGCATGATTCTTCACTCGTATGAACTTGAGAACCATCCATAACAATTTTAATCTTCATTCTTGACTCGTTCGAACTTGAAAACAACTTGTATCATCATTCTTGACTCGTTGGTAAATGGAAACAACTTGTAAAACTTTGTAGCATCATTTTTCACTCTCCTGAGTTTGAATGCAATTTATAACAATTTTAGGCTTCATTCTTGACTCGTTTGAACTTGAAAACAACTTGTAGCTTCATTCTTAACTCCTTAATACGTGGAGACAACTTGTAAAACCTTGTAGCTTCAATCTTGACTCGTTCGAATTTGAAAACTACTTGTAGCTTCATTCTTGACTCGTTTGTAAATGGAAACAACATATAAAACCTTATAACATCATTCTTCTCTCGTTTGAGTTTGAATGCAATTCATAACAATTTTAGGCTTCTTTCTTGACTCGTTCGAATTTAAAAACCACTTATAGCTTCATTTTTCACTCATTTGAACTTGAAAACAACTTGTAGCTTCATTCTTGACTCGTTTATACATGGAAACAACTTGTAAAACCTTGGAGCATCATTCTTCTCTCGTTTGAGCTTCAATGTGATTCATAACAATTTGAGGCTTCATTCTTGACACGTTCGAACTTGAGAACAACTTGTAGCTTCATTCTTGAATCGTTTGTACATGTAAACAATTAGTAAAACCTTGTAGCATAATTCTTCTTTCGTTTGAGCTTCAATGTAATTTATAACAATTTAAGGCTTCATTCTTGACACGTTCGAACTTGAGAACAACTTGTAGCATGATTCTAGACTCGTTTGTACATGGAAACAACTTGTAAAACCTTGTAGCATCATTTTTCACTCTTCAGAGATTGAATGCAATTTATAACAATTTTAGGCTTCATTCTTGACTAGTTCGAACTTGAAAAGAACTTGTAGCTTCATTCTTGACTCGTTTGTACATGCAAAACAACTTTTAAAATCTTGTAGCATCATTCTTCACTCTTTTGAGCTTTAATGCAATTCATAACAATTTTAGGCTTCATTCTTTACTCGTTTGAACTTGGAAACAACTTGTAGCTTCATTCTTGACTCGTTTATAGGTGGAAACAACATGTAAAACCTTATAGCATCATTCTTCTCTTGTTTGAGTTTCAATGTAATTCATAACAATTTGAGGTTTCATTCTTGACTCGTTCGAATATCAAAACAACTTGTAGCTTCATTCTTCACTCGTTTGTACATGGAAACAACTTGTAAAATCTTGTAGTATCATTCTTCATTCTTTTGATCTTGAATACAATTCGTAACAATTTTAGGCTTCATTTCTTGATCGAATTTGAAAATCACTTGTAGCTTCATTCTTGACTCGTTTGTACATGGAAACAACTTGTAAAACCTTGTAGCATCATTCTTCACTCTTTTGAGCTTTAATGCAATTCATAACAATTTTAGGCTTCATTCGTTACTCGTTCGAACTTGAAAATAACTTGTAGCTTCATTCTTGAGTCATTTATACGTGGAAACAACATGTAAAACCTTGTAGAATCATTCTTCTCTCGTTTTAGCTTTATTGTAATTCATAACAACTTGAGTGTTCGTTCTTGACTCGTTCGAACTTGAAAATAACTTGTAGCTTCATTCTTGACTCCTTTGTACAAGGAAATAACTTGTAAAACCTTTTTGCATGATTCTTCACTCGTATGAACTTGAGAACCATCCATAACAAGTTTAATCTTCATTCTTGACTCGTTCGAACTTGAAAACAACTTGTATCATCATTCTTGACTCGTTGGTACATGGAAACAACTTGTAAAACTTTGTAGCATCATTTTTCACTCTCTTGAGTTTGAATGCAATTTATAACAATTTTAGGCTTCATTCTTGACTCGTTTGAACTTGAAAACAACTTGTAGCTTCATTCTTAACTCCTTTATACGTGGAGACAACTTGTAAAACCTTGTAGCCTCAATCTTGACTCGTTCGAATTTGAAAACTACTTGTAGCTTCATTCTTGACTCGTTTGTAAATGGAAACAACATATAAAACCTTATAACATCATTCTTCTCTCGTTTGAGTTTGAATGCAATTCATAACAATTTTAGGCTTCTTTCTTGACTCGTTCGAATTTAAAAACCACTTATAGCTTCATTTTTCACTCATTTGAACTTGAAAACAACTTGTAGCTTCATTCTTGACTCGTTTATACATGGAAACAACTTGTAAAACCTTGGAGCATCATTCTTCTCTCGTTTGAGCTTCAATGTGATTCATAACAATTTGAGGCTTCATTCTTGACACGTTCGAACTTGAGAACAACTTGTAGCTTCATTCTTGAGTCGTTTGTACATGTAAACAATTAGTAAAACCTTGTAGCATAATTCTTCTTTCGTTTGAGCTTCAATGTAATTTATAACAATTTAAGGCTTCATTCTTGACACGTTCGAAGTTGAGAACAACTTGTAGCATCATTCTAGACTCGTTTGTACATGGAAACAACTTGTATAACCTTGTAGCATCATTTTTCACTCTTTGGAGATTGAATGCAATTTATAAAAATTTTAGGCTTCATTCTTGACTCGTTCGAACTTGAAAACAACTTGTAGCTTCATTCTTGACTCGTTTGTACATGAAAACAACTTTTAAAATCTTGTAGCATTATTCTTCACTCTTTTGAGCTTTAATGCAATTCATAAAAATTTTAACAATAAGAAATTTTTGCAAATCTAGCTCTCTTTTACGATCTCTAGAAGCATTTTCTTGTTCATACTTAAGACGCTGTAACTGGGTTTCTTGTATCTCATTTCTGTCCTCAACCCACTTTCGAGCTGCACGAGGGCTAAGCGTATCATTCGAGCTTTCAGATTGAACATCCTCCACTATTGGGACCTGGCATTTCAATAGAAGACCAGTTGTTTTGACCGATTGGGGCTCTACTATTGGTGAAAATAAAATCTCTAGTCTCCCTATTTGGGTTAAATTAAGCCACACTCCTGACTGTTATTGGACAAAAGATGGGCTTAGTAGTATTGCTAGTGTCATTGGTAAGCCGCTCTGTGCCGATAAGTTAACATCCCAGCTGGAAATTCTCCCATTTGCTCGTATGTGTGTTGAATACAAAGTGGGTGACACCTTGCCTGACAAAATTCCAGTTACAGATCTTAATTACTTGGGGGTAAAAACGGTTGTTGAAGTTCATGTTGACTATGCTCAAAAGCCTTTGATTTGTACAGGATGTAATTGTCTTGGGCATCCAGTCTCAGCTTGCCCTATAGTTAAACGAGTGTGGGTGGCAAAATCGGAATCTAAATTGAAAACTGAAAGCGTTATTGGTGAAAGTGGAAAATTGCAAAACAATTATGTGCATCTTGCTGACAATAACAATCAGAAGTGTGTTCCACCACCTAATGAGTCTGGTCAGGTTGAGGAAGATTGGACGAAGGTTTCGTACAAGCGCAATTCATCTTTGTATTCTCCAGGGCCATCAAGTTTAGCCGGTAAATTGGCTTCTTCAGAACCATTGTCCCCTAACTTGGAGTCTCCTGCTCTACCAAAGAATTTTTTGAATGTTGTTGTTGATGAAATTGCCAAGAAGCATGGTGATACTCATTCTGTGATTCCTAAGTTGTCTAAATCCCAGAAAAAGAAGCGTAAAAAATCTCTTAGATGGTCTCCCTCTCCTCCTTTATTATAATTTATGGATTTTGGTGCATATAATATTCGTGGCCTCAATAATAAGGTTTCCTATATGAAGGATTTCTTAAGCATTAATAAAATTGGCCTTTTTGCTATTTTAGAAACGCACGTTAAAAAAGAATCCTCTAGTTATATTTCTTCTCGTTTGTCTCGCAATTTTAATTGGCATTTTAATTATGATTTCAACCATAATGGTCGTATTTGGGTGGGTTGGGATCCCTCTCTTTGGACGGTTGTTCCTCTTGTTACCTCAGCTCAACATGTTTCATGTTCTGTTACTCGTATTGATACTCAGGAGCACTGTTTTGTTTCTTTTGTTTATGCATATAATACATATATTGAGAGGAGACCTCTTTAGACTAGCCTCCTTTCTTTTCAGAGATCTTATGTTGCAGCGAACTCTCCGTGGGGTATTGCTGGTGATTTTAATGTTTGCTTGAACCTGGGTGAAATGAGTGGAGGTTCTTGGACTACTGGTATGACTGATTTTCATGAGTTCCTTGCAAATTCTGGAGCCACTGACCTCAATTTTTCAGGTACTTTTCACACTTGGTGGGTAGTAGTATTGATGCTCCAATCACAAAAAAACTAGACAGGGTCCTGGTTAATGCTTCATGGTTATCTACTTTTGGTCTCTCTCATGCTCAATTTCTTCCACGAGGCCTCTCAGATCATAGTCCTGCAATGGTTACACTTGGTATTTCCAGAGAAAAATTTAAAAAACCTTTCCAAGTGTTTCAACATGTTATTGACTCTCGAGATTTTCTTTCCACCGTAGCTAATGCGTGGAATGTGATTGTAGAAGGGGACCCCTAGTTTATATTGACTAAAAAGCTCCGTATTGTCAAACAGGCCCTCATTTCTCTTAATCGGTCAGGAGGTGATATTCACGATAAAGTTTTATGTGCCAGACATTCTCTTCTCCAGTTCCAAGAGGCTTTACCTCTCTCTCCTTCCCGAGAGCAGCGTATTGAGGAGGATAAACTCTGCCTCAAACTTTCTCAGGCCCTGCAATGTGAAGAAAATTTATTAAAGCAGAAATCACGGATGAATTGGCTTCATCTTGCAGAAGGAAATAATAAATTCCTCTTTAATGCTTGTAAAAACAGGTGGAATGTTAACAAAATTCTAGCATTGGAAGATGCCAATGGGAACATTGTTACTAGTCACAGGGAAATCTCAAATTTGGCTGTTGATTACTTCAAAATGATTCTAGGATCCTCTTCTAATGTGCTTGATCTTGATGCTGATGTGGAGCTTCCTCACCTCTCGGACTCTCAAAAGGAGGAGCTGCTAGCTCCTTTCACTCCCAATGATGTCCTGCTTACCTTTAAATCAATGGCAAGAAACAAAAGCCCTGGTCCTGATGGATTCTCTCCAGAGTTCTATGTTGCAACCTGGTCTGTTGTGGGGGCAGATGTCACTCAAGCTATTTTAAGTTTCTTTCAAACTAATCACCTGCCACGGATCATTAACTCCACAGCTATAGCCCTGATCCCGAAAGTTGATGGGCCCTCAAACCTAAGCCAGTTTCGGCCTATCTCTTGCTGCAACACGCTCTATAAGTGTATTTCAAAATTGTTGTCAGCTAGGATGAAGTTGTTGATGCCTTTTTTTTTTTGCTAATTAAATTTAATTTATAAGAAGAAAAGTACAAAATCAAGGGGCATACCCCGCGAGAAGGAAAATAAAAGACAAGCTCGGTCAAACCAATCGAAATAGAGAGGAATTAAAACAATTACAATCCCTACAAAAACAAAGCTACCCATAGAAAATAGACCATGCTATGCTAGAAAGGAAAAGCAAATTAATACAGTAAAGTCAGCACAGTTGGATCTTTATCTATCAAACTCTTGAAAAAGTCGCAGGAGAAAATACGTTCCCGAACAGTGCGCTTAATAGCATTGGTGCCTTTTTTAATTTCTAAGAATCAATCTGCTTTCGTCCCTCTTCGAAGCATTGGTGATAATATCATGTTGGCCCAAGCTCTTTGTAAAGACTACCATCTTCAATCTGGGCCATCGAGATGTGCAATCAAATTAGATATTCACAAAGCATTTGATTCTTCATGCTGGGATTTCTTATTTGCGGTCATGACTCGAATGGGCTTTCCTAGCGTCTTTATCAACTGGGTTAAAGTTTGTGTTACTAGTAGCATGATTTCTATAAAAATCAATGGTTCTTTGGAGGGTTTTTTCCAAAGAAAATCTGGATTAAGACAGGGAGATCCGCTCTCGCCTTATCTCTTTGTGCTAGCAATGGAGGTTTTAACTCGAGTTCTTCAACATGATTTGAGTAATAATCCTGCATTTTCTTATCACTGGCGTACCAAGGAGATCAAGCTCACTCACTTAATTTTTGCAAATGATATTTTTCTGTTTTGCAACGGTGACCAAGTTTCTATTGATGCCATTTGCCGTGCAGTTCATAGATTTTCTAATATGTCTGGCCTAACTCCAAATCAAGCTAAGAGTATGTGTTTCTTTGGCAATGTGGCTAGTGAGATCATTGATTCTACTCTGAGTTGTACTGGGTTTCAACTGGGTACTCTTCCTATTAGTTACCTTGGTTTGCCCCTCATCTCTACTAGATTGAAAACTGCAGATTGCATTCCTCTAGTTCATAAATTATGCTCCAGGATTGACAACTGGACTTCCAGATTCCTAAACCTTGCAGGGCGTCTTCAATTGTTAAAATCTATCTTGATAAGCATTCAGGGGTATTGGTCAGCTTATCTCTTTTTACCTAAAGGTGTTTTGAAGCAAATTCGGTCGTATATGGCAAAATTTCTCTGGGGTGGGAATTATAGTTCTTCTGCGCACCATAAAGTTGCTTGGAGTGATTGTTGCCTCTTAAAATCTGAGGGTGGTTTTCGTGACCCTCTTGAATGGAACAAGGCTGCAATTTTGACACAGGTCTGGCGCATTACACAACCTAATAGAGATTCTCTATGGTTGCTTTGGCTACATAATTGTCTCTTTAAAAATAAATCATTCTGGACAACTAGTATTCCTCATATGTGTTCTTGGAATGTCCGTAAAATCATGAATGTAAGAGATGAAGCCTTGCGATTTATCACTTATGAGGTTGGTCCCAACTCTGATTTTCTATTATGGCACGAGCCTTGGATTGTTCGTAAACCTCTGATTGATCATTTTGGTGAAGAAATCATTTCTATTGTTGAGTCCAGTAGATTTGCAAGGATTAACTCTATTATTTCTGAAGGAGCATGGGCGGTATCAAGTTCTAACCACTACCTGGCCATTGAATTTCGACACCTTCTTGCAGCAACTTGTATTTCTACGGCTGATAAAACGTTCTGGGATGGTGATAGCAGGGTTAAAATCTCTACTGTTTGGCACTCTCTTCGTCAAGCATCATCGCCACCTCCGTGGATTAATGCAGTTTGACATCCCTTGGAAATTCAAAAGTGTGCAATCTTTATGTGGCTTGCCCTTCGAAATAGGCTGTTAACAAAAGATAGAATGCTTTCCTATGGTTTTAATGTGGATGCAACCTGTGTCCTATGCAGGAGTAATGCAGAAACCGCAGAGCATCTCTTTACTTCTTGTCCATACACATCTATTCTTTTGCACGGGTGTCCGATTGATGTGAACAATTCCTGGAATGAATGGCAGAACGACAACTTTCTCTTAATTCCCAGCTCAAGAATATGCAGTAATTTGACATACCTATTCATCTCGGTGATGATTTATAATGTATGGCAGGAAAGAAACAATCGTATTCATCATAATGGCAGGTTCAGGGATGCATTTCAGTTATTGGCAGTTACTAAGCTAATGGTCAAAGAGCGTGTCTATTCCTCAGTAAAATTTAGAAAACAAATTACAAGGGACCCCACCCTTAGTCTTCTTTTGTATTAATTTTTATTTGCTTGTAATGCTTTTTTTTCGAATGGTCTTATAGGATTTCTTCGTTGCCTTAGGCATAGTTTTTATTTCTAGCCTGTGCTTCCTGGGGTATGCCCCTTGTAGCTTGTGTTCCTTGTTCTTTTAATATATTTAATTAGCAAAAAGAAAAACAAATTGTAGCTTCATTCTTAACTCATTTATACGTGGAAAAAACGTGTAAAACCTTGTAGCATTATTTTTCTCTTGTTTGAGCTTTAATGTAATTCATAACAATTTGAGGCTTCATTCTTGACTCTTCCGAACTTGAAAAACTTGTAGCTTCATTCTTGACTCGTTGGTACATGGAAACAACTTTTAAAATCTTGTAGCATCATTCTTCACTCTTTTGAGCTTTAATGCAATACATAACAATTATAGGCTTCATTCTGTACTCGTTCGAACTTCAAAAACAACTTGTAGCTTCATTCTTCACTCATTTATACGTGAAAACAACATGTATAACCTTGTAGCATCATTCTTCTCTCGTTTGAGCTTTATTGAAATTCATAACAACTTGAGGCTTCGTTCTTGACTCGTTCGAACTTGAAAACAACTTGTAGCTTCATTCTTGACTCCTTTGTACATGGAAAGAACTTGTAAAACCTTTTTGCATGATTCTTCTCTCGTTTGAGCTTTAATGTATTTCATAAAAATTTGAGGTTTCATTCTTGACTCATTTGAACTTTAAAACAAATTGTAGTTTCATTCTTAACTCATTTATACGTGGAAACAACGTGTAAAACCTTATAGCATTATTTTTCTCTAGTTTGAGCTTTAATGTAATTCATAACAATTTGAGGCTTCATTCTTGACTCGTCCGAACTTGAAAACAACATGTAGCTTCATTCTTGACTCGTTGGTATATGGAAATAACTTTTAAAATCTTGTAGCATCATTCTTCACTCTTTTGAGCTTTAATGCAATTCATAATAATTTTAGGCTTCATTCTGTACTCGTTCGAACTTCAAAAACAACTTGTAGCTTCATTCTTCACTCATTTATACGTGAAAACATGTATAACCTTGTAGCATCATTCTTCTCTCGTTTGAGCTTTATTGAAATTCATAACAACTTGAGGCTTCGTTCTTGACTCGTTCGAACTTGAAAACAACTTGTAGCTTCATTCTTGACTCCTTTGTACATGGAAAGAACTTGTAAAACCTTTTTGCATGATTCTTCTCTCGTTTGAGCTTTAATGTATTTCATAAAAATTTGAGGTTTCATTCTTGACTCATTTGAACTTTAAAACAAATTGTAGTTTCATTCTTAACTCATTTATACGTGGAAACAACGTGTAAAACCTTATAGCATTATTTTTCTCTAGTTTGAGCTTTAATGTAATTCATAACAATTTGAGGCTTCATTCTTGACTCGTCCGAACTTGAAAACAACATGTAGCTTCATTCTTGACTCGTTGGTATATGGAAATAACTTTTAAAATCTTGTAGCATCATTCTTCACTCTTTTGAGCTTTAATGCAATTCATAATAATTTTAGGCTTCATTCTGTACTCGTTCGAACTTCAAAAACAACTTGTAGCTTCATTCTTCACTCATTTATACGTGAAAACAACATGTATAACCTTGTAGCATCATTCTTCTCTCGTTTGAGCTTTATTGAAATTCATAACAACTTGAGGCTTCGTTCTTGACTCGTTCGAACTTGAAAACAACTTTTAGCTTCATTCTTGACTCCTTTGTACATGGAAAGAACTTGTAAAACCTTTTTGCATGATTCTTCTCTCGTTTGAGCTTTAATGTAATTCATAAAAATTTGAGGTTTCATTCTTGACTCGTGTGAACTTCAAAACAAATTGTAGTTTCATTCTTAACTCATTTATACGTGGAAACGTGTAAAACCTTATAGCATTATTTTTCTCTAGTTTGAGCTTTAATGTAATTCATAACAATTTGAGGCTTCATTCTTGACTCGTCCGAACTTGAAAACAACTTGTAGCTTCATTCTTGACTTGTTGGTATATGGAAATAACTTTTAAAATCTTGTAGCATCATTCTTCACTCTTTTGAGCTTTAATGCAATTCATAATAATTTTAGGCTTTATTCTGTACTCGTTCGAACTTGAAAACAACTTGTAACTTCATTCTTGACTCATTTATACATGGAAATAACATGTAAAACCTTGTAGCATCATTCTTCTCTCGTTTGAGCTTTATTGTAATTCATAACAACTTGAGACATCGTTCTTGACTCGTTCGTACTTGAAAACAACTTGTAGCTTCATTCTTGAATCCTTTGTTCATGGAAACAACTTGTAAAAACTTTTTGCATGATTCTTCACTCGTATGAACTTGAGAACCATCCATAACAATTTTAATCTTCATTCTTGGCTCGTTCGAACTTAAAAATAACTTGTAGCATCATTCTTGACTCGTTTGTACATGCAAACAACTTGTAAAATCTTATAGCATCATTTTACACTCTTTTGAGTTTGAATGCAATTTATAACAATTTTAGGCTTCATTCTTGACTCGTTCAAACTTGAAAACAACTTGTAGCTTCATTCTTGACTCATTTATAGGTGGAAACAACATATAAAACCTTATAGCATCATTCTTCTCTCGTTTGAGCTTTAATGTAATTGATAACAATTTGAGTTTTCATTCTTTACTCGTTCAAACTTGAAAACAACTTGTAGTTTCATCCTTGACTCATTTACACGTGGAAACAACATGTAAAACCTGTAGCATCATTCTTCTATCGTTTGAGCCTTATTGTAATTCATAACAACTTGAGGCTTCATTCTAGACACTTTCATGATTGAGAATAACTTGTAGCATCATTCTTGACTCGTTTGTACATGGAAACAACTTGTAAAACCTTGTAGCATCATTTTTCACTATTTTGATCTTGAATGCAATTTATAACAATTTTAGGCTTCATTCTTGACTCGTTCGAACTTGAAAACAACTTTTAGCTTCATTCTTGACTCATTTATACGTGGAAACAACATGTAAAACCTCATAGCATTATTCTTCTCTCGTTTGAGCTTCAATGTAATTCAGAACAATTTGAGGCAACATTCTTGACTCGTTCGAACTTGAAAGCAACTTGTAGTTTCATTCTTGATTCGTTTGTACATGGAAACAACTTGTAAAACCTTGTAGCATCATTTTTCACCCTTTTGAGCTTGAATCCAATTTATAACAATTTTAGGCTTCATTCTTGACTCGTTCGAACTTGAAAATAACTGGTAGCTTCATTCTTGACTCATTTATACGTGAAAACAACATATAACTTGTGGCATCATTTTTCACTCTGTTGAGCTTTAATGTAATTCATAACAATTTAAGGCTTCATTCTTTACTCGTTCGAACTTGAAAACAACTTGTAGCATCATTCTTGACTCGTTTGTACATGAAAACAACTTGTAAATCCTTGTAGCATAATTCTTCTCTCGTTTGTGCTTCAATGTAATTTATAACAATTTGAGGCTTCATTTTTGACACGTTCAAACTTGAGAACAACTTGTAGCATCATTCTTAACTCATTTGTACATGGAAACAACTTGTAAAAACCTTGTAGCATCATTTTTTACTCTTTTGAGGTTGAGTGCAATTTATAAGAATTTTAGGCTTCATTCTTGACTCGTTCGAACTTGAAAACAACTTGTAGCTTCATTCTTCACTCATTTATACGTGGAAACAATATATAAAACCTTGTAGCATCATTTCTCACTCTTTTGAGCGTGAATGTAATTCATAACAATTTGAGGCTTCATTCTTGACTCGTTCAAACTTGAAAACAACTTATAGCTTCATTCTTAACTCTTTTGTACATGGAAACAACTTGTAAAATCATGTTGCATCATTCTTCATTCTATTGATCTTGAATGCAATTCTTAATAATTTAAGGCTTCATTCTTGACTCGTTCGAATTTGAATACCACTTGTAGCTTCATTCTTGAGTCGTTTGTACATGGAAACAACTTCTAAAACCTTGTAGCATCATTATTCTCTCATTTGAGCTTTAATGTAATTCATAATAATTTGAGGCTTCATTATTGACTCGTTTGAACTTGAAAACAACTTGTATCTTCATTCTTGACTCGTTTGTATGTGCAAACAACTTGTAAAACCTTGTAGCATCATTTTTCACTCTTTCGAGCTTGAATGTAATTTATAACAATTTTAGGTTTCATTCTTGACTCGTTCGAACTTTAAAACAACTTGTAGCTTCATTCTTGTCTCATTTATACGTGGAAACAACATATAAAACCTTATAGCATCATTCTTCTCTCGTTTGAGCTTTAATGTAATTGATAACAATTTGAGGCTGTTAGGAATCTACATGTGATTTGATGATAACATTAATCTTAGAATCATAGAAATTTTATTTGTTGTAACTGAGCAATTGATATGAAAGTTATAAATATCAATTGATCAGGAAACTATTTATCAGTTGAAATGTTAATATGAATCAACTGATAATTTGGATTGTAGCATAGGTGTACTTAGTCTATTTCAATCGATAAGGTGTAAATCAATTGATATTTTGTTCATCAATTGATGTTAGAGTCGATTGATATAGATCATCAATTGTTGTGTAAATTAAACTGTTAAATTGTAATTATGAGAAGACAGGAAATTGCACAAGTGAAGGATGATCAATTGATATTGAAGCATCGATGGATGAAGGATCAATCGAAGAAGCCAAGCCAAGGATTGAAGACCATCAACTGATGTGAAGACCCATCGACTGATATATCGATTGATAACATCTATCAATCGATAAGACATCTTTTATCAATCGATGGATATAAAGATCAATCGAAGAAGTACATCAGTTGATGGATTAAAGAATGGATCAATTGATATGCTTAACAGCAAATTATCAATTGAGTGTGACAACACAGAAAGAATATCTGTTGAAGATCCAGAGATTTAAAGCACACCTATGGAAGACAGTCTAGAGTGACTGTGAAGACTCAATCAAAAGCTGTCTTTCAAACCTTTTTGTAAAATAGAAAAAGGTAAAAGGAAGGCAGGTAAAAACAATCCTAGAATAGGTATTGTAAAAGTACACTTGTGATATATAAACAAGTGTAGTAGAATTATTAGAAAACATACAAGTTAGACATTATTTTACAATCAACTGTTCAAGCTTGAGAGCACATTTGTAAGAACAGCTGATTTGTTTTCTAATCTTGTAAAAACGAAGCTAGGTTTCTTCTAACCTAGGAGCATTGAGCAAAAATATATATTGATGGAAAAACCAATCCATCAATAATTTTAAATCTCTTTGTTCAGTTTTATTTTTCAGCATTAATTTGTTCGAACTTATTCTCTTATTCTATCAAACATCAAGAACAAATATTAGAACACACAAAAAGTTTTAATATTTGTATTCAACCCCCCCTTCTACAAATATTGACATTGTTCTAAGGAATAACAATTGGTATCAGAGCAGGCTTTCAACATACAGAAAGTTTAAAGATCAAGAACAGTCAATATGGGCCAGAAAGATTCAGGTGTGAAGATTCCAGTTTTAGAGAAAGATGAATATTTTCCATGGAAGGTAAAAATGCATCTGTATCTTCTTTCTCTTGACCCTTCCTATGTTCACTGCATAGAGAAAGGTCCTCGTGTTCCCATGAAGCTGGTCACAAGTGTAAACCCTGATGGAACTCCTACAGTTGATAGACATGTTCCAAAACTCATTTCTGAGTTCACAGAAGAGGATGAAAAAGAAGTACTCAAAGACAAGAAGGCTATGAACATTCTGTTTAATGGCCTAGATAAAGATATGTTTGACAATGTTATAAACTGTACTTCATCAAAAGAAGTATGGGATACACTTCAAACTCTGTGTGAAGGAACTGAACAAGTAAGGAAAAACAAGATGCAACTCTTGATTCAAAAATATGAATCATTTCATTTCAAGAGTGGAAAATCTATCAATGACACCTATAGCAGATTTCAGAAGTTATTAAATGGACTGAAGCTATATGGTAGGGTTTATACAACTGAGGATACAAATCTAAAATTTCTTAGATCTCTTCCAAAAGAATGGAAACCAATGACTGTTTCCATTAGACAATCTCAGGACTTCAAGGATTTTACACTAGAGAAACTTTATGGTATTCTCAAGACATATGAGTTGGAAATCCAACAAGATGAAGAGATTGAGAAGAATCAAAGAAAAGAGAAAACTGTGGCTTTGGTAGTCAAGGGAAATGAAGAGAAGAAAGAAAATGGCTATGAAGAAGAGTCTGTCATGATGGCTGGTGATGCTGTTGAAGAATCATTCAAGAGAAAAGGAAAGAGCAAGTGTGAAGAAGATGAAACATGCTCTCAGGATGATTTGGATGAGATTGATGAGCACCTTGCATTTCTATCAAAGAAATTTTCAAAGCTAAAATTCAAGAAGAATCCATATGCTCAAAGGCCTAGATCCCAGTTTAGAAGCAACAATCAAAATAAAAATTTGGTTGATAGATCTAAATTCAAATGTTTTAACTGTGGATTGACTGGTCATTTCTCAAATGAGTGCAGGAAGCCAAAACAAGAAAAGGCAAAGTCATATAAGGGTATTGACTATAAGAAGAAATACTTTGACCTTTTAAAATAGAAAGAAAAGGCTTTTGTCACTGAGGAGAAGGACTGGGCTGCTGAAGATAGTGATTCTGAAGAATATATCAATCTAGCATTAATGGCCAACCATGAAGATGAAGAAGCTAGTTCAGCATCCAATCAGGTATTAGCTACAAACTTTTCTGAGCTTTCAGCTGATGAATGCAATAGTACTATTAATGAAATGTCCAATGAATTGTACAATTTGCATGTCACTCTAAAATCTCTAAACAAAGAAAATCTCAAGTTAAAGAGCACCATTGATGCCTTAACTGAGAGGAATATTTTTCTTGAAAATGAACTTGTTTGTTTAGAAAGATTTAAGCAGGAAAGAAAGGATGCTAGGAATGAACTAGTAAACAGTTTGAAAAGAGAAGAATTGTTGAAAGAACAATTGGCTGAAGAAATTGAAACCATTAGCAAATGGAATAGGTCTGCTAAAACTGCCAAACAAATTATTGATGTTCAGGGTGTAGATACTCTAGGAGAACTCCCCAAATTAATAGGCAAGTCATTGGCTGATACTTCAATGGATAAAGATCAATCGACTGCTAATCCTTCATCAACTGATAAGGATTATCAATCGATTGATGCTGAATCAATCGATAAGCATCCATCGACAAGTAAATCATCAATGGCTAATAAAAAGAACAAATTTAGCACTCCTATTAAGTTTGTTAAGGAAACCAAAAATCAAGTTGAGGCTGAGGCTGAGAAAATCAACATAGGAAGCTTATCCAAGAAACAACTAAAAGAAAAATTAGAAAAGATAGCACCTGTGGAAATTACTCAACCTAAGTCTGAGAAAAAGAAAAAGAATAGGAATGGTAAAGTAGGCATAAATAAGCACAACAACTACACTCCTGATATGTATGCCCCTAGAAAGGTATGTGTTAAATGTGGTAGTGTAAATCATTTGTCCATGCAATGCAAGAATGAAAAGAAATCTATATCTGCAAATGATTTAAATATACATGCCATGACTACAAATGCCATGTTTACCAATCCTATGCTCATGAATGTCATGTCTTCTAATTTGGTTGCACCTAATGTTCATATGCCTTATACACAAGTTCCATACATGTATAATCCCTTCTTTGCATATCCTAATATGAACATGCCTGGTATGCCATGGAACATGCAGTAAATGATGAAATCCATGGAAATTCTGCCATGAGTTCTAAGGTGTCAAAGCCCCAAAAGTCAACTCCCAAAGATAAAGTGGAACCTAAGTTGACAACAGGGGCTCAGGCTGCAACTAATAAAAGAGGACCCAAGGCAACTTGGGTACCAAAAGCAACTTGATTGTTTTATGTGTGTGCAGGGAAACAGGAAGAAAAATCTCTGGTATTTGGATAGTGGATGTTCAAGGCACATGACTGGAGATTTGTCCCTGCTCACAAAGTTTGTGGAAAAGGCTGGCCCAGGAGTTACTTTTGGAGATAACAACAAAGGTTTTACTCTGGGATATGGCTCAATTGCAAAAGAAAATGTTATCATTGAAACTGTAGCACTGGTTGATGGATTGAAGCACAATCTGCTCAGTATAAGTCAACTGTGTGATAATGGTAATGGTGTGTGGTTTACAACTGAATCATGCATCATAGCCAACAAAGAACCTGGTGAAATTCTCTTAACGGGAGAAAGAAAAGGAAATGTCTATGTGGCTGATTTTTTCTCTGTAAAAGCAAATTCAATGACATGTCTACTTAGCAAAGCCAATACAGATGAAAGTTGGATTTGGCACAAGAAACTAGCCCACTTGAATTTCAAAGCCATGAATTTATTGGTTAGAAAGAATCTGGTTAGAGGCATTCCACAGATGGAATTCACCAAGGATGGACTATGTGATGCCTGTCAAAAGGGAAAACAAAGAAAAACATCATTCAAGTCAAAGTCTGAATCATCAATTGATAAACCTCTGGAATTATTGCACATGGATTTATTTGGACCAGTCAACATCATGTCAATTGCCAAAAAGAAATATTCCTTAGTAATTGTGGATGACTTCACAAGATTTTCATGGGTATATTTCTTACATTCTAAGGATGAAGCAAGCAAATTGATTATCAATCATGTGAAGAATGTTGACAATATCACTGAATGGAAGGTCAAGAAATTTAGAAGTGATAATGGTACTGAATTCAAGAATTCAACCATGAGAGAATTCTGTGAAGAAAAAGGTATCACTCATCATTTCTCTGCTCCAAGAACTCCACAGCAAAATGGAGTAGTTGAAAGGAAAAATAGGACCTTAATTGAAGCTGCTAGAACTATGTTAGAAGAAGCAAAACTTCCTACATACTTCTGGGCAGAAGCAATTAATACTGCTTGTTACACTCAAAATATTTCCATGGTCAATAAACTTCAAGGCAAAACACCATATCAATTGATGAAGAAAGACAAGAAGCCAATAGTTAACTTTCTTCATGTCTTTAGCTGCAAATGCTTTATACTGAGAAATCAAGGTGAAAATCTAGGAAAATTTGAAGCCAAAGCTGATGAAGCTATATTTGTTGGATATGGAATAACAACCAAAGCATACAGAGTCTACAATCTTAGATTACACATTGTTATGGAATCTATGCATGTAGTCTTTGATGACAAGAAAATTCAAGGGTTGTTTGATGAAGGATTTCATGATCTATTGCATTTTGAAAATGAATCCTTAAGTAATATTGAAGATAGTGATGATGCTGAGGAAATTACAAGTATACAAGTTCCTAGAATCCTCCCATCAATTGATGTAATTGCTTCAACAGATAACTTATCAGTTGACAATCATCAATCGACTGATAATACATCAATTGATAATCATTCGATGGATAACAACTCTGCTCAACAATCTTCAAACGGAGCGTCCATCACAGGAGGAGGGTTCTCAAATAGTCAATCACTTCACAATGATCATAACTCTTCTAATGATCATGAAGCATCATCTTCAAGGACAAATTTACCATCACAAAGGAAATGGACAAAAAGCCATCCCTTTGAATTAATAATTGGAGATGCAAATGATGGTGTCAAAACTAGAAGTGCAACTCAAAATGAATGCTTGTATAGTAGCTTCCTGTCTCAAGAAGAACCAAAAAGGATTGAAGAAGCCTTGAATAATCCTGATTGGATAATTGCTATGCAAGAAGAGTTGAATCAATTTGAAAGAAACAAGGTATGGAAGCTGGTGCCCAAACCAAAGAACAAGTCTATCATTAGTACAAAATGGGTGTTGAGAAACAAAATGGATGAATCTGGTACAGTGACAAGAAATAAAGCAAGATTAGTGGCAAAGGGCTATTCACAAGAAGAAGGCATAGATTTTGATGAAACTTTTGCACCAGTTGCAAGATTGGAAGCAATCAGAATCTTTCTAGCATATGTTGCTCATGCTAATTTCAAGGTGTATCAGATGGATGTGAAAAGTGCTTTTCTCAATGGAGAACTAGAAGAAGAAGTATATGTAGAACAACCTCCTGGTTTTATTGATCCTGTTCATCCTGGATTTGTATACTATCTTCTCAAGGCACTTTATGGATTGAAGCAAGCACCTAGAGCCTGGTATAACACATTATCTAAATTCTTGATTGAGAATCACTTCACAAGAGGTACTGTTGATAAAACTCTCTTTCATAGAAATGTAAATGGCTCTATGATTCTTGTTCAAATCTATGTAGATGACATTATCTTTGGCTCAACCAATGAAAAACTTTGTCAAAAGTTTGCTAAGTTGATGCAGAGTAAATATGAAATGAGCTTAATGGGAGAACTTACCTATTTTCTTGGTTTGCAAGTCAAGCAAGTCAAAAATGGTATTTTCATAAATCAAACCAAATATAATTCTGATTTATTAAAGAGATTTGATTTAAGTGAATGTTCTTCGGCTAAAACTCCCATGGCCACTGCAACTAAACTTGAATTGAACACTAAGGAAGCAATAGTGGACATTTCAAGTTATAGAGGTATGGTTGGCTCATTACTTTATTTAACTGCAAGTAGGCCAGACATAATGTTTGCTACATGTCTGTGTGCTAGGTTTCAAGCTGATCCTAGAGAATCTCATTTGATTGCAATAAAAAGAATATTCAGATATCTCAAAGGAACTCCAAATCTTGGAATTTGGTATCCTAGAGATTCTGGATTTGATCTAATTGGTTATTCAGATGCAGATTATGCAGGTTGCAGAATTGACAGAAAAAGCACAACAGGCTCCTGTCAATTTCTAGGAAATAAGCTTGTTTCATGGTTTAGCAAGAAGCATAATTCAGTGTCTACATCTACCGCAGAGGCTGAATACATTGCAGCTGGAAGTTGCTGTGCACAAATATTATGGATGAGGAATCAACTACTTGACTATGGGTTCAACTTGAACAAGATTCCTATTTTCTGTGATAATACAAGTGCCATTGCTATAACAGAAAATCCTATGCAACATTCCAGAACCAAGCACATTGATGTAAGGTATCACTTCATTAGGGAACATGTAATGAATGGTACAGTTGAATTACATTTTGTCCCCAGTGAAAGACAACTTGCAGACATTTTTACCAAACCACTAGATGAATCTACCTTCAATAGATTGGTCTGTGATTTAGGTATTCTTAATTATATTTAATCCTTTAAATGTCTGACAAGTTATGTATTAATATTGATGGTAGCCATTGATTATGTTAAATTATTGATTCTTCAATAATCAACTGATAAATATTTTACATATCAATGGATATTATTGGAGCTGTCGACAGATAAATATATCAATTGATGATATATTTGTTTATCGATGGATAGGGGTAACTATCGACAGATAGATATATCAATCAATGATATATTTGTCTATCGATGGATAATTGTACCTGTCGATGGATAAGCTATTTATCAATCGATGACCTGGAATTTTAATAGTCCAAGTCATCAATCGATCTGTACAAACTCTAGCCGTTGATTACTTATTTTATCAATTGATTAATACATAGACTCATGTATGTATATCAGTCGATTGCCAAAATTGGTAACTTTTAACTCTTAAATTCTCTTCCAACGGTCAATTTTGTTCTATTTTGAGTAAGTAATTGATTGAGAAATCAGTAAATATAAATAGTGAGATTAAAACTTCTTTTAATTCTTACTTACAATTTTTTACTAACGACTTCTCTATCTCCTTCTCTTTCTCAATCTTAGAACTCTCTCTCTCTGTATCTACATTTTGCTAATAACCCTAATTTACTACTGTTTAATTGTTGTTTCTGCTTTATTACTAACAAGTTTGTCAGATAATTCAATTCTATAACCTTAGACTCGATTATGGCATCATTAAAGAAGGTCTCTCAATCAGGATTCTACTATGAGCTCAACAACTTCGTTGCTTGCACTATGGTGGAGGAAACCCCAACAGAATTCCATCCTCTAATGGAATTTCTAAAGAATTCAAAAATTTCAAAGGCCCTCTCAAAAGCACCAAAAATAGTGTGCAATCTAGTTGAAGAATTCTGGACAACAGCAGAAGTAACAGATGATTTATCTTCCATCTCATTTGATTGCAAAGGACAAAGGTATATTCTAACCACTGTGGTCTTGGGTGAGTGTTTAAATATTCCGTCAAATAATACTGCAAATGCACCCACTGACACAGATATTAAAAACATGCTTAGGGAAATCAATTACCTTGCTCCTGATGCTAGTCTAGGTAGTATTGTTAGAAAGAATCTAAGAAAAGAATGGTCATATTTCTTTGATGCTTTAATAAAGTGTTTTTCTGGTAAGGTTAGTAATTTTGATGCAATAACAACAAGTATGCAACAAGTAGGGTATAGCATTTTATATGATAGATATCATAATTTAGGAAGCCTGTTACTCAATGAAATATCTGCCAAATTGGGGAATAAAATAAATAGATCTAATCATATTTATTATGCAAGATTTATTATGATTATTATTAACCACTTTGTCAAGGATATTGAGATTGACAGGAATACAGAAATTTTGGATTGCTGGACTCAAAACAAAAGGGTCTTTAAAGACTTGGTTAGGATCAATCTTCACAGCAATGTGGAATTGATCTATCCCCCTTTTGTTCAGGTATTTATCTCTACTCTAAACACTTCTCAACCTAACTCTTCTTTGCCTTCTGTGACTATGGAGGGTGGTAGTAATGACCCCAACCCTCCTACCCAAGCCACACAACCAATCTCTAAATCCAAATCTAAGAAACCAACCTCAACAGGTTCTCAAAAGCCTGCTGTTGTAAAAACCAAGAAAAGAAAATCAACTAGTATGGTAGATAGATTAGAGGAGGATGTAGGTGGTGAGGGAACTGGGGAACATCAAAGAACCCAGAAGGATAAGGAGAGTGAGGGTGTGCAACCTCAACCAAGCCACTCCATAGTCTCCCAAAAGACTGTGGATGTTAACATGGAAAATACCACATCCCTATTGCCATTCTCTCAAAAGGATGACAATATTGAAAATAGCCCACAACCAGGGGCACAGAATCAAATTGGGGACACAAAAGCCAAAACACTAACACCATACAAAAGAAGAGAAAAGAAAGTCACCTTTACACTTCGGGAATCACACACTGCAAAATCACAGGAAACTGTGGTGGAGCCTTCTCAAAGTCTGCTTGATGCATCTCATATAAATGATGAGATGCAGCCCCATTCTCTTTCAATTCCTATCTCTTCTATTCTTCTTTCCCCATCTCAAACTTCTTTAGAAAATGTTTTGATAGATTATCGAACATTTTCATATTCTCCTTCTTTGTTTTTCAAGGAGAAGCCAACACTCTCTCCTGAATCTTCTTCTCAGAATTTTCAGGATTCTATTTCCCATATCATTTCAAACATTACTTCTCAAATTAATTCAACTGTTTCTACTCCATCAACTGATGTTCCTTCATCAATTGATATTCAACCATCGACTGATAAGCCATCGATCGATACTCAAGATCAATCGATGGGTATGCATCAATCGATGGATATCCCAAACACCACTTTAACTGATAATGTCAATACATCAATTGATGCTCAATCAATTGATGTTACACAAACACTCTTAGGATTGAGTGAGTTGAGTGAGAGGCAGGATTGTAACCTGGCAAAAGGAGAGGAAGTGAGTAAAAACATTCCTATTTCTTCCAAGAATGAGAGTGAAACACTTGAGGGCCCCACCTTAGTAGGTGCACAAGAAATGAGTGAGGGAGAGGTGAGATTCCAGGATGAGATCCTGATGCAAAATAGAGAGATGAGTGAAAGTGATAAAAACATTCTACTTTTTGCACAGGAATTGGAAATTGAACTGATGGCAGAAGAAAGAGTAAAGGAGATAGGGGGAGCAAATAATGCTGAAGCTAGTGGGAGTGGAATTGCTAAAGACTTTGAAGAGGAAATAGATGCTGGTGAATTGGATCCAAAGAATTTCATTCATCCTGATCCACAATATCAAGGGTTGGCTACTTCAAGTAACAGAAATGCAGAACAACTCTTGGGCATTGATCATACAGATCAAAGGACCAGGAATCTGAAGGAAAGCATTGCCAATACAACAGACACTTGTTATATGGCACCTGAAGAGTTGGAGAGTGATTCTGATGAAGAGCCATGGATGAGCACTATTGATGGTTCCTTAGAAGCTGCTGAGACTGAGATTCTCTCTCAATATAGAAGAACAATGGTGGAAGGAGACATTGAAGATCCTACTCAAAGGAGAATTGCTCACTATATGAGAGAATCAATGAAAATTCAAAAGATGACAGTAACAGGAGTAAGGAGGGAACTGGAGAGGATTAAGGACTCTATCTCATCTAACAAGGATGCAATGGACAGGAGATTGGATGAGAAGCTACCATTCAACACCATGAATAGCATCAAAGACAAGCTTTTCAAAGAATCCAAAAATTTTACATCTTTGGAGACAAGAGTAGGTTCTCTAGAAAAGAAGATGGATGATATTATCAGAGGTCAAAATCTTCATGCTTCCATTCTTCAAAAGTTTCTTGACAGACTTCCACCACCCCCTCCAATTGATGATAACAAAAAGGGGGAGAATACAAAGAAGAAGGATGATGGTAATGGTGATGATGGTAAAGGTGGTTCTGGTATGGATAAGTCAAGTGGCATTGGTGGTTCTGCACCCAAAAGATATAAAAGCAGAAGTAACCGGGACAATCAATCTTCAAAGAAATCTAAGTCATCTAATTCTCCAAAAGATGATTTAGAACAGAAAAAGAAAGAATACAAGAAGTTTGATGAAGATATTGAAGCTAGGAGAATTTCTAGAGAGAAAGAAACTCAATTAATGATTGAGAAGGAAAAGAAAAGAATTGAAGATCTAAGGAGAAGCACTGAGTTAGTAACAGAGGCAGTAGAAAAAGGAGACTTGGATGAGTTCATTGCTCAAACAAGAAAAATAAATGAAGATGCACAAAAGGCTGCCAAGGAAAGAAACTCAAATACAGAAGCTTTTCTTCAATTGGATATTGAAGCTCTTAAAGAAAAGAAGAAAGGGAAAGCAATAGTGATTGAAGAAGAGAAGAAGAAAGAGACTGAACCAGTAAGTCAAAAGCTACTTCAAGGAGCCATCACTATAGGAATCTCAGATGCCTCAAGGAGAGAAAGGGAGAATGAAGAGATTGCTAGACAGATGGAAATGCAATGGCATTTGGAAGAAGAGCTACAGGCAGAGCAACCATTGAGAAAAAGGAGAAAAGTTACTATGGCCAAGAAAAGGTCAAGTTCTACTCAAGAAATAGTGGTTCAGGAAAACCTCCAGGGTCAACAAGAAGAAATCAAGGAGGAGGTCACAATTGAAGGATATGATTTGAAGGGAATACCAGTAATCAATGAAAAAGGATTAATTGGAGTAAGGACTCACCCTGCAACCTCTAACCATGAAGAATCAATGAGGTTGGAGTATGAAAATGGAGTGAAAACAATCTATTCATTGAAGGTGATAATGAAGCAAAGCTACAATGTTTTAAAGACTATTCTTCCTTTACTCAACAGAAGGTACAAACTCAACATTACAATTGCTCAGGAGATTCAACAGCAAATATCAAAGTTAAGGAGATCCAAGGCTGAAGCTGAACCTGATTCACCTCTAAAGCTATGGAAGTCACAGGTCAAAAAGGTGGTGTTGGAGCCAAAGTATGCTATGATTTTTACAGATATAGAGGGCAATACAAAGTTCTTTGATATCTGCAAATATCTGGACAAAATCACAGATGAAGAAATACACTATCTTATGAGGCAACTTGGAGAAACTGACAGGGATGAAGCAATATTGAGAAGTTCTTTCATGAGGCAACTAAAGGAAAATGCTGAGAAGAGAAGGAAGATGAACTAATTTAAATCATGAAGACATTGAAGCTGCTTGCAGGAGTTATCTATCAATCTGGTACTTCCAAAATAAATGTGCCAATTAAATTTCTTGATTTTATCTGAATGTAAATTTTAAGGTTTTTGTTATCATCAAGTAGATTTATGCCTGTTAAGAACACAGACACAAATAGGGGGAGATTGTTAGGAATCTACATGTGATTTGATGATAACATTAATCTTAGAATCATAGAAATTTTATTTGTTGTAACTGATCAATTGATATGAAAGTTATAAATATCAATTGATCAGGAAACCATTTATCAGTTGAAATGTTTATATGAATCAACTGATAATTTGGATTGTAGCATAGGTGTACTTAGTCTATTTCAATCGATAAGGTGTAAATCAATTGATATTTTGTTCATCAATTGATGTTAGAGTCGATTGATATAGATCATCAATTGATGTGTAAATTAAACTGCTAAATTGTAATTATGAGAAGACAGGAAATTGCACAAGTGAAGGATGATCAATTGATATTGAAGCATCGATGGATGAAGGATCAATCGAAGAAGCCAAGCCAAGGATTGAAGACCATCAACTGATATGAAGACCCATCGACTGATATATCGATTGATAACATCTATCAATCGATAAGACATCTTTTATCAATCGATGGATATAAAGATCAATCGAAGAAGTACATCAGTTGATGGATTAAAGAATGGATCAATTGATATGCTTAACAGCAAATTATCAATTGAGTGTGACAACACAGAAAGAATATCTGTTGAAGATCCAGAGAACAAAAGCACACCTATGGAAGACAGTCTAGAGTGACTGTGAAGACTCAATCAGAAGCTGTCTTTCAAACCTTTTTGTAAAATAGAAAAAGGTAAAAGGAAGGCAGGTAGAAACAATCCTAGAATAGGTATTGTAAAAGTACACTTGTGATATATAAACAAGTGTAGTAGCATTATTAGAAAACATACAAGTTAGACATTATTTTACAATCAACTGTTCAAGCTTGAGAGCACATTTGTAAGAACAGTTGATTTGTTTTCTAATCTTGTAAAAACGAAGCTAGGTTTCTTCTAACCTAGGAGCATTGAGCAAAAATATATATTGATGGAAAAACCAATCCATCAATAATTTTAAATCTCTTTGTTCAGTTTTATTTTTCAGCATTAATTTGTTCGAACTTATTCTCTTATTCTATCAAACATCAAGAACAAATATTAGAACACACAAAAAGTTTTAATATTTGTATTCAACCCCCCCTTCTACAAATATTGACATTGTTCTAAGGAATAACAGAGGCTTCATTCTTTACTCGTTCATTCTTGACACGTTCGAACTTGAGAACTACTTGTAGCTTCATTCTTGACTCGTTTGTACATGGAAACAACTTATAAAACCTTGTAGCATAATTCTTCTCTCGTTTGAGCTTTAATGTAATTCATAATAATTTGAGGCTTCATTATTGACTCGTTTGAACTTGAAAACAACTTGTATCTTCATTCTTGACTCATTTGTACATGGAAACAACGTGTAAAACCTTATAGCATTATTCTTCTCTCATTTGAGCTTCAATATAATTCATAATAAATTGAGGCTTCATTCTTGACTCGTTCGAACTTGAAAACAACTTGTAACTTCATTCTTGACTAATTTGTACATGGAAACAACTTGTAAAACCTTGTAGCATAATTCTTCTCTCGTTTAAGCTTCAATGTAATTTATAACAATTTGAGGCTTCATTCTTGACACGTTCGAACTTGAAAATAACTTGTAGCATCATTCTTGACTCATTTGTACATGGAAACAACTTGTAAAAGCCTTGTAGCATCATTTTTTACTCTTTTGAGCTTGAGTGCAATTTATAAGAATTTTAGGGTTCATTCTTGACTCGTTCGAACTTGAAAACAACTTGTAGCTTCATTATTCACTCATTTATACGTGGAAACAATATATAAAACCTTGTAGCATCATTTCTCACTCTTTTGAGCATGAATGTAATTCATAACAATTTGAGGCTTCATTCTTGACTCGTTCGAACTTGAAAACAACTTGTAGCTTCATTCATAACTCTTTTGTACATGGAAACAACTTATAAAATCATGTTGCATCATTCTTCATTCTATTGATCTTGAATGCAATTCTTAATAATTTAAGGCTTCATTCTTGACTCGTTCGAATTTGAATACCACTTGTAGCTTCATTCTTGACTCGTTTGTACATGGAAACAACTTGTAAAACCTTGTAGCATCATTCTTCTCTCGTTTGAGCTTTAATGTAATTCATATTAATTTGAGGCTTCATTATTGACTCATTTGAACTTGAAAACAACTTGTATCTTCATTCTTGACTCCTTTGTACGTGGAAACAACGTGTAAAACCTTATAGCATTATTCTTCTCTCGTTTGAGCTTCAATGTAATTAATAATAATTTGAGGCTTCATTCTTGACTCGTTCGAACTTGAAAACAACTTGTAGCATCATTCTTGACTCGTTTGTACATGGAAAAAACTTGTAAAACCTTGTAGCATCATTTTTCACTCTTCGGAGCTTGAATGCAATTTATAACAATTTTAGGCTTCATTCTTGACTCGTTCGAACTTGAAAACAACTTGTAGCTTCATTCTTGACTAGTTTGTACATGGAAACAACTTGTAAAACCTTGTAGCATCATTTTTCACTCTTTGGAGCTTGAATGAAATTTATAACATTTTTAGGCTTCATTCTTGACTCGTTCGAACTTGAAAACAACTTGTAGCTTCATTCTTGACTCGTTTATACGTGGAAACAACATGTAAAACCTTATAGCATCATTCTTCTCTTATTTGAGTTTCAACGTAATTCATAAAAATTTGAGGCTTCATTCTTGACTCGTTCGAACTTCAAAACAACTTGTAGCTTCATTCTTGACTCGTTTGTACATGGAAACAACTTGTAAAATGTTGTAGCATCATTCTTCATTCTTTTGAGTTTGAATACAATTCGTAACAATTTTAGGCCTCATTCTTGACTCGTTTATACGTGGAAACAACATGTAAAACCTTATAGCATCATTCTTCTCTCGTTTGAGCTTCAATGTGATTCATAACAATTTGAGGCTTCATTCTTGACACGTTCGAACTTCAGAACAACTTGTAGCTTCATTCTTGAGTCGTTTGTACATGTAAACAACTAGTAAAACCTTGTAGCATAATTCTTCTTTCGTTTGAGCTTCAATGTAATTTATAACAATTTAAGGCTTAATTCTTGACACATTCGAACTTGAGAACAACTTGTAGCATCATTCTAGACTCGTTTGTACATGGAAACAACTTGTAAACCCTTGTAGCATCATTTTTCACTCTTTGGAGCTTGAATGCAATTTATAACAATTTTAGGCTTCATTCTTGACTCGTTCGAACTTGAAAACAACTTGTAGCTTCATTCTTGACTAGTTTGTACATGGAAACAACTTGTAAAACCTTTTAGCATCATTTTCCACTCTTTGGAGCTTGAATGTAATTTATAACAATTTTAGGCTTCATTCTTGACTCGTTCGAACTTGAAAACAACTTGTAGCTTCATTCTTGACTCGTTTATACGTGGAAACAACTTGTAAAACCTTATAGCATCATTCTTCTCTTGTTTGAATTTCAATGTAATTAATAAAAATTTGAGGCTTCATTCTTGCCTCGTTCGAACTTCAAAACAACTTGTAAATTCATTCTTGACTCGTTTGTACATGGAAATAACTTGTAAAATGTTGTAGCATCATTCTTCATTCTTTTGAGTTTGAATACAATTCGTAACAATTTTAGGCTTCTTTCTTGACTCGTTTGAATTTGAAAACCACTTATAGCTTCATTTTTCACTCATTTGAACTTGAAAACAATTTGTACCTTCATTCTTGACTCGTTTATACATGGAAACAACTTGTAAAACCTTGTAGCATCATTCTTCTCTCGTTTGAGGTTCAATGTGATTCATAACAATTTGAGGCTTCAATCTTGACACGTTCGATCTTGAGAACAACTTGTAGCTTCATTCTTGAGTCGTTTGTACATGTAAAGAACTAGTAAAACCTTGTAGCATAAATCTTCTTTCGTTTGAGCTTCAATGTAATTTATAACAATTTAAGGCTTCATTCTTGACGCGTTCGAACTTGAGTACAACTTGTAGCATCATTCTAGACTCGTTTGAACATGGAAACAACTTGTAAAGCCTTGTAGCGTCATTTTTCACTCTTTGGACCTTGAATGCAATTTATAACAATTTGAGGCTTCATTCTTGACTCGTTCGAACTTCAAAACAACTTGTAGCTTCATTCTTGACTCGTTTGTACATGGAAACAACTTTTAAAATCTTGTTGCAACATTCTTCATTCTTTTGAGCTTGAATACAATTCGTAACAATTTTAGGCCTCATTCTTGATTTGATCGAATTTGAAAACCACTTGTAGCTTCATTCTTGACTCGTTTGTACATGGAAACAACTTGTAAAACCTTATAGCATCATTCTTCACTCTTTTGAGCTTTAATGCAATTCATAACAATTTTAGGCTTCATTCTTTACTCGTTCAAACTTGAAAACAACTTGTAGCTTCATTCTTGACTCATTTATACGTGGAAACAACATGTAAAACCTTGTAGCATCATTCTTCTCTCGTTTTAGCTTTATTGTAATTCATAACAACTTGACGGTTCGTTCTTGACTCATTCGAACTTGAAAACAACTTGTAGCTTCATTCTTGACTCCTTTGTACAAGGAAATAACTTGTAAAACCTTTTTGCATGATTCTTCACTCGTATGAACTTGAGAACCATCCATAACAATTTTAATCTTCATTCTTGACATGTTCGAACTTGAAAACAACTTGTATCATCATTCTTGACAAGTTTCTACATGGAAACAACTTGTAAAACTTTGTAGCATCATTTTTCACTCTTTTGAGTTTGAATGCATTTTATAACAATTTTAGGCTTCATTCTTGACTCGTTCGAACTTGAAAATAACTTGTAGCTTCATTCTTAACTCCGTTATACGTGGAGACAACTTGTAAAACCATGTAGAATCATTCTTCATTCTTTTGTGCTTGAATGCAATTCGTAACAATTTTAGGCTTCAATCTTGACTCGTTCGAATTTGAAAACTTATTTGAATTATCCTATCTAATTCTTAAACGTTGTTTTTCAAAAGAACGTTGCTAAGATTAAGTTTGTTAGTTCAAGTATACTTGTTATATATATATATATATATATATTTATATATATATATATATATATATACATATACTAGAGTGTGTATTCTCTTATGTTAACGAAGTGAAGAACACTGATTTAAAAAATATATACACTCGTTTATCAACTCAAAGCTTTCATATTTATTTGAGCTCTAGTATTATATATCTTATATCTATACGAGAAGAGTTCTTAGTTTGAGTTGTATTTTTATTCACTTGTAATCGTTTTGGTTGTAATCAAGTTGTGGCTGGATTGCTAGGCTTGTGAAACAGGGTTCAAGGGAACTATAGGCTAGAGAAGGCTGTACTAGGGTAGTATAGTACTTAGATGGCAAATTAGTTCAATGACTCGTTTGTAAATGGAAACAACATATAAAACCTTATAGCATTATTCTTCTCTCGTTTGAGTTTGAATGCAATTCGTAACAATTTTAGGCTTCTTTATTCACTCGTTCGAATTTGAAAACCACTTATAGCTTCATTTTTCACTCATTTGAACTTGAAAACAATTTGTAGCTTCATTCTTGACTCCTTTATACATGGAAAAAACTTGTAAAACCTTGTAGCATCATTCTTCTCTCGTTTGAGCTTCAATGTGATTCATAACAATTTGAGGCTTCATTCTTGACACGTTCGAACTTGAGAACAACTTGTAGCTTCATTCTTGAGTCGTTTGTACATGTAAACAACTAGTAAAATCTTGTAGCATAATTCTTCTTTCGTTTGAGCTTCAATGTAATTTATAACAATTTAAGGCTTAATTCTTGACACATTCGAACTTGAGAACAACTTGTAGCATCATTCTAGACTCGTTTGTACATGGAAACAACTTGTAAACCCTTGTAGCATTATTTTTCACTCTTTGGAGCTTGAATGCAATTTATAACAATTTTAGGCTTCATTCTTGACTCGTTCGAACTTGAAAACAACTTGTAGCTTCATTCTTGAATAGTTTGTACATGGAAACAACTTGTAAAATCTTGTAGCATCATTTTTCACTCTTTGGAGTTTGAATGCAATTTATACCAATTTTAGGCTTCATTCTTCACTCTTTCGAACTTGAAAACAACTTGTAGCTTCATTCTTGACTAGTTTGTACATGGAAACAACTTGTAAACCCTTGTAGCATCATTTTTCACTCTTTGGAGCTTGAATGCAATTTATAATAATTTTAGGCTTCAATCTTTACTCGTTTGAACTTGAAAACAACTTGTAACTTCATTCTTGACTAGTTTGTACATGGAAACAACTTGTAAAACCTTGTAGCATCATTTTTCACTCTTTGGAGCTTGAATGCAATTTATAACAATTTTAGGCTTCATTCTTGACTCTTTCGAACTTGAGAACAACTTGTAGCATCATTCTAGACTCGTTTGTACATGGAAACAACTTGTAAACCCTTGTAGCATCATTTTTCACTCTTTGGAGCTTGAATGCAATTTATAACAATTTTAGGCTTCATTCTTGACTCGTTCGAACTTGAAAACAACTAGTAGCTTCATTCTTGACTAGTTTGTACATGGAAACAACTTGTAAAACATTGTAGCATCATTTTTCACTCTTTGGAGCTTGAATGCAATTTATAACAATTTTAGGCTTCGTTCTTGACTCGTTCGAACTTGAAAACAACTTGTAGCTTCATTCTTGACTCGTTTATACGTGGAAACAACATGTAAAACCTTATAGCATCATTCTTCTCTCGTTTGAGTTTGAATGCAATTTGTAACAATTTTCGGCTTCTTTCTTGATACATTCAAACTTGAGAACAACTTGTAGCATCAATCTAGACTCGTTTGTACATGGAAACAACTTGTAAACCCTTGTAGCATCATTTTTAACTCTTTGGAGCTTGAATGCAATTTATAACAATTTTAGGCTTCATTCTTGACTCGTTCGAACTTGAAAACAACTTGTAGCTTCATTCTTGACTCGTTTATACGTGGAAACAACATGTAAAACCTTATAGCATCACTCTTCTCTTGTTTGAGTTTCAACGTAATTCATAAAAATTTGAGGCTTCATTCTTGACTCGTTCGAACCTGAAAACAACTTGTAGCTTCATTCTTGACTCGTTTATACGTGGAAACAACATGTAAAACCTTATAGCATCATTCTTCTCTCGTTTGAGTTTGAATGCAATTTATAACAATTTTAGGCTTCATTCTTGACTCGTTCGAACTTGAAAACAACTTGTAGCTTCATTCTTGACTAGTTTGTACATGGAAACAACTTGTAAAACCTTGTAGCATCATTTTTCACTCTTTGGAGCTTGAATGCAATTTATAACAATTTTAGGCTTCATTCTTGACTCGTTCGAACTTGAAAACAACTTGTAGTTTCATTCTTGACTCGTTTATACGTGGAAACAACATGTAAAACCTTATAGCATCATTCTTCTCTTATTTGAGTTTCAACGTAATTCATAAAAATTTGAGGCTTCATTCTTGACTCGTTTGAACTTCAAAACAACTTGTAGCTTCATACTTGACTCGTTTGTACATGGAAACAACTTGTAAAATGTTGTAGCATCATTCTTCATTCTTTTGAGTTTGAATACAATTCGTAACAATTTTAGGCCTCATTCTTGACTCGTTTATACGTGGAAACAACATGTAAAACCTTAAAGCATCATTCTTCTCTCGTTTGAGCTTCAATGTGATTCATAACAATTTGAGGCTTCATTCTTGACACGTTCGAAATTCAGAACAACTTGTAGCTTCATTCTTGAGTCGTTTGTACATGTAAACAACTAGTAAAACCTTGTAGCATAATTCTTCTTTCGTTTGAGCTTTAATGTAATTTATAACAATTTAAGGCTTAATTCTTGACACATTCGAACTTGAGAACAACTTGTAGCATCATTCTAGACTCGTTTGTACATGGAAACAACTTGTAAACCCTTGTCGCATCATTTTTCACTCTTTGGAGCTTGAATGCAATTTATAACAATTTTAGGCTTCATTCTTGACTCGTTCGAACTTGAAAACAACTTGTAGCTTCATTTTAGACTAGTTTGTACATGGAAACAACTTGTAAAACCTTTTAGCATCATTTTTCACTCTTTGGAGCTTGAATGCAATTTATAACAATTTTAGGCTTCATTCTTGACTCGTTCGAACTTGAAAACAACTTGTAGCTTCATTCTTGACTAGTTTGTACATGAAAACAACTTGTAAAACCTTGTAGCAGCATTTTTCACTCTTTGGAGCTTGAATGAAATTTATAACAATTTTAGGCTTAATTCTTGACTCGTTCGAACTTGAAAACAACTCGTACCTTCATTCTTGACTAGTTTGTACATGGAAACAACTTGTAAAATCTTGTAGCATCATTTTTCCATCTTTGGAGTTTGAATGCAATTTATAATAATTTTAGGCTTCATTCTTGACTCGTTCGAACTTGAAAATAACTTATAGTTTCATTCTTTACTCGTTTATACGTGGAAACAACTTGTAAAACCTTATAGCATCATTCTTCTCTTGTTTGAGTTTCAATGTAATTAATAAAAATTTGAGGCTTCATTCTTGACTCGTTCGAACTTCAAAACAACTTGTAGCTTCATTCTTGACTCATTTGTACATGGAAACAACTTGTAAAATGTTGTAGCATCATTCTTCATTCTTTTGAGTTTGAATACAATTCGTAACAATTTTAGGCTTCTTTCTTGACTCGTTCGAATTTGAAAACCACTTATAACTTCATTTTTCACTCATTTGAACTTGAAAACAATTTGTAGCTTCATTCTTGACTCCTTTATACATGGAAACAACTTGTAAAACCTTGTAGCATCATTCTTCTCTCGTTTGAGCTTCAATGTCATTCATAACAATTTGAGGCTTCATTCTTGACACGTTCGAACTTGAGAACAACTTGTAGCTTCATTCTTGAGTCGTTTGTACATGTAAACAACTAGTAAAACCTTGTAGCATAATTCTTCTTTCGTTTGAGCTTCAATGTAATTTATAACAATTTAAGGCTTAATTCTTGACACATTCGAACTTGAGAACAACTTGTAGCATCATTCTACACTCGTTTGTACATGGAAACAACTTGTAAACTCTTGTAGCATCATTTTTCACTCTTTGGAGCTTGAATGCAATTTATAACAATTTTAGGCTTCATTCTTGACTCGTTCGAACTTCAAAACAACTTGTAGCTTCATTCTTGACTAGTTTTGTACATGAAAACAACTTGTAAAACCTTGTAGCAGCATTTTTCACTCTTTGGAGCTTGAATGAAATTTATAACAATTTTAGGCTTCATTCTTGACTCGTTCGAACTTGAAAACAACTTGTAGCTTCATTCTTGACTCGTTTATACGTGAAACAACATGTAAAACCTTATAGCATCATTCTTCTCTCGTTTGAGTTTGAATGCAATTTGTAACAATTTTAGGCTTCTTTCTTGATACATTCAAACTTGAGAACAACTTGTAGCATCATTCTAGACTCGTTTGTACATGGAAACAACTTGTAAACCCTTGTAGCATTATTTTTCACTCTTTGGAGCTTGAATGCAATTTATAACAATTTTAGGCTTCATTCTTGACTCGTTCGAACTTGAAAACAACTTGTAGCTTCATTCTTGACTAGTTTGTACATGGAAACAACTTGTAAAACCTTGTAGCATCATTTTTCACTCTTTGGAGCTTGAATGCAATTTATAACAATTTTAGGCTTCATTCTTGACTCGTTCGAATTTGAAAACAACTTGTAGCTTCATTCTTGACTCGTTTATACGTGAAACAACATGTAAAACCTTATAGCATCATTCTTCTCTCGTTTGAGTTTAATGCAATTTGTAACAATTTTAGGCTTCTTTCTTGATACATTCAAACTTGAGAACAACTTGTAGCATCATTCTAGACTCGTTTGTACATGGAAACAACTTGTAAACCCTTGTAGCATCATTTTTAACTCTTTGGAGCTTGAATGCAATTTATAACAATTTTAGGCTTCATTCTTGACTCGTTCGAACTTGAAAACAACTCGTACCTTCATTCTTGACTAGTTTGTACATGGAAACAACTTGTAAAATCTTGTAGCATCATTTTTCACTCTTTGGAGTTTGAATGCAATTTATAATAATTTTAGGCTTCATTCTTGACTCGTTCGAACTTGAAAATAACTTATAGTTTCATTCTTTACTCGTTTATACGTGGAAACAACTTGTAAAACCTTATAGCATCATTCTTCTCTTGTTTGAGTTTCAATGTAATTAATAAAAATTTGAGGCTTCATTCTTGACTCGTTCGAACTTCAAAACAACTTGTAGCTTCATTCTTGACTCATTTGTACATGGAAACAACTTGTAAAATGTTGTAGCATCATTCTTCATTCTTTTGAGTTTGAATACAATTCGTAACAATTTTAGGCTTCTTTCTTGACTCGTTCGAATTTGAAAACCACTTATAGCTTCATTTTTCACTCATTTGAACTTGAAAACAATTTGTAGCTTCATTCTTGACTCGTTTATACATGGAAACAACTTGTAAAACCTTGTAGCATCATTCTTCTCTCGTTTGAGCTTCAATGTCATTCATAACAATTTGAGGCTTCATTCTTGACACGTTCGAACTTGAGAACAACTTGTAGCTTCATTCTTGAGTCGTTTGTACATGTAAACAACTAGTAAAACCTTGTAGCATAATTCTTCTTTCGTTTGAGCTTCAATGTAATTTATAACAATTTAAGGCTTAATTCTTGACACATTCGAACTTGAGAACAACTTGTAGCATCATTCTACACTCGTTTGTACATGGAAACAACTTGTAAACCCTTGTAGCATCATTTTTCACTCTTTGGAGCTTGAATGCAATTTATAACAATTTTAGGCTTCATTCTTGACTCGTTCGAACTTCAAAACAACTTGTAGTTTCATTCTTGACTAGTTTGTACATGAAAACAACTTGTAAAACCTTGTAGCAGCATTTTTCACTCTTTGGAGCTTGAATGAAATTTATAACAATTTTAGGCTTCATTCTTCACTCGTTCGAACTTGAAAACAACTTGTAGCTTCATTCTTGACTCGTTTATACGTGAAACAACATGTAAAACTTTATAGCATCATTCTTCTCTCGTTTGAGTTTGAATGCAATTTGTAACAATTTTAGGCTTCTTTCTTGATACATTCAAACTTGAGAACAACTTGTAGCATCATTCTAGACTCGTTTATACATGGAAACAACTTGTAAACCCTTGTAGCATCATTTTTAACTCTTTGGAGCTTGAATGCAATTTATAACAATTTTAGGTTTCATTCTTGACTCGTTCGAACTTGAAAACAACTCGTACCTTCATTCTTGACTAGTTTGTACATGGAAACAACTTGTAAAATCTTGTAGCATCATTTTTCCATCTTTGGAGTTTGAATGCAATTTATAATAATTTTAGGCTTCATTCTTGACTCGTTCGAACTTGAAAATAACTTATAGTTTCATTCTTTACTCGTTTATACGTGGAAACAACTTGTAAAACCTTATAGCATCATTCTTCTCTTGTTTGAGTTTCAATGTAATTAATAAAAATTTGAGGCTTCATTCTTGACTCGTTCGAACTTCAAAAGAACTTGTAGCTTCATTCTTGACTCATTTGTACATGGAAACAACTTGTAAAATGTTGTAGCATCATTCTTCCTTCTTTTGAGTTTGAATACAATTCGTAACAATTTTAGGCTTCTTTCTTGACTCGTTCGAATTTCAAAACCACTTATAGCTTCATTTTTCACTCATTTGAACTTGAAAACAATTTGTAGCTTCATTCTTGACTCGTTTATACATGGAAACAACTTGTAAAACCTTGTAGCATCATTCTTCTCTCGTTTGAGCTTCAATGTCATTCATAACAATTTGAGGCTTCATTCTTGACACGTTCGAACTTGAGAACAACTTGTAGCTTCATTCTTGAGTCGTTTGTACATGTAAACAACTAGTAAAACCTTGTAGCATAATTCTTCTTTCGTTTGAGCTTCAATGTAATTTATAACAATTTAAGGCTTAATTCTTGACACATTCGAACTTGAGAACAACTTGTAGCATCATTCTACACTCGTTTGTACATGGAAACAACTTGTAAACCCTTGTAGCATCATTTTTCACTCTTTGGAGCTTGAATGCAATTTATAACAATTTTAGGCTTCATTCTTGACTCGTTCGAACTTCAAAACAACTTGTAGCTTCATTCTTGACTAGTTTGTACATGAAAACAACTTGTAAAACCTTGTAGCAGCATTTTTCACTCTTTGGAGCTTGAATGAAATTTATAACAATTTTAGGCTTCATTCTTCACTCGTTCGAACTTGAAAACAACTTGTAGCTTCATTCTTGACTCGTTTATACGTGAAACAACATGTAAAACCTTATAGCATCATTCTTCTCTCGTTTGAGTTTGAATGCAATTTGTAACAATTTTAGGCTTCTTTCTTGATACATTCAAACTTGAGAACAACTTGTAGCATCATTCTAGACTCGTTTATACATGGAAACAACTTGTAAACCCTTGTAGCATCATTTTTAACTCTTTGGAGCTTGAATGCAATTTATAACAATTTTAGGTTTCATTCTTGACTCGTTCGAACTTGAAAACAACTCGTACCTTCATTCTTGACTAGTTTGTACATGGAAACAACTTGTAAAATCTTGTAGCATCATTTTTCCATCTTTGGAGTTTGAATGCAATTTATAATAATTTTAGGCTTCATTCTTGACTCGTTCGAACTTGAAAATAACTTATAGTTTCATTCTTTACTCGTTTATACGTGGAAACAACTTGTAAAACCTTATAGCATCATTCTTCTCTTGTTTGAGTTTCAATGTAATTAATAAAAATTTGAGGCTTCATTCTTGACTCGTTCGAACTTCAAAACAACTTGTAGCTTCATTCTTGACTCATTTGTACATGGAAACAACTTGTAAAATGTTGTAGCATCATTCTTCATTCTTTTGAGTTTGAATACAATTCGTAACAATTTTAGGCTTCTTTCTTGACTCGTTCGAATTTGAAAACCACTTATAACTTCATTTTTCACTCATTTGAACTTGAAAACAATTTGTAGCTTCATTCTTGACTCCTTTATACATGGAAACAACTTGTAAAACCTTGTAGCATCATTCTTCTCTCGTTTGAGCTTCAATGTCATTCATAACAATTTGAGGCTTCATTCTTGACACGTTCGAACTTGAGAACAACTTGTAGCTTCATTCTTGAGTCGTTTGTACATGTAAACAACTAGTAAAACCTTGTAGCATAATTCTTCTTTCGTTTGAGCTTCAATGTAATTTATAACAATTTAAGGCTTAATTCTTGACACATTCGAACTTGAGAACAACTTGTAGCATCATTCTACACTCGTTTGTACATGGAAACAACTTGTAAACTCTTGTAGCATCATTTTTCACTCTTTGGAGCTTGAATGCAATTTATAACAATTTTAGGCTTCATTCTTGACTCGTTCGAACTTCAAAACAACTTGTAGCTTCATTCTTGACTAGTTTTGTACATGAAAACAACTTGTAAAACCTTGTAGCAGCATTTTTCACTCTTTGGAGCTTGAATGAAATTTATAACAATTTTAGGCTTCATTCTTGACTCGTTCGAACTTGAAAACAACTTGTAGCTTCATTCTTGACTCGTTTATACGTGAAACAACATGTAAAACCTTATAGCATCATTCTTCTCTCGTTTGAGTTTGAATGCAATTTGTAACAATTTTAGGCTTCTTTCTTGATACATTCAAACTTGAGAACAACTTGTAGCATCATTCTAGACTCGTTTGTACATGGAAACAACTTGTAAACCCTTGTAGCATTATTTTTCACTCTTTGGAGCTTGAATGCAATTTATAACAATTTTAGGCTTCATTCTTGACTCGTTCGAACTTGAAAACAACTTGTAGCTTCATTCTTGACTAGTTTGTACATGGAAACAACTTGTAAAACCTTGTAGCATCATTTTTCACTCTTTGGAGCTTGAATGCAATTTATAACAATTTTAGGCTTCATTCTTGACTCGTTCGAATTTGAAAACAACTTGTAGCTTCATTCTTGACTCGTTTATACGTGAAACAACATGTAAAACCTTATAGCATCATTCTTCTCTCGTTTGAGTTTAATGCAATTTGTAACAATTTTAGGCTTCTTTCTTGATAC
This sequence comes from Oenanthe sinensis, assembly GCA_028671895.1. Classification (NCBI taxonomy): domain Eukaryota; kingdom Viridiplantae; phylum Streptophyta; class Magnoliopsida; order Apiales; family Apiaceae; genus Oenanthe; species Oenanthe sinensis. Next base: position 186,630 of record JAPMAC010000215.1, read on the forward strand.
ATTCAAACTTGAGAACAACTTGTAGCATCATTCTAGACTCGTTTGTACATGGAAACAACTTGTAAACCCTTGTAGCATCATTTTTAACTCTTTGGAGCTTGAATGCAATTTATAACAATTTTAGGCTTCATTCTTGACTCGTTCGAACTTGAAAACAACTCGTACCTTCATTCTTGACTAGTTTGTACATGGAAACAACTTGTAAAATCTTGTAGCATCATTTTTCACTCTTTGGAGTTTGAATGCAATTTATAATAATTTTAGGCTTCATTCTTGACTCGTTCGAACTTGAAAATAACTTATAGTTTCATTCTTTACTCGTTTATACGTGGAAACAACTTGTAAAACCTTATAGCATCATTCTTCTCTTGTTTGAGTTTCAATGTAATTAATAAAAATTTGAGGCTTCATTCTTGACTCGTTCGAACTTCAAACCAACTTGTAGCTTCATTCTTGACTCATTTGTACATGGAAACAACTTGTAAAATGTTGTAGCATCATTCTTCATTCTTTTGAGTTTGAATACAATTCGTAACAATTTTAGGCTTCTTTCTTGACTCGTTCGAATTTGAAAACCACTTATAGCTTCATTTTTCACTCATTTGAACTTGAAAACAATTTGTAGCTTCATTCTTGACTCGTTTATACATGGAAACAACTTGTAAAACCTTGTAGCATCATTCTTCTATCGTTTGAGCTTCAATGTCATTCATAACAATTTGAGGCTTCATTCTTGACACGTTCGAACTTGAGAACAACTTGTAGCTTCATTCTTGAGTCGTTTGTACATGTAAACAACTAGTAAAACCTTGTAGCATAATTCTTCTTTCGTTTGAGCTTCAATGTAATTTATAACAATTTAAGGCTTAATTCTTGACACATTCGAACTTGAGAACAACTTGTAGCATCATTCTACACTCGTTTGTACATGGAAACAACTTGTAAACCCTTGTAGCATCATTTTTCACTCTTTGGAGCTTGAATGCAATTTATAACAATTTTAGGCTTCATTCTTGACTCGTTCGAACTTCAAAACAACTTGTAGTTTCATTCTTGACTAGTTTGTACATGAAAACAACTTGTAAAACCTTGTAGCAGCATTTTTCACTCTTTGGAGCTTGAATGAAATTTATAACAATTTTAGGCTTCATTCTTCACTCGTTCGAACTTGAAAACAACTTGTAGCTTCATTCTTGACTCGTTTATACGTGAAACAACATGTAAAACTTTATAGCATCATTCTTCTCTCGTTTGAGTTTGAATGCAATTTGTAACAATTTTAGGCTTCTTTCTTGATACATTCAAACTTGAGAACAACTTGTAGCATCATTCTAGACTCGTTTATACATGGAAACAACTTGTAAACCCTTGTAGCATCATTTTTAACTCTTTGGAGCTTGAATGCAATTTATAACAATTTTAGGTTTCATTCTTGACTCGTTCGAACTTGAAAACAACTCGTACCTTCATTCTTGACTAGTTTGTACATGGAAACAACTTGTAAAATCTTGTAGCATCATTTTTCCATCTTTGGAGTTTGAATGCAATTTATAATAATTTTAGGCTTCATTCTTGACTCGTTCGAACTTGAAAATAACTTATAGTTTCATTCTTTACTCGTTTATACGTGGAAACAACTTGTAAAACCTTATAGCATCATTCTTCTCTTGTTTGAGTTTCAATGTAATTAATAAAAATTTGAGGCTTCATTCTTGACTCGTTCGAACTTCAAAAGAACTTGTAGCTTCATTCTTGACTCATTTGTACATGGAAACAACTTGTAAAATGTTGTAGCATCATTCTTCCTTCTTTTGAGTTTGAATACAATTCGTAACAATTTTAGGCTTCTTTCTTGACTCGTTCGAATTTCAAAACCACTTATAGCTTCATTTTTCACTCATTTGAACTTGAAAACAATTTGTAGCTTCATTCTTGACTCGTTTATACATGGAAACAACTTGTAAAACCTTGTAGCATCATTCTTCTCTCGTTTGAGCTTCAATGTCATTCATAACAATTTGAGGCTTCATTCTTGACACGTTCGAACTTGAGAACAACTTGTAGCTTCATTCTTGAGTCGTTTGTACATGTAAACAACTAGTAAAACCTTGTAGCATAATTCTTCTTTCGTTTGAGCTTCAATGTAATTTATAACAATTTAAGGCTTAATTCTTGACACATTCGAACTTGAGAACAACTTGTAGCATCATTCTACACTCGTTTGTACATGGAAACAACTTGTAAACCCTTGTAGCATCATTTTTCACTCTTTGGAGCTTGAATGCAATTTATAACAATTTTAGGCTTCATTCTTGACTCGTTCGAACTTCAAAACAACTTGTAGCTTCATTCTTGACTAGTTTGTACATGAAAACAACTTGTAAAACCTTGTAGCAGCATTTTTCACTCTTTGGAGCTTGAATGAAATTTATAACAATTTTAGGCTTCATTCTTCACTCGTTCGAACTTGAAAACAACTTGTAGCTTCATTCTTGACTCGTTTATACGTGAAACAACATGTAAAACCTTATAGCATCATTCTTCTCTCGTTTGAGTTTGAATGCAATTTGTAACAATTTTAGGCTTCTTTCTTGATACATTCAAACTTGAGAACAACTTGTAGCATCATTCTAGACTCGTTTATACATGGAAACAACTTGTAAACCCTTGTAGCATCATTTTTAACTCTTTGGAGCTTGAATGCAATTTATAACAATTTTAGGTTTCATTCTTGACTCGTTCGAACTTGAAAACAACTCGTACCTTCATTCTTGACTAGTTTGTACATGGAAACAACTTGTAAAATCTTGTAGCATCATTTTTCCATCTTTGGAGTTTGAATGCAATTTATAATAATTTTAGGCTTCATTCTTGACTCGTTCGAACTTGAAAATAACTTATAGTTTCATTCTTTACTCGTTTATACGTGGAAACAACTTGTAAAACCTTATAGCATCATTCTTCTCTTGTTTGAGTTTCAATGTAATTAATAAAAATTTGAGGCTTCATTCTTGACTCGTTCGAACTTCAAAAGAACTTGTAGCTTCATTCTTGACTCATTTGTACATGGAAACAACTTGTAAAATGTTGTAGCATCATTCTTCCTTCTTTTGAGTTTGAATACAATTCGTAACAATTTTAGGCTTCTTTCTTGACTCGTTCGAATTTGAAAACCACTTATAGCTTCATTTTTCACTCATTTGAACTTGAAAACAATTTGTAGCTTCATTCTTGACTCCTTTATACATGGAAACAACTTGTAAAACCTTGTAGCATCATTCTTCTCTCGTTTGAGCTTCAATGTCATTCATAACAATTTGAGGCTTCATTCTTGACACGTTCGAACTTGAGAACAACTTGTAGCTTCATTCTTGAGTCGTTTGTACATGTAAACAACTAGTAAAACCTTGTAGCATAATTCTTCTTTCGTTTGAGCTTCAATGTAATTTATAACAATTTAAGGCTTAATTCTTGACACATTCGAACTTGAGAACAACTTGTAGCATCATTCTACACTCGTTTGTACATGGAAACAACTTGTAAACCCTTGTAGCATCATTTTTCACTCTTTGGAGCTTGAATGCAATTTATAACAATTTTAGGCTTCATTTTTGACTCGTTCGAACATCAAAACAACTTGTAGCTTCATTCTTGACTAGTTTGTACATGAAAACAACTTGTAAAACCTTGTAGCAGCATTTTTCACTCTTTGGAGCTTGAATGAAATTTATAACAATTTTAGGCTTCATTCTTCACTCGTTCGAACTTGAAAACAACTTGTAGCTTCATTCTTGACTCGTTTATACGTGAAACAACATGTAAAACCTTATAGCATCATTCTTCTCTCGTTTGAGTTTGAATGCAATTTGTAACAATTTTAGGCTTCTTTCTTGATACATTCAAACTTGAGAACAACTTGTAGCATCATTCTAGACTCGTTTGTACATGGAAACAACTTGTAAACCCTTGTAGCATCATTTTTAACTCTTTGGAGCTAGAATGCAATTTATAACAATTTTAGGTTTCATTCTTGACTCGTTCGAACTTGAAAACAACTCGTACCTTCATTCTTGACTAGTTTGTACATGGAAACAACTTGTAAAATCTTGTAGCATCATTTTTCCATCTTTGGAGTTTGAATGCAATTTATAATAATTTTAGGCTTCATTCTTGACTCGTTCGAACTTGAAAATAACTTATAGTTTCATTCTTTACTCGTTTATACGTGGAAACAACTTGTAAAACCTTATAGCATCATTCTTCTCTTGTTTGAGTTTCAATGTAATTAATAAAAATTTGAGGCTTCATTCTTGACTCATTTGTACATGGAAACAACTTGTAAAATGTTGTAGCATCATTCTTCATTCTTTTGAGTTTGAATACAATTCGTAACAATTTTAGGCTTCTTTCTTGACTCGTTCGAATTTGAAAACCACTTATAGCTTCATTTTTCACTCATTTGAACTTGAAAACAATTTGTAGCTTCATTCTTGACTCGTTTATACATGGAAACAACTTGTAAAACCTTGTAGCATCATTCTTCTCTCGTTTGAGCTTCAATGTCATTCATAACAATTTGAGGCTTCATTCTTGACACGTTCGAACTTGAGAACAACTTGTAGCTTCATTCTTGAGTCGTTTGTACATGTAAACAACTAGTAAAACCTTGTAGCATAATTCTTCTTTCGTTTGAGCTTCAATGTAATTTATAACAATTTAAGGCTTAATTCTTGACACATTCGAACTTGAGAACAACTTGTAGCATCATTCTACACTCGTTTGTACATGGAAACAACTTGTAAACCCTTGTAGCATCATTTTTCACTCTTTGGAGCTTGAATGCAATTTATAACAATTTTAGGCTTCATTCTTGACTCGTTCGAACTTCAAAACAACTTGTAGCTTCATTCTTGACTAGTTTGTACATGAAAACAACTTGTAAAACCTTGTAGCAGCATTTTTCACTCTTTGGAGCTTGAATGAAATTTATAACAATTTTAGGCTTCATTCTTCACTCGTTCGAACTTGAAAACAACTTGTAGCTTCATTCTTGACTCGTTTATACGTGAAACAACATGTAAAACTTTATAGCATCATTCTTCTCTCGTTTGAGTTTGAATGCAATTTGTAACAATTTTAGGCTTCTTTCTTGATACATTCAAACTTGAGAACAACTTGTAGCATCATTCTAGACTCGTTTGTACATGGAAACAACTTGTAAACCCTTGTAGCATCATTTTTAACTCTTTGGAGCTTGAATGCAATTTATAACAATTTTAGGTTTCATTCTTGACTCGTTCGAACTTGAAAACAACTCGTACCTTCATTCTTGACTAGGTTGTACATGGAAACAACTTGTAAAATCTTGTAGCATCTTTTTCCATCTTTGGAGTTTGAATGCAATTTATAATAATTTTAGGCTTCATTCTTGACTCGTTCGAACTTGAAAATAACTTATAGTTTCATTCTTTACTCGTTTATACGTGGAAACAACTTGTAAAACGTTATAGCATCATTCTTCTCTTGTTTGAGTTTCAATGTAATTAATAAAAATTTGAGGCTTCATTCTTGACTCGTTCGAACTTCAAAAGAACTTGTAGCTTCATTCTTGACTCATTTGTACAAGGAAACAACTTGTAAAATGTTGTAGCATCATTCTTCATTCTTTTGAGTTTGAATACAATTCGTAACAATTTTAGGCTTCTTTCTTGACTCGTTCGAATTTGAAAACCACTTATAGCTTCATTTTTCACTCATTTGAACTTGAAAACAATTTGTAGCTTCATTCTTGACTCGTTTATACATGGAAACAACTTGTAAAACCTTGTAGCATCATTCTTCTCTCGTTTGAGCTTCAATGTCATTCATAACAATTTGAGGCTTCATTCTTGACACGTTCGAACTTGAGAACAACTTGTAGCTTCATTCTTGAGTCGTTTGTACATGTAAACAACTAGTAAGACCTTGTAGCATAATTCTTCTTTCGTTTGAGCTTCAATGTAATATATAACAATTTAAGGCTTAATTCTTGACACATTCGAACTTGAGAACAACTTGTAGCATCATTCTACACTCGTTTGTACATGGAAACAACTTGTAAACCCTTGTAGCATCATTTTTCACTCTTTGGAGCTTGAATGCAATTTATAACAATTTTAGGCTTCATTCTTGACTCGTTCGAACTTCAAAACAACTTGTAGCTTCATTCTTGACTAGTTTGTACATGAAAACAACTTGTAAAACCTTGTAGCAGCATTTTTCACTCTTTGGAGCTTGAATGAAATTTATAACAATTTTAGGCTTCATTCTTCACTCGTTCGAACTTGAAAACAACTTGTAGCTTCATTCTTGACTCGTTTATACGTGAAACAACATGTAAAACTTTATAGCATCATTCTTCTCTCGTTTGAGTTTGAATGCAATTTGTAACAATTTTAGGCTTCTTTCTTGATACATTCAAACTTGAGAACAACTTGTAGCATCATTCTAGACTCGTTTGTACATGGAAACAACTTGTAAACCCTTGTAGCATCATTTTTAACTCTTTGGAGCTTGAATGCAATTTATAACAATTTTAGGTTTCATTCTTGACTCGTTCGAACTTGAAAACAACTCGTACCTTCATTCTTGACTAGGTTGTACATGGAAACAACTTGTAAAATCTTGTAGCATCATTTTTCCATCTTTGGAGTTTGAATGCAATTTATAATAATTTTAGGCTTCATTCTTGACTCGTTCGAACTTGAAAATAACTTATAGTTTCATTCTTTACTCGTTTATACATGGAAACAACTTGTAAAACCTTATAGCATCATTCTTCTCTTGTTTGAGTTTCAATGTAATTAATAAAAATTTGAGACTTCATTCTTGACTCGTTCGAACTTCAAAAGAACTTGTAGCTTCATTCTTGACTCATTTGTACAAGGAAACAACTTGTAAAATGTTGTAGCATCATTCTTCATTCTTTTGAGTTTGAATACAATTCGTAACAATTTTAGGCTTCTTTCTTGACTCGTTCGAATTTGAAAACCACTTATAGCTTCATTTTTCACTCATTTGAACTTGAAAACAATTTGTAGCTTCATTCTTGACTCGTTTATACATGGAAACAACTTGTAAAACCTTGTAGCATCATTCTTCTCTCGTTTGAGCTTCAATGTCATTCATAACAATTTGAGGCTTCATTCTTGACACGTTCGAACTTGAGAACAACTTGTAGCTTCATTCTTGAGTCGTTTGTACATGTAAACAACTAGTAAAACCTTGTAGCATAATTCTTCTTTCGTTTGAGCTTCAATGTAATTTATAACAATTTAAGGCTTAATTCTTGACACATTCGAACTTGAGAACAACTTGTAGCATCATTCTACACTCGTTTGTACATGGAAACAACTTGTAAACCCTTGTAGCATCATTTTTCACTCTTTGGAGCTTGAATGCAATTTATAACAATTTTAGGCTTCATTCTTGACTCGTTCGAACTTCAAAACAACTTGTAGCTTCATTCTTGACTAGTTTGTACATGAAAACAACTTGTAAAACCTTGTAGCAGCATTTTTCACTCTTTGGAGCTTGAATGAAATTTATAACAATTTTAGGCTTCATTCTTCACTCGTTCGAACTTGAAAACAACTTGTAGCTTCATTCTTGACTCGTTTATACGTGAAACAACATGTAAAACCTTATAGCATCATTCTTCTCTCGTTTGAGTTTAATGCAATTTGTAACAATTTTAGGCTTCTTTCTTGATACATTCAAACTTGAGAACAACTTGTAGCATCATTCTAGACTCGTTTGTACATGGAAACAACTTGTAAACCCTTGTAGCATCATCTTTAACTCTTTGGAGCTTGAATGCAATTTATAACAATTTTAGGCTTCATTCTTGACTCGTTCGAACTTGAAAACAACTCGTACCTTCATTCTTGACTAGTTTGTACATGGAAACAACTTGTAAAATCTTGTAGCATCATTTTTCACTCTTTGGAGTTTGAATGCAATTTATAATAATTTTAGGCTTCATTCTTGACTCGTTCGAACTTGAAAATAACTTATAGTTTCATTCTTTACTCGTTTATACGTGGAAACAACTTGTAAAACCTTATAGCATCATTCTTCTCTTGTTTGAGTTTCAATGTAATTAATAAAAATTTGAGGCTTCATTCTTGACTCATTTGTACATGGAAACAACTTGTAAAATGTTGTAGCATCATTCTTCATTCTTTTGAGTTTGAATACAATTCGTAACAATTTTAGGCTTCTTTCTTGACTCGTTCGAATTTGAAAACCACTTATAGCTTCATTTTTCACTCATTTGAACTTGAAAACAATTTGTAGCTTCATTCTTGACTCCTTTATACATGGAAACAACTTGTAAAACCTTGTAGCATCATTCTTCTCTCGTTTGAGCTTCAATGTCATTCATAACAATTTGAGGCTTCATTCTTGACACGTTCGAACTTGAGAACAACTTGTAGCTTCATTCTTGAGTCGTTTGTACATGTAAACAACTAGTAAAACCTTGTAGCATAATTCTTCTTTCGTTTGAGCTTCAATGTAATTTATAACAATTTAAGGCTTAATTCTTGACACATTCGAACTTGAGAACAACTTGTAGCATCATTCTACACTCGTTTGTACATGGAAACAACTTGTAAACCCTTGTAGCATCATTTTTCACTCTTTGGAGCTTGAATGCAATTTATAACAATTTTAGGCTTCATTTTTGACTCGTTCGAACATCAAAACAACTTGTAGCTTCATTCTTGACTAGTTTGTACATGAAAACAACTTGTAAAACCTTGTAGCAGCATTTTTCACTCTTTGGAGCTTGAATGAAATTTATAACAATTTTAGGCTTCATTCTTCACTCGTTCGAACTTGAAAACAACTTGTAGCTTCATTCTTGACTCGTTTATACGTGAAACAACATGTAAAACCTTATAGCATCATTCTTCTCTCGTTTGAGTTTGAATGCAATTTGTAACAATTTTAGGCTTCTTTCTTGATACATTCAAACTTGAGAACAACTTGTAGCATCATTCTAGACTCGTTTGTACATGGAAACAACTTGTAAACCCTTGTAGCATCATTTTTAACTCTTTGGAGCTAGAATGCAATTTATAACAATTTTAGGTTTCATTCTTGACTCGTTCGAACTTGAAAACAACTCGTACCTTCATTCTTGACTAGTTTGTACATGGAAACAACTTGTAAAATCTTGTAGCATCATTTTTCCATCTTTGGAGTTTGAATGCAATTTATAATAATTTTAGGCTTCATTCTTGACTCGTTCGAACTTGAAAATAACTTATAGTTTCATTCTTTACTCGTTTATACGTGGAAACAACTTGTAAAACCTTATAGCATCATTCTTCTCTTGTTTGAGTTTCAATGTAATTAATAAAAATTTGAGGCTTCATTCTTGACTCATTTGTACATGGAAACAACTTGTAAAATGTTGTAGCATCATTCTTCATTCTTTTGAGTTTGAATACAATTCGTAACAATTTTAGGCTTCTTTCTTGACTCGTTCGAATTTGAAAACCACTTATAGCTTCATTTTTCACTCATTTGAACTTGAAAACAATTTGTAGCTTCATTCTTGACTCGTTTATACATGGAAACAACTTGTAAAACCTTGTAGCATCATTCTTCTCTCGTTTGAGCTTCAATGTCATTCATAACAATTTGAGGCTTCATTCTTGACACGTTCGAACTTGAGAACAACTTGTAGCTTCATTCTTGAGTCGTTTGTACATGTAAACAACTAGTAAAACCTTGTAGCATAATTCTTCTTTCGTTTGAGCTTCAATGTAATTTATAACAATTTAAGGCTTAATTCTTGACACATTCGAACTTGAGAACAACTTGTAGCATCATTCTACACTCGTTTGTACATGGAAACAACTTGTAAACCCTTGTAGCATCATTTTTCACTCTTTGGAGCTTGAATGCAATTTATAACAATTTTAGGCTTCATTCTTGACTCGTTCGAACTTCAAAACAACTTGTAGCTTCATTCTTGACTAGTTTGTACATGAAAACAACTTGTAAAACCTTGTAGCAGCATTTTTCACTCTTTGGAGCTTGAATGAAATTTATAACAATTTTAGGCTTCATTCTTCACTCGTTCGAACTTGAAAACAACTTGTAGCTTCATTCTTGACTCGTTTATACGTGAAACAACATGTAAAACTTTATAGCATCATTCTTCTCTCGTTTGAGTTTGAATGCAATTTGTAACAATTTTAGGCTTCTTTCTTGATACATTCAAACTTGAGAACAACTTGTAGCATCATTCTAGACTCGTTTGTACATGGAAACAACTTGTAAACCCTTGTAGCATCATTTTTAACTCTTTGGAGCTTGAATGCAATTTATAACAATTTTAGGTTTCATTCTTGACTCGTTCGAACTTGAAAACAACTCGTACCTTCATTCTTGACTAGGTTGTACATGGAAACAACTTGTAAAATCTTGTAGCATCTTTTTCCATCTTTGGAGTTTGAATGCAATTTATAATAATTTTAGGCTTCATTCTTGACTCGTTCGAACTTGAAAATAACTTATAGTTTCATTCTTTACTCGTTTATACGTGGAAACAACTTGTAAAACGTTATAGCATCATTCTTCTCTTGTTTGAGTTTCAATGTAATTAATAAAAATTTGAGGCTTCATTCTTGACTCGTTCGAACTTCAAAAGAACTTGTAGCTTCATTCTTGACTCATTTGTACAAGGAAACAACTTGTAAAATGTTGTAGCATCATTCTTCATTCTTTTGAGTTTGAATACAATTCGTAACAATTTTAGGCTTCTTTCTTGACTCGTTCGAATTTGAAAACCACTTATAGCTTCATTTTTCACTCATTTGAACTTGAAAACAATTTGTAGCTTCATTCTTGACTCGTTTATACATGGAAACAACTTGTAAAACCTTGTAGCATCATTCTTCTCTCGTTTGAGCTTCAATGTCATTCATAACAATTTGAGGCTTCATTCTTGACACGTTCGAACTTGAGAACAACTTGTAGCTTCATTCTTGAGTCGTTTGTACATGTAAACAACTAGTAAGACCTTGTAGCATAATTCTTCTTTCGTTTGAGCTTCAATGTAATATATAACAATTTAAGGCTTAATTCTTGACACATTCGAACTTGAGAACAACTTGTAGCATCATTCTACACTCGTTTGTACATGGAAACAACTTGTAAACCCTTGTAGCATCATTTTTCACTCTTTGGAGCTTGAATGCAATTTATAACAATTTTAGGCTTCATTCTTGACTCGTTCGAACTTCAAAACAACTTGTAGCTTCATTCTTGACTAGTTTGTACATGAAAACAACTTGTAAAACCTTGTAGCAGCATTTTTCACTCTTTGGAGCTTGAATGAAATTTATAACAATTTTAGGCTTCATTCTTCACTCGTTCGAACTTGAAAACAACTTGTAGCTTCATTCTTGACTCGTTTATACGTGAAACAACATGTAAAACTTTATAGCATCATTCTTCTCTCGTTTGAGTTTGAATGCAATTTGTAACAATTTTAGGCTTCTTTCTTGATACATTCAAACTTGAGAACAACTTGTAGCATCATTCTAGACTCGTTTGTACATGGAAACAACTTGTAAACCCTTGTAGCATCATTTTTAACTCTTTGGAGCTTGAATGCAATTTATAACAATTTTAGGTTTCATTCTTGACTCGTTCGAACTTGAAAACAACTCGTACCTTCATTCTTGACTAGGTTGTACATGGAAACAACTTGTAAAATCTTGTAGCATCATTTTTCCATCTTTGGAGTTTGAATGCAATTTATAATAATTTTAGGCTTCATTCTTGACTCGTTCGAACTTGAAAATAACTTATAGTTTCATTCTTTACTCGTTTATACATGGAAACAACTTGTAAAACCTTATAGCATCATTCTTCTCTTGTTTGAGTTTCAATGTAATTAATAAAAATTTGAGACTTCATTCTTGACTCGTTCGAACTTCAAAAGAACTTGTAGCTTCATTCTTGACTCATTTGTACAAGGAAACAACTTGTAAAATGTTGTAGCATCATTCTTCATTCTTTTGAGTTTGAATACAATTCGTAACAATTTTAGGCTTCTTTCTTGACTCGTTCGAATTTGAAAACCACTTATAGCTTCATTTTTCACTCATTTGAACTTGAAAACAATTTGTAGCTTCATTCTTGACTCGTTTATACATGGAAACAACTTGTAAAACCTTGTAGCATCATTCTTCTCTCGTTTGAGCTTCAATGTCATTCATAACAATTTGAGGCTTCATTCTTGACACGTTCGAACTTGAGAACAACTTGTAGCTTCATTCTTGAGTCGTTTGTACATGTAAACAACTAGTAAAACCTTGTAGCATAATTCTTCTTTCGTTTGAGCTTCAATGTAATTTATAACAATTTAAGGCTTAATTCTTGACACATTCGAACTTGAGAACAACTTGTAGCATCATTCTACACTCGTTTGTACATGGAAACAACTTGTAAACCCTTGTAGCATCATTTTTCACTCTTTGGAGCTTGAATGCAATTTATAACAATTTTAGGCTTCATTCTTGACTCGTTCGAACTTCAAAACAACTTGTAGCTTCATTCTTGACTAGTTTGTACATGAAAACAACTTGTAAAACCTTGTAGCAGCATTTTTCACTCTTTGGAGCTTGAATGAAATTTATAACAATTTTAGGCTTCATTCTTCACTCGTTCGAACTTGAAAACAACTTGTAGCTTCATTCTTGACTCGTTTATACGTGAAACAACATGTAAAACCTTATAGCATCATTCTTCTCTCGTTTGAGTTTAATGCAATTTGTAACAATTTTAGGCTTCTTTCTTGATACATTCAAACTTGAGAACAACTTGTAGCATCATTCTAGACTCGTTTGTACATGGAAACAACTTGTAAACCCTTGTAGCATCATCTTTAACTCTTTGGAGCTTGAATGCAATTTATAACAATTTTAGGCTTCATTCTTGACTCGTTCGAACTTGAAAACAACTCGTACCTTCATTCTTGACTAGTTTGTACATGGAAACAACTTGTAAAATCTTGTAGCATCATTTTTCACTCTTTGGAGTTTGAATGCAATTTATAATAATTTTAGGCTTCATTCTTGACTCGTTCGAACTTGAAAATAACTTATAGTTTCATTCTTTACTCGTTTATACGTGGAAACAACTTGTAAAACCTTATAGCATCATTCTTCTCTTATTTGAGTTTCAATGTAATTAATAAAAATTTGAGGCTTCATTCTTGACTCGTTCGAACTTCAAAACAACTTGTAGCTTCATTCTTGACTCATTTGTACATGGAAACAACTTGTAAAATGTTGTAGCATCATTCTTCATTCTTTTGAGTTTGAATACAATTCGTAACAATTTTAGGCTTCTTTCTTGACTCGTTCGAATTTCAAAACCACTTATAGCTTCATTTTTCACTCATTTGAACTTGAAAACAATTTGTAGCTTCATTCTTGACTCGTTTATACATGGAAACAACTTGTAAAACCTTGTAGCATCATTCTTCTCTCGTTTGAGCTTCAATGTCATTCATAACAATTTGAGGCTTCATTCTTGACACGTTCGAACTTGAGAACAACTTGTAGCTTTATTCTTGAGTCGTTTGTACATGTAAACAACTAGTAAAACCTTGTAGCATAATTCTTCTTTCGTTTGAGCTTCAATGTAATTTATAACAATTTAAGGCTTAATTCTTGACACATTCGAACTTGAGAACAACTTGTAGCATCATTCTACACTCGTTTGTACATGGAAACAACTTGTAAACCCTTGTAGCATCATTTTTCACTCTTTGGAGCTTGAATGCAATTTATAACAATTTTAGGCTTCATTCTTGACTCGTTCGAACTTCAAAACAACTTGTAGCTTCATTCTTGACTAGTTTGTACATGAAAACAACTTGTAAAACCTTGTAGCAGCATTTTTCACTCTTTGGAGCTTGAATGAAATTTATAACAATTTTAGGCTTCATTCTTCACTCGTTCGAACTTGAAAACAACTTGTAGCTTCATTCTTGACTCGTTTATACGTGAAACAACATGTAAAACTTTATAGCATCATTCTTCTCTCGTTTGAGTTTGAATGCAATTTGTAACAATTTTAGGCTTCTTTCTTGATACATTCAAACTTGAGAACAACTTGTAGCATCATTCTAGACTCGTTTGTACATGGAAACAACTTGTAAACCCTTGTAGCATCATTTTTAACTCTTTGGAGCTTGAATGCAATTTATAACAATTTTAGGTTTCATTCTTGACTCGTTCGAACTTGAAAACAACTCGTACCTTCATTCTTGACTAGTTTGTACATGGAAACAACTTGTAAAATCTTGTATCATCATTTTTCACTCTTTGGAGTTTGAATGCAATTTATAATAATTTTAGGCTTCATTCTTGACTCGTTCGAACTTGAAAATAACTTATAGTTTCATTCTTTACTCGTTTATACGTGGAAACAACTTGTAAAACCTTATAGCATCATTCTTCTCTTGTTTGAGTTTCAATGTAATTAATAAAAATTTGAGGCTTCATTCTTGACTCGTTCGAACTTCAAAAGAACTTGTAGTTTCATTCTTGACTCATTTGTACAAGGAAACAACTTGTAAAATGTTGTAGCATCATTCTTCATTCTTTTGAGTTTGAATACAATTCGTAACAATTTTAGGCTTCATTCTTGACTCGTTCGAACTTGAAAACAACTTGTAGCTTCATTCTTGACTCGTTTATACGTGAAACAACATGTAAAACCTTATAGCATCATTCTTCTCTCGTTTGAGTTTAATGCAATTTGTAACAATTTTAGGCTTTTTTCTTGATACATTCAAACTTGAGAACAACTTGTAGCATCATTCTAGACTCGTTTGTACATGGAAACAACTTGTAAACCCTTGTAGCATCATTTTTAACTCTTTGGAGCTTGAATGCAATTTATAACAATTTTAGGCTTCATTCTTGACTCGTTCGAACTTGAAAACAACTCGTACCTTCATTCTTGACTAGTTTGTACATGGAAACAACTTGTAAAATCTTGTAGCATCATTTTTCACTCTTTGGAGTTTGAATGCAATTTATAATAATTTTAGGCTTCATTCTTGACTCGTTCGAACTTGAAAATAACTTATAGTTTCATTCTTTACTCGTTTATACGTGGAAACAACTTGTAAAACCTTATAGCTTCATTCTTCTCTTGTTTGAGTTTTAATGTAATTAATAAAAATTTGAGGCTTCATTCTTGACTCGTTCGAACTTCAAAACAACTTGTAGCTTCATTCTTGACTCATTTGTACATGGAAACAACTTGTAAAATGTTGTAGCATCATTCTTCATTCTTTTGAGTTTGAATACAATTCGTAACAATTTTAGGCTTCTTTCTTGACTCGTTCGAATTTGACAACCACTTATAGCTTCATTTTTCACTCATTTGAACTTGAAAACAATTTGTAGCTTCATTCTTGACTCGTTTATACATGGAAACAACTTGTAAAACCTTGTAGCATCATTCTTCTCTCGTTTGAGCTTCAATGTCATTCATAACAATTTGAGGCTTCATTCTTGACACGTTCGAACTTGAGAACAACTTGTAGCTTCATTCTTGAGTCGTTTGTACATGTAAACAACTAGTAAAACCTTGTAGCATAATTCTTCTTTCGTTTGAGCTTCAATGTAATTTATAACAATTTAAGGCTTAATTCTTGACACATTCGAACTTGAGAACAACTTGTAGCATCATTCTACACTCGTTTGTACATGGAAACAACTTGTAAACCCTTGTAGCAACATTTTTCACTCTTTGGAGCTTGAATGCAATTTATAACAATTTTAGGCTTCATTCTTGACTCGTTCGAACTTGAAAACAACTTGTAGCTTCATTCTTGACTAGTTTGTACAAGGAAACAACTTGTAAAACCTTGTAGCTTCATTCTTGACTCGTTCGAACTTGAAAACAACTTGTAGCTTCATTCTTGACTCGTTCGAACTTGAAAACAACTTGTAGCTTCAATCTTGACTCATTTATACGTGGAAACGACATGTAAAACCTTATAGCATCATTCTTCTCTCGTTTGAGTTTGAATGCAATTTGTAACAATTTTAGGCTTCTTTCTTGACTCGTTCGAACTTAAAAACAACTTGTAGCTTCATTCTTGACTAGTTTGTACATGGAAACAACTTGTAAAACCTTGTAGCATCATTTTTCACTCTTTGGAGCTTGAATGCAATTTATAACAATTTTAGGCTTCATTCTTGACTCGTTCGAACTTGAAAACAACTTGTAGCTTCATTCTTGACTAGTTTGTACATGGAAACAACTTGTAAAACCTTGTAGCATCATTTTTCACTCTTTGGAGCTTGAATGCAATTTATAACAATTTTAGGCTTCATTCTTGACTCGTTCGAACTTGAAAACAACTTGTAGCTTCATTCTTGACTAGTTTGTACAAGGAAACAACTTGTAAAACCTTGTAGCTTCATTCTTGACTCGTTCGAACTTGAAAACAACTTGTAGCTTCATTCTTGACTCGTTCGAACTTGAAAACAACTTGTAGCTTCAATCTTGACTAGTTTGTACAAGGAAACAACTTGTAAAACCTTGTAGCTTCATTCTTGACTCGTTCGAACTTGAAAACAACTTGTAGCTTCATTCTTGACTCGTTCGAACTTGAAAACAACTTGTAGCTTCAATCTTGACTCATTTATACATGGAAACGACATGTAAAACCTTATAGCATCATTCTTCTCTCGTTTGAGTTTGAATGCAATTTGTAACAATTTTAGGCTTCTTTCTTGACTCGTTCGAACTTAAAAACAACTTGTAGCTTCATTCTTGACTAGTTTGTACATGGAAACAACTGGTAAAACCTTGTAGCATCATTTTTCACTCTTTGGAGCTTGAATGCAATTTATAACAATTTTAGGCTTCATTCTTGACTCGTTCGAACTTGAAAACAACTTGTAGCTTCATTCTTGACTAGTTTGTACATGGAAACAACTTGTAAAACCATGTAGCATCATTTTTCACTCTTTGGAGCTTGAATGAAATTTATAACAATTTTAGGCTTCATTCTTGACTTGATCGAATTTGAAAACCACTTGTAGCTTCATTCTTGACTCGTTTGTACATGGAAACAACTTGTAAACCCTTGTAGCATCATTTTTCACTCTTTGGAGCTTGAATGCAATTTATAACAATTTTAGGCTTCATTCTTGACTCGTTCGAACTTGAAAACAACTTGTAGCTTCATTCTTGACTAGTTTGTACATGGAAACAACTTGTAAAACCTTGTAGCATCACTCTTCATTGTTTAGAGTTTGAATACAATTCGTAACAATTTTAGGCCTCATTCTTGACTCGTTTATACATGGAAACAACATGTAAAACCTTATAGCATCATTCTTCTCTCGTTTGAGTTTCAATGTGATTCATAACAATTTGAGGCTTCATTCTTGACACGTTCGAACTTGAGAACAACTGGTAGCTTCATTCTTGAGTCGTTTGTACATGTAAACAACTAGAAAACCTTGTAGCATAATTCTTCTTTCGTTTGAGCTTCAATGTAATTTATAACAATTTAAGGCTTAATTCTTGACACATTCGAACTTGAGAACAACTTGTAGCATCATTCTAGACTCGTTTTTACATGGAAATAACTTGTAAACCCTTGTAGCATCATTTTTCACTCTTTGGAGCTTGAATGCAATTTATAACAATTTTAGGCTTCATTCTTGACTCGTTCGAACTTGAAAACAACTTGTAGCTTCATTCTTGACTAGTTTGTACATGGAAACAACTTGTAAAACCTTGTAGCATCATTTTTCACTCTTTGGAGCTTGAATGAAATTTATAACAATTTTAGGCTTCATTCTTGACTTGATCGAATTTGAAAACCACTTGTAGCTTCATTCTTGACTCGTTTGTACATGGAAACAACTTGTAAACCCTTGTAGCATCATTTTTCACTCTTTGGAGCTTGAATGCAATTTATAACAATTTTAGGCTTCATTCTTGACTCGTTCGAACTTGAAAACAACTTGTAGCTTCATTCTTGACTAGTTTGTACATGGAAACAACTTGTAAAACCTTGTAGCATCACTCTTCATTGTTTTGAGTTTGAATACAATTCGTAACAATTTTAGGCCTCATTCTTGACTCGTTTATACATGGAAACAACATGTAAAACCTTATAGCATCATTCTTCTCTCGTTTGAGTTTCAATGTGATTCATAACAATTTGAGGCTTCATTCTTGACACGTTCGAACTTGAGAACAACTTGTAGCTTCATTCTTGAGTCGTTTGTACATGTAAACAACTAGTAAAACCTTGTAGCATAATTCTTCTTTCGTTTGAGCTTCAATGTAATTTATAACAATTTAAGGCTTAATTCTTGACACATTCGAACTTGAGAACAACTTGTAGCATCATTCTAGACTCGTTTGTACATGGAAATAACTTGTAAACCCTTGTAGCATCATTTTTCACTCTTTGGAGCTTGAATGCAATTTATAACAATTTTAGGCTTCATTCTTGACTCGTTCGAACTTGAAAACAACTTGTAGCTTCATTCTTGACAAGTTTGTACATGGAAACAACTTGTAAAACCTTGTAGCATCACTCTTCATTGTTTTGAGTTTGAATACAATTCGTAACAATTTTAGGCCTCATTCTTGACTCGTTTATACGTGGAAACAACATGTAAAACCTTATAGCATCATTCTTCTCTCGTTTGAGTTTCAATGTGATTCATAACAATTTGAGGCTTCATTCTTGACACGTTCGAACATGAGAACAACTTGTAGATTCATTCTTGAGTCGTTTGTACATGTAAACAACTAGTAAAACCTTGTAGCATAATTCTTCTTTCGTTTGAGCTTCAATGTAATTTATAACAATTTAAGGCTTAATTCTTGACACATTCGAACTTGAGAACAACTTGTAGCATCATTCTAGACTCGTTTTTACATGGAAATAACTTGTAAACCCTTGTAGCATCATTTTTCACTCTTTGGAGCTTGAATGCAATTTATAACAATTTTAGGCTTCATTCTTGACTCGTTCGAACTTGAAAACAACTTGTAGCTTCATTCTTGACTAGTTTGTACATGGAAACAACTTGTAAAACCTTGTAGCATCATTTTTCACTCTTTGGAGCTTGAATGAAATTTATAACAATTTTAGGCTTCATTCTTGACTTGATCGAATTTGAAAACCACTTGTAGCTTCATTCTTGACTCGTTTGTACATGGAAACAACTTGTAAACCCTTGTAGCATCATTTTTCACTCTTTGGAGCTTGAATGCAATTTATAACAATTTTAGGCTTCATTCTTGACTCGTTCGAACTTGAAAACAACTTGTAGCTTCATTCTTGACTAGTTTGTACATGGAAACAACTTGTAAAACCTTGTAGCATCACTCTTCATTGTTTTGAGTTTGAATACAATTCGTAACAATTTTAGGCCTCATTCTTGACTCGTTTATACATGGAAACAACATGTAAAACCTTATAGCATCATTCTTCTCTCGTTTGAGTTTCAATGTGATTCATAACAATTTGAGGCTTCATTCTTGACACGTTCGAACTTGAGAACAACTTGTAGCTTCATTCTTGAGTCGTTTGTACATGTAAACAACTAGTAAAACCTTGTAGCATAATTCTTCTTTCGTTTGAGCTTCAATGTAATTTATAACAATTTAAGGCTTAATTCTTGACACATTCGAACTTGAGAACAACTTGTAGCATCATTCTAGACTCGTTTGTACATGGAAATAACTTGTAAACCCTTGTAGCATCATTTTTCACTCTTTGGAGCTTGAATGCAATTTATAACAATTTTAGGCTTCATTCTTGACTCGTTCGAACTTGAAAACAACTTGTAGCTTCATTCTTGACAAGTTTGTACATGGAAACAACTTGTAAAACCTTGTAGCATCACTCTTCATTGTTTTGAGTTTGAATACAATTCGTAACAATTTTAGGCCTCATTCTTGACTCGTTTATACGTGGAAACAACATGTAAAACCTTATAGCATCATTCTTCTCTCGTTTGAGTTTCAATGTGATTCATAACAATTTGAGGCTTCATTCTTGACACGTTCGAACATGAGAACAACTTGTAGATTCATTCTTGAGTCGTTTGTACATGTAAACAACTAGTAAAACCTTGTAGCATAATTCTTCTTTCGTTTGAGCTTCAATGTAATTTATAACAATTTAAGGCTTAATTCTTGACACATTCGAACTTGAGAACAACTTGTAGCTTCATTCTTGACTCGTTCATATTTAAAAACAACTTGTAGCTTCATTCTTGACTCGTTTATACGTGGAAACAACATGTAAAACCTTATAGCATCATTCTTCTCTTGTTAGAGTTTCAATGTAATTCATAAAAATTTGAGGCTTCATTCTTGACTCGTTCGAACTTGAAAACAACTTGTAGCTTCATTCTTGACTCGTTTGTACATGGAAACAACTTGTAAACCCTTGTAGCATCATTTTTCACTCTTTGGAGCTTGAATGCAATTTATAACAATTTTAGGCTTCATTCTTGACTCGTTCGAATTTGAAAACAACTTGTAGCTTCATTCTTGACTAGTTTGTATATGGAAACAACTCGTAAAACCTTGTAGCATCACTCTTCATTCTTTTGAGTTTGAATACAATTCGTAACAATTTTAGGCCTCATTCTTGACTCGTTTATACGTGGAAACAACATGTAAAACCTTATAGCATCATTCTTCTCTTGTTAGAGTTTTAATGTAATTCATAAAAATTTGAGGCTTCATTCTTGACTCGTTCGAACTTGAAAACAACTTGTAGCTTCATTCTTGACTCGTTTGTACATAGAAACAACTTGTAAACCCTTGTAGCAGCATTTTTCACTCTTTGGAGCTTGAATGCAATTTATAACAATTTTAGGCTTCATTCTTGACTCGTTCGAATTTGAAAACAACTTGTAGCTTCATTCTTGACTAGTTTGTACATGGAAACAACTTGTAAAACCTTGTAGCATCACTCTTCATTCTTTTGAGTTTGAATACAATTCGTAACAATTTTAGGCCTCATTCTTGACTCCTTTATACGTGGAAACAACATGTAAAACCTTATAGCATCATTCTTCTCTCGTTTGAGCTTCAATGTGATTCATAACAATTTGAGGCTTCATTTTTGACACGTTCGAACTTGAGAACATCTTGTAGCTTCATTCTTGAGTCGTTTGTACATGTAAACAACTAGTAAAACCTTGTAGCATAATTCTTCTTTCGTTTGAGATTCAATGTAATTTATAACAATTTAAGGCTTAATTCTTGACACATTCGAACTTGAGAACAACTTGTAGCATCATTCTAGACTCGTTTGTACATTGAAACAACTTGTAAACCCTTGTAGCATCATTTTTCACTCTTTGGAGCTTGAATGCAATTTATAACAATTTTAGGCTTCATTCTTGACTCGTTCGAACTTGAAAACAACTTGTAGCTTCATTCTTGACTCGTTTATACGTGGAAACAACATGTAAAACCTTATAGCATCATTCTTCTGTTGTTTGAGTTTCAATGTAATTCATAAAAATTTGAGGCTTCATTCTTGACTCGTTCGAACTTGAAAACAACTTGTAGCTTCATTCTTGACTCGTTTGTACATGGAAACAACTTGTAAAACCATGTAGCATCACTCTTCATTCTTTTGAGTTTGAATACAATTCGTAAAAAATTTAGGCCTCATTCTTGACTCGTTTATACGTGGAAACAACTTGTATACCCTTGTAGCATCATTTTTCACTCTTTGGAGCTTGAATGCAATTTATAACAATTTTAGGCTTCATTCTTGACTCGTTCGAACTTGAAAACAACTTGTAGCTTCATTCTTGACTAGTTTGTATATGGAAACAACTTGTAAAACCTTGTAGCATCATTTTTCACTCTTTGGAGCTTGAATGAAATTTATAACAATTTTAGGATTCATTCTTGACTCGTTCGAATTTGAAAACAACTTGTAGCTTCATTCTTGACTCGTTTATACGTGGAAACAACATGTAAAACCTTATAGCATCATTCTTCTCTTGTTAGAGTTTCAATGTAATTCATAAAAATTTGAGGCTTCATTCTTGACTCGTTCGAACTTGAAAACAACTTGTAGCTTCATTCTTGACCCGTTTGTACATGGAAACAACTTGTAAACCCTTGTAGCATCATTTTTCACTCTTTGGAGCTTGAATGCAATTTATAAAATTTTAGGCTTCATTCCTGACTCGTTCGAATTTGAAAACAACTTGTAGCTTTATTCTTGACTAGTTTGTACATGGAAATAAGTTGTAAAACCTTGTAGCATCACTCTTCATTCTTTTGAGTTTGAATACAATTCGTAACAATTTTAGGCCTCATTCTTGACTCGTTTATACGTGGAAACAACATGTAAAACCTTATAGCATCATTCTTCTCTCGTATGAGCTTCAATGTGATTCATAACAATTTGAGGCTTCATTCTTGACACGTTCGAACTTGAGAACAACTTGAAGCTTCATTCTTGAGTCGTTTGTACATGTAAACAACTAGTAAAACCTTGTAGCATAATTCTTCTTTCGTTTGAGATTCAATGTAATTTATAGCAATTTAAGGCTTAATTCTTGACACATTCGAACTTGAGAACAACTTGTAGCATCATTCTAGACTCGTTTGTACATGGAAACAACTTGTAAACACTTGTAGCATCATTTTTCACTCTTTGGAGCTTGAATGCAATTTATAACAATTTTAGGCTTCATTCTTGACTCGTTCGAACTTGAAAACAACTTGTAGCTTCATTCTTGACTCGTTTATACGTGGAAACAACATGTAAAACCTTATAGCATCATTCTTCTCCTGTTTGAGTTTCAACGTAATTCATAAAAATTTGAGGCTTCATTCTTGACTAGTTCGAACTTGAAAACAACTTGTAGCTTCATTCTTGACTAGTTTGTACATGGAAATAACTTGTAAAACCTTGTAGCATCACTCTTCATTCTTTTGAGTTTGAATACAAGTCGTAACAATTTTAGGCCTCATTCTTGAGTCGTTTATACGTGGAAACAACATGTAAAACCTTATAGCATCATTCTTCTCTCGTTTGAGCTTCAATGTGATTCATAACAATTTGAGCCTTCATTCCACACACGTTCGAACTTGAGAACAACTTGTACTTTCATTCTTGAGTCGTTTGTACATGTAAACAACTAGTAAAACCTTGTAGCATCATTTTTCACTCTTTTGAGCTTGAATGCAATTTATAACAATTTTAGGCTTCATTCTTGACTCGTTCGAACTTGAAAACAACTTGTAGCTTCATTCTTGACTAGTTTGTATATGGAAACAACTTGTAAAACCTTGTAGCATCATTTTTCACTCTTTGGAGCTTGAATGAAATTATAACAATTTTAGGCTTCATTCTTGACTCGTTCGAACTTGAAAACAACTTGTAGCTTCATTCTTGACTCGTTTGTACATGGAAACAACTTGTAAAACCTTGTAGCATCACTCTTCATTCTTTTGAGTTTGAATACAGTTCGTAACAATTTTAGGCCTCATTCTTGACTCGTTTTTACGTGGAAACTACATGTAAAACCTTATAGCATCATTCTTCTCTCGTTTGAGCTTCAATGTGATTCATTACAATTTGAGGCTTCATTTTTGACACGTTCGAACTTGAGAACAACTTGTAGCTTCATTCTTGAGTCGTTTGTACATGTAAACAACTAGTAAAACCTTGTAGCATAATTCTTCTTTCGTTTGAGATTCAATGTAATTTATAACAATTTAAGGCTTAATTCTTGACACATTCGAACTTGAGAACAACTTGTAGCATCATTCTAGACTCGTTTGTACATGGAAACAACTTGTAAACCCTTGTAGCATCATTTTTCACTCTTTGGAGCTTGAATGCAATTTATAACAATTTTAGGTTTCATTCTTGACTCGTTCGAACTTGAAAACAACTTGTAGCTTCATTCTTGACTCGTTTATACGTGGAAACAACATGTAAAACCTTAGAGCATCATTCTTCTGTTGTTTGAGTTTCAATGTAATTCATAAAAATTTGAGGCTTCATTCTTGACTCGTTCGAACTTGAAAATAACTTGTAGCTTCATTCTTGACTCGTTTGTACATGGAAACAACTTGTAAAACCATGTAGCATCACTCTTCATTCTTTTGAGTTTGAATACAATTCGTAAAAATTTTAGGCCTCATTCTTGACTCGTTTATACGTGGAAACAACTTGTATACCCTTGTAGCATCATTTTTCACTCTTTGGAGCTTGAATGCAATTTATAACAATTTTAGGCTTCATTCTTGACTCGTTCGAACTTGAAAACAACTTGTAGCTTCATTCTTGACTCGTTCGAATTTTAAAACAACTTGTAGCTTCATTCTTGACTCGTTTATACGTGGAAACAACATGTAAAACCTTATAGCATCATTCTTCTCTTGTTAGAGTTTCAATGTAATTCATAAAAATTTGAGGCTTCATTCTTGACTCGTTCGAACTTGAAAACAACTTGTAGCTTCATTCTTGACTCGTTTGTACATGGAAACAACTTGTAAACCCTTGTAGCATCATTTTTCACTCTTTGGAGCTTGAATGCAATTTATAAAATTTTAGGCTTCATTCCTGACTCGTTCGAATTTGAAAACAACTTGTAGCTTTATTCTTGACTAGTTTGTACATGGAAATAACTTGTAAAACCTTGTAGCATCACTCTTCATTCTTTTGAGTTTGAATACAAGTCGTAACAATTTTAGGCCTCATTCTTGACTCGTTTATACGTGGAAACAACATGTAAAACCTTATAGCATCAATCTTCTCTCGTTTGAGCTTCAATGTGATTCATAACAATTTGAGGCTTCATTCTTGACACGTTCGAACTTGAGAACAACTTGTAGCTTCATTCTTGAGTCGTTTGTACATGTAAACAACTAGTAAAACCTTGTAGCATAATTCTTCTTTCGTTTGAGATTCAATGTAATTTATAACAATTTAAGGCTTAATTCTTGACACATTCGAACTTGAGAATAACTTGTAGCATCATTCTAGACTCGTTTGTACATGGAAACAACTTGTAAACCCTTGTAGCATCATTTTTCACTCTTTGGAGCTTGAATGCAATTCATAACAATTTTAGGCTTCATTCTTGACTCGTCGAACTTGAAAACAACTTGTAGCTTAATTCTTGACTCGTTTATACGTGGAAACAACATGTAAAACCTTATAGCATCATTCTTCTCTTGTTTGAGTTTCAATGTAATTCATAAAAATTTGAGGCTTCATTCTTGACTCGTTCGAACTTGAAAACAACTTGTAGCTTCATTCTTGACTCGTTTGTACATGGAAACAACTTGTAAAACCTTGTAGCATCACTCTTCATTCTTTTGAGTTTGAATACAATTAGTAACAATTTTAGGCCTCATTCTTGACTCGTTTATACGTGGAAACAACATGTAAAACCTTATAGCATAATTCTTCTCTCGTTTGAGCTTCAATGTGATTCATAACAATTTGAGCCTTCATTCTTGACACGTTCGAACTTGAGAACAACTTGTACTTTCATTCTTGAGTCGTTTGTACATGTAAACAACTAGTAAAACCTTGTAGCATCATTTTTCACTCTTTTGAGCTTGAATGCAATTTATAACAATTTTAGGCTTCATTCTTGACTCGTTCGAACTTGAAAACAACTTGTAGCTTCATTCTTGACTAGTTTGTATATGGAAACAACTTGTAAAACCTTGTAGCGTCATTTTTCACTCTTTGGAGCTTGAATGAAATTTATAACAATTTTAGGCTTCATTCTTGACTCGTTCGAATTAGAAAACAACTTGTAGCTTCATTCTTGACTCGTTTATACGTTGAAACAACATGTAAAACCTTATAGCATCATTCTTCTCTTGTTAGATTTTCAATGTAATTCATAAAAATTTGAGGCTTCATTCTTGACTCGTTCGAACTTGAAAACAACTTGTAGCTTCATTCTTGACTCGTTTATACATGGAAACAACTTGTAAACCCTTGTAGCATCATTTTTAACTCTTTGGAGATTGAATGCAATTTATAACAATTTTAGGCTTCATTCTTGACTCGTTCGAATTTGAAAACAACTTGTAGATCATTCTTGACTCGTTTGTACATGAAAACAACTTGTAAAACCTTGTAGCATCATTTTTCACTCTTTGGAGCTTGAATGCAATTTATAACAATTTTAGGAATCTTGACTCGTTCGAACTTGAAAACAACTTGTAGCTTCATTCTTGACTCGTTTATATGTGGAAACAACATGTAAAACCTTATAGCATCATTCTTCTCTTGTTTGTGTTTCAATGTAATTCATAAAAATTTGAGGCTTCATTCTTGACTCGTTCGAACTTGAAAACAACTTGTAGCTTCATTCTTGACTCGTTTGTACATGGAAACAACTTGTAAAACCTTGTAGCATCACTCTTCATTCTTTTGAGTTTGAATACAATTCGTAACAATTTTAGGCCTCATTCTTGACTCGTTTATACGTGGAAACAACATGTAAAACCTTATAGCATCATTCTTCTCTCGTTTGAGCTTCAATGTGATTCATAACAATTTGAGGCTTCATTTTTGACACGTTCGAACTTGAGAACAACTTGTAGCTTCATTCTTGAGTCGTTTGTACATGTAAACAACTAGTAAAACCTTGTAGCATAATTCTTCTTTCGTTTGAGATTCAATGTAATTTATAACAATTTAAGGCTTAATTCTTGACACATTCGAACTTGAGAACAACTTGTAGCATCATTCTAGACTCGTTTGTACATGGAAACAACTTGTAAACCCTTGTAGCATCATTTTTCACTCTTTGGAGCTTGAATGCAATTTATTAAATTTTAGGCTTCATTCCTGACTCGTTCGAATTTGAATACAACTTGTAGCTTTATTCTTGACTAGTTTGTACATGGAAATAACTTGTAAAACCTTGTAGCATCACTCTTCATTCTTTTGAGTTTGAATACAATTCGTAACAATTTTAGGCCTCATTCTTGACTCGTTTATACGTGGAAACAACATGTAAAACCTTATAGCGTCATTCTTCTCTCGTTTGAGCTTCAATGTGATTCATAACAATTTGAGGCTTCATTTTTGACACGTTCGAACTTGAGAACAACTTGTAGCTTCATTCTTGAGTCGTTTTTACATGTAAACAACTAGTAAAACCTTGTAGCATAATTCTTCTTTCGTTTGAGATTCAATGTAATTTATAACAATTTAAGGCTTAATTCTTGACACATTCGAACTTGAGACAACTTGTAGCATCATTCTAGACTCGTTTGTACATGGAAACAACTTGTAAACCCTTGTAGCATCATTTTTCACTCTTTGGAGCTTGAATGCAATTTATAACAATTTTAGGTTTCATTCTTGACTCGTTCGAACTTGAAAACAACTTGTAGCTTCATTCTTGACTCGTTTATACGTGGAAACAACATGTAAAACCTTAGAGCATCATTCTTCTATTGTTTGAGTTTCAATGTAATTCATAAAAATTTGAGGCTTCATTCTTGACTCCTTCGAACTTGAAAACAACTTGTAGCTTCATTCTTGACTCGTTTGTACATGGAAACAACTTGTAAAACCATGTAGCATCACTCTCCATTATTTTGAGTTTGAATACAATTCGTAAAAAATTTAGGCCTCATTCTTGACTCGTTTATACGTGGAAACAACTTGTATACCCTTGTAGCATCATTTTTCACTCTTTGGAGCTTGAATGCAATTTATAACAATTTTAGGCTTCATTCTTGACTCGTTCGAACTTGAAAACAACTTGTAGCTTCATTCTTGACTAGTTTGTAAATGGAAACAACTTGTAAAACCTTGTAGCATCATTTTTCACTCTTTGGAGCTTGAATGAAATTTATAACAATTTTAGGATTCATTCTTGACTCGTTCGAATTTGAAAACAACTTGTAGCTTCATTCTTGACTCGTTTATACGTGGAAACAACATGTAAAACCTTATAGCATCATTCTTCTCTTGTTAGAGTTTCAATGTAATTCATAAAAATTCGAGGCTTCATTCTTGACTCGTTCGAACTTGAAAACAACTTGTAGCTTCATTCTTGACTCGTTTGTACATGGAAACAACTTGTAAACCCTTGTAGCATCATTTTTCACTCTTTGGAGCTTGAATGCAATTTATAAAATTTTAGGCTTCATTCCTGACTCGTTCGAATTTGAAAACAACTTGTAGCTTTATTCTTGACTAGTTTGTACATGGAAATAACTTGTAAAACCTTGTAGCATCACTCTTCATTCTTTTGAGTTTGAATACAAGTCGTAACAATTTTAGGCCTCATTCTTGACTCGTTTATACGTGGAAACAACATGTAAAACCTTATAGCATCATTCTTCTCTCGTTTGAGCTTCAATGTGATTCATAACAATTTGAGGCTTCATTCTTGACACGTTCGAACTTGAGAACAACTTGTAGCTTCATTCTTGAGTCGTTTGTACATGTAAACAACTAGTAAAACCTTGTAGCATAATTCTTCTTTCGTTTGAGCTTCAATGTAATTTATAACAATTTAAGGCATCATTCTAGACTCGTTTGAACATGGAAACAACTTGTAAAGCCTTGTAGCGTCATTTTTCACTCTTTGGACCTTGAATGCAATTTATAACAATTTGAGGCTTCATTCTTGACTCGTTCGAACTTGAAAACAACTTGTAGCTTCATTCTTGACTCGTTTGTACATGGAAACAACTTGTAAAACCTTGTAGCATCACTCTTCATTCTTTTGAGTTTGAAAACAATTCGTAACAATTTTAGGCCTCATTCTTGACTCGTTTATACGTGGAAACAACATGTAAAACCTTATAGCATCATTCTTCTCTCGTTTGAGCTTCAATGTGATTCATAACAATTTGAGCCTTCATTCTTGACACGTTCGAACTTGAGAACAACTTCTACTTTCATTCTTGAGTCGTTTGTACATGTAAACAACTAGTAAAACCTTGTAGCATCATTTTTCACTCTTTTGAGCTTGAATGCAATTTATAACAATTTTAGGCTTCATTCTTGACTCGTTCGAACTTGAAAACAACTTGTAGCTTCATTCTTGACTCGTTTGTACATGGAAACAACTTGTAATCCCTTGTAGCATCATTTTTCACTCTTAGGAGATTGAATGCAATTTATAACAATTTTAGGCTTCATTCTTGACTCGTTCGAATTTGAAAACAACTTGTAGATCATTCTTGACTCGTTTGTACATGAAAACAACTTGTAAAACCTTGTAGCATCATTTTTCACTCTTTGGAGCTTGAATGCAATTTATAACAATTTTAGGCTTCATTCTTGACTCGTTCGAATTTGAAAACAACTTGTAGCTTCATTCTTGACCCGTTTATACGTTGAAACAACATGTAAAACCTTATAGCATCATTCTTCTCTTGTTAGAGTTTCAATGTAATTCATAAAAATTTGAGGCTTCATTCTTGACTCGTTCGAACTTGAAAACAACTTGTAGCTTCATTCTTGACTCGTTTGTACATGGAAACAACTTGTAATCCCTTGTAGCATCATTTTTCACTCTTAGGAGATTGAATGCAATTTATAACAATTTTAGGCTTCATTCTTGACTCGTTCGAATTTGAAAACAACTTGTAGATCATTCTTGACTCGTTTGTACATGAAAACAACTTGTAAAACCTTGTAGCATCATTTTTCACTCTTTGGAGCTTGAATGCAATTTATAACAATTTTAGGCTTCATTCTTGACTCGTTCGAACTTGAAAACAACTTGTAGCTTCATTCTTGACTCGTTTATACGTGGAAACAACATGTAAAACCTTCTAGCATCATTCTTCTCTTGTTTGAGTTTCAATGTAATTCATAAAAATTTGAGGCTTCATTCTTGACTCGTTCGAACTTGAAAACAACTTGTAGCTTCATTCTTGACTCGTTTGTACATGGAAACAACTTGTAAAACCTTGTAGCATCACTCTTCATTCTTTTGAGTTTGAATACAATTCGTAACAATTTTAGGCCTCATTCTTGACTCGTTTATACGTGGAAACAACATGTAAAACCTTATAGCATCATTCTTCTCTCGTATGAGCTTCAATGTGATTCATAACAATTTGAGCCTTCATTCTTGACACGTTCGAACTTGAGAACAACTTGTACTTTCATTCTTGAGTCGTTTGTACATGTAAACAACTAGTAAAACCTTGTAGCATCATTTTTCACTCTTTTGAGCTTGAATGCAATTTATAACAATTTTAGGCTTCATTCTTGACTCGTTCGAACTTGAAAACAACCTGTAGCTTCATTCTTGACTAGTTTGTATATGGAAATAACTTGTAAAACCTTGTAGCATCATTTTTCACTCTTTGGAGCTTGAATGAAATTTATAACAATTTTAGGCTTCATTCTTGACTCGTTCGAATTTGAAAACAACTTGTAGCTTCATTCTTGACCCGTTTATACGTTGAAACAACATGTAAAACCTTATAGCATCATTCTTCTCTTGTTACAGTTTCAATGTAATTCATAAAAATTTGAGGCTTCATTCTTGACTCGTTCGAACTTGAAAACAACTTGTAGCTTCATTCTTGACTCGTTTGTACATGGAAACAACTTGTAAACCCTTGTAGCATCATTTTTCACTCTTTGGAGATTGAATGCAATTTATAACAATTTTAGGCTTCATTCTTGACTCGTTCGAATTTGAAAACAACTTGTAGATCATTCTTGACTTGTTTGTACATGAAAACAACTTGTAAAACCTTGTAGCATCATTTTTCACTCTTTGGAGCTTCAATGCAATTTATAACAATTTTAGGCTTCAATCTTGACTCGTTCGAACTTGAAAACAACTTGTAGCTTCATTCTTGACTCGTTTATACGTGAAAACAACATGTAAAACCTTATAGCATCATTCTTCTCTTGTTTGAGTTTCAATGTAATTCATAAAAATTTGAGGCTTCATTCTTGACTCGTTCGAACTTGAAAACAACTTGTAGCTTCATTCTTGACTCGTTTGTACATGGAAACAACTTGTAAAACCTTGTAGCATCACTCTTCAATCTTTTGAGTTTGAATACAATTCGTAACAATTTTAGGCCTCATTCTTGACTCGTTTATACGTGGAAACAACATGTAAAACCTTATAGCATCATTCTTCTCTCGTGTGAGCTTCAATGTGATTCATAACAATTTGAGCCTTCATTCTTGACACGTTCGAACTTGAGAACAACTTGTACTTTCATTCTTGAGTCGTTTGTACATGTAAACAACTAGTAAAACCTTGTAGCATCATTTTTCACTCTTTTGAGCTTAAATGCAATTTATAACAATTTTAGGCTTCATTCTTGACTCGTTCGAACTTGAAAACAACTTGTAGCTTCATTCTTGACTAGTTTGTATATGGAAACAACTTGTAAAACCTTGTAGCATCATTTTTCACTCTTTGGAGCTTGAATGAAATTTATAACAATTTTAGGCTTCATTCTTGACTCGTTCGAACTTGAAAACAACTTGTAGCTTCATTCTTGACTAGTTTGTACATGTAAACAACTAGTAAAACCTTGTAGCATCATTTTTCACTCTTTTGAGCTTAAATGCAATTTATAACAATTTTAGGCTTCATTCTTGACTCGTTCGAACTTGAAAACAACTTGTAGCTTCATTCTTGACTCGTTTGTACATGGAAACAACTTGTAATCCCTTGTAGCATCATTTTTCACTCTTTGGAGATTGAATGCAATTTATAACAATTTTAGGCTTCATTCTTGACTCGTTCGAATTTGAAAACAACTTGTAGATCATTCTTGACTCGTTTGTACATGAAAACAACTTGTAAAACCTTGTAGCATCATTTTTCACTCTTTGGAGCTTGAATGCAATTTATAACAATTTTAAGCTTCGTTCTTGACTCGTTCGAACTTGAAAACAACTTGTAGCTTCATTCTTGACTCGTTTATACGTGGAAACAACATGTAAAACCTTATAGCATCATTCTTCTCTTGTTTGAGTTTCAATGTAATTCATAAAAATTTGAGGCTTCATTCTTGACTCGTTCGAACTTGAAAACAACTTGTAGCTTCATTCTTGACTCGTTTGTACATGGAAACAACTTGTAATCCCTTGTAGCATCATTTTTCACTCTTTGGAGATTGAATGCAATTTATAACAATTTTAGGCTTCATTCTTGACTCGTTCGAATTTGAAAACAACTTGTAGCTTCATTCTTGACTCGTTTGTACATGAAAACAACTTGTAAAACTTTGTAGCATCATTTTTCACTCTTTGGAGCTTGAATGCAATTTATAACACTTTTAGGCTTCATTCTTGACTCGTTCGAATTTGAAAACAACTTGTAGCTTCATTCTTGACTAGTTTGTATATGGAAACAACTTGTAAAACCTTGTAGCATCATTTTTCACTCTTTGGAGCTTGAATGAAATTTATAACAATTTTAGGCTTCATTCTTGACTCGTTCGAATTTGAAAACAACTTGTAGCTTCATTCTTGACCCGTTTATACGTTGAAACAACATGTAAAACCTTATAGCATCATTCTTCTCTTGTTAGAGTTTCAATGTAATTCATAAAAATTTGAGGCTTCATTCTTGACTCGTTCGAACTTGAAAACAACTTGTAGCTTCATTCTTGACTCGTTTGTACATGGAAATAACTTGTAAACCCTTGTAGCATCATTTTTCACTCTTTGGAGATTGAATGCAATTTATAACAATTTTAGGCTTCATTCTTGACTCGTTCGAATTTGAAAACAACTTGTAGATCATTCTTGACTCGTTTGTACATGAAAACAACTTGTAAAACCTTGTAGCATCATTTTTCACTCTTTGGAGCTTGAATGCAATTTATAACAATTTTAGGCTTCAATCTTGACTCGTTCGAACTTGAAAACAACTTGTAGCTTCATTCTTGACTCGTTTATACGTGGAAACAACATGTAAAACCTTATAGCATCATTCTTCTCTTGTTTGAGTTTCAATGTAATTCATAAAAATTTGAGGCTTCATTCTTGACTCGTTCGAACTTGAAAACAACTTGTAGCTTCATTCTTGACTCGTTTGTACATGGAAACAACTTGTAAAACCTTGTAGCATCACTCTTCATTCTTTTGAGTTTGAATACAATTCGTAACAATTTTAGGCCTCATTCTTGACTCGTTTATACGTGGAAACAACATATAAAACCTTATAGCATCATTCTTCTCTCGTTTGAGCTTCAATGTGATTCATAACAATTTGAGCCTTCATTCTTAACACGTTCGAACTTGAGAACAACTTGTACTTTCATTCTTGAGTCGTTTGAACATGTAAACAACTAGTAAAACCTTGTAGCATCATTTTTCACTCTTTTGAGCTTAAATGCAATTTATAACAATTTTAGGCTTCATTCTTGACTCGTTCGAACTTGAAAACAACTTGTAGCTTCATTCTTGACTAGTTTGTATATGGAAACAACTTGTAAAACCTTGTAGCATCATTTTTCACTCTTTTGAGCTTGAATGCAATTTATAACAATTTTAGGCTTCATTCTTGACTCGTTCGAACTTGAAAACAACTTGTAGCTTCATTCTTGACTCGTTTGTACATGGAAACAACTTGTAATCCCTTGTAGCATCATTTTTCACTCTTTGGAGATTGAATGCAATTTATAACAATTTTAGGCTTCATTCTTGACTCGTTCGAATTTGAAAACAACTTGTAGCTTCATTCTTGACTCGTTTGTACATGAAAACAACTTGTAAAACCTTGTAGCATCATTTTTCACTCTTTGGAGCTTGAATGCAATTTATAACAATTTTAGGCTTCATTCTTGACTCGTTCGAATTTGAAAACAACTTGTAGCTTCATTCTTGACTAGTTTGTATATGGAAACAACTTGTAAAACCTTGTAGCATCATTTTTCACTCTTTGGAGCTTGAATGAAATTTATAACAATTTTAGGCTTCATTCTTGACTCGTTCGAATTTGAAAACAACTTGTAGCTTCATTCTTGACCCGTTTATACGTTGAAACAACATATAAAACCTTATAGCATCATTCTTCTCTTGTTAGAGTTTCAATGTAATTCATAAAAATTTGAGGCTTCATTCTTGACTCGTTCGAACTTGAAAACAACTTGTAGCTTCATTCTTGACTCGTTTGTACATGGAAACAACTTGTAAACCCTTGTAGCATCATTTTTCACTCTTTGGAGATTGAATGCAATTTATTACAATTTTAGGCTTCATTCTTGACTCGTTCGAATTTGAAAACAACTTGTAGATCATTCTTGACTCGTTTGTACATGAAAACAACTTGTAAAACCTTGTATCATCATTTTTCACTCTTTGGAGCTTGAATGCAATTTATAACAATTTTAGGCTTCAATCATGACTCGTTCGAACTTGAAAACAACTTGTAGCTTCATTCTTGACTCGTTTATACGTGGAAACAACATGTAAAACCTTATAGCATCATTCTTCTCTTGTTTGAGTTTCAATGTAATTCATAAAAATTTGAGGCTTCATTCTTGACTCGTTCGAACTTGAAAACAACTTGTAGCTTCATTCTTGACTCGTTTGTACATGGAAACAACTTGTAAAACCTTGTAGCATCACTCTTCATTCTTTTGAGTTTGAATACAATTCGTAACAATTTTAGGCCTCATTCTTGACTCGTTTATACGTGGAAACAACATGTAAAAGCTTATAGCATCATTCTTCTCTCGTTTAAGCTTCAATGTGATTCATAACAATTTGAGCCTTCATTCTTGACACGTTCGAACTTGAGAACAACTTGTACTTTCATTCTTCAGTCGTTTGAACATGTAAACAACTAGTAAAACCTTGTAGCATCATTTTTCACTCTTTTGAGCTTAAATGCAATTTATAACAATTTTAGGCTTCATTCTTGACTCGTTCGAACTTGAAAACAACTTGTAGCTTCATTCTTGACTAGTTTGTATATGGAAACAACTTGTAAAACCTTGTAGCATCATTTTTCACTCTTTGGAGCTTGAATGAAATTTATAACAATTTTAGGCTTCATTCTTGACTCGTTCGAATTTGAAAACAACTTGTAGCTTCATTCTTGACTCGTTTATACGTTGAAACAACATGTAAAACCTTATAGCATCATTCTTCTCTTGTTAGAGTTTCAATGTAATTCATAAAAATTTGAGTCTTCATTCTTGACTCGTTCGAACTTGAAAACAACTTGTAGCTTCATTCTTGACTCGTTTGTACATGGAAACAACTTGTAAACCCTTGTAGCATCATTTTTCACTCTTTGGAGATTGAATGCAATTTATAACAATTTTAGGCTTCATTCTTGACTCGTTCGAATTTGAAAACAACTTGTAGATCATTCTTGACTCGTTTGTACATGAAAACAACTTGTAAAACCTTGTAGCATCATTTTTCACTCTTTGGAGCTTGAATGCAATTTATAACAATTTTAGGCTTCAATCTTGACTCGTTCGAACTTGAAAACAACTTGTAGCTTCATTCTTGACTCGTTTATACGTGGAAACAACATGTAAAACCTTATAGCATCATTCTTCTCTTGTTTGAGTTTCAATGTAATTCATAAAAATTTGAGGCTTCATTCTTGACTCGTTCGAACTTGAAAACAACTTATAACTTCATTCTTGACTCGTTTGTACATGGAAACAACTTGTAAAACCTTGTAGCATCACTCTTCATTCTTTTGAGTTTGAATACAATTCGTAACAATTTTAGGCCTCATTCTTGACTCGTTTATACGTGGAAACAACATGTAAAACCTTATAGCATCATTCTTCTCTCGTTTGAGCTTCAATGTGATTCATAACAATTTGAGCCTTCATTCTTGACACGTTCGAACTTGAGAAAAACTTGTACTTTCATTCTTGAGTCGTTTGAACATGTAAACAACTAGTAAAACCTTGTAGCATCATTTTTCACTCTTTTGAGCTTAAATGCAATTTATAACAATTTTAGGCTTCATTCTTGACTCGTTCGAACTTGAAAACAACTTGTAGCTTCATTCTTGACTAGTTTGTATATGGAAACAACTTGTAAAACCTTGTAGCATCATTTTTCACTCTTTGGAGCTTGAATGAAATTTATAACAATTTTAGGCTTCATTCTTGACTCGTTCGAATTTGAAAACAACTTGAAGCTTCATTCTTGACCCGTTTATACGTTGAAACAACATGTAAAACCTTATAGCATCATTCTTCTCTTGTTAGAGTTTCAATGTAATTCA
Source organism: Oenanthe sinensis (assembly GCA_028671895.1). Taxonomy (NCBI): domain Eukaryota; kingdom Viridiplantae; phylum Streptophyta; class Magnoliopsida; order Apiales; family Apiaceae; genus Oenanthe; species Oenanthe sinensis. The sequence goes on from JAPMAC010000215.1 coordinate 222,935, forward strand.
TAAAAATTTGAGGCTTCATTCTTGACTCGTTCGAACTTGAAAACAACTTGTAGCTTCATTCTTGACTCGTTTGTACATGGAAACAACTTGTAATCCCTTGTAGCATCATTTTTCACTCTTTGGAGATTGAATGCAATTTATAACAAATTTAGGCTTCATTCTTGACTCGTTCGAATTTGAAAACAACTTGTAGATCATTCTTGACTCGTTTGTACATGAAAACAACTTGTAAAACCTTGTAGCATCATTTTTCACTCTTTGGAGCTTGAATGCAATTTATAACAATTTTAGGCTTCATTCTTGACTCGTTCGAACTTGAAAACAACTTGTAGCTTCATTCTTGACTCGTTTATACGTGGAAACAACATGTAAAACCTTATAGCATCATTCTTCTCTTGTTTGAGTTTCAATGTAATTCATAAAAATTTGAGACTTCATTCTTGACTCGTTCGAACTTGAAAACAACTTGTAGCTTCATTCTTGACTCGTTTGTACATGGAAACAACTTGTAATCCCTTGTAGCATCATTTTTCACTCTTTGGAGATTGAATGCAATTTATAACAATTTTAGGCTTCATTCTTGACTCGTTCGAATTTGAAAACAACTTGTAGCTTCATTCTTGACTCGTTTGTACATGAAAACAACTTGTAAAACCTTGTAGCATCATTTTTCACTCTTTGGAGCTTGAATGCAATTTATAACAATTTTAGGCTTCATTCTTGACTCGTTCGAATTTGAAAACAACTTGTAGCTTCATTCTTGACTAGTTTGTACATGGAAACAACTTGTAAAACCTTGTAGCATCACTCTTCATTCTTTTGAGTTTGAATACAATTCGTAACAATTTTAGGCCTCATTCTTGACTCGTTTATACGTGGAAACAACATGTAAAACCTTATAGCATCATTCTTTTTTCGTTTGAGCTTCAATGTGATTCATAACAATTTGAGGCCTCATTCTTGACACGTTCGAACTTGAGAACAACTTGTAGCTTCATTCTTGAGTCGTTTGTACCTGTAAACAACTAGTAAAACCTTGTAGCATAATTCTTCTTTCGTTTGAGATTCAATGTAATTTATAACAATTTAAGGATTAATTCTTGACACATTCGAACTTGAGAACAACTTGTAGCATCATTCTAGACTCGTTTGTACATGAAAACAACTTGTAAACCCTTGTAGCATCATTTTTCACTCTTTGGAGCTTGAATGCAATTTATAACAATTTTAGGCTTCATTCTTGACTCGTTCGAACTTGAAAACAACTTGTAGCTTCATTCTTGACTCGTTTATACGTGGAAACAACATGTAAAACCTTATAGCATCATTTTTCTCTTGTTTAAGTTTCAATGTAATTCATAAAAATTTGAGGCTTCATTCTTGACTCGTTCGAACTTGAAAACAACTTGTAGCTTCATTCTTGACTCGTTTGTACATGGAAACAACTTGTAAAACCTTGTAGCATCACTCTTCATTCTTTTGAGTTTGAATACAATTCGTAACAATTTTAGGCCTCATTCTTGACTCGTTTATACGTGGAAACAACATGTAAAACCTTATAGCATCATTCTTCTCTCGTTTGAGCTTCAATGTGATTCATAACAATTTGAGGCTTGATTCTTGATACGTTCGAACTTGAGAACAACCTGTACCTTCATTCTTGAGTCGTTTGTACATGTAAACAACTAGTAAAACCTTGTAGCATCATTTTTCACTCTTTTGAGCTTGAATGCAATTTATAACAATTTTAGGCTTCATTCTTGACTCGTTCGAACTTGAAAACAACTTGTAGCTTCATTCTTGACTAGTTTGTATATGGAAACAACTTGTAAAACCTTGTAGCATCATTTTTCACTCTTAGGAGCTTGAATGAAATTTATAATAATTTTAGGCTTCATTCTTGACTCGTTCGAATTTGAAAACAACTTGTAGCTTCATTCTTGACTCGTTTATACGTTGAAACAACATGTAAAACCTTATAGCATCATTCTTCTCTTGTTAGAGTTTCAATGTAATTCATAAAAATTTGAGGCTTCATTCTTCTCTCGTTCGGACTTGAAAACAACTTGTAGCTTCATTCTTGACTCGTTTGTACATGGAAACAACTTGTAAACCCTTGTAGCATCATTTTTCACTCTTTGGAGCTTGAATGCAATTTATAACAATTTTAGGCTTCAATCTTGACTCGTTCGAATTTGAAAACAACTTGTAGCTTCATTCTTGACTAGTTTGTACATGGAAACAACTTGTAAAACCTTGTAGCATCACTCTTCATTCTTTTGAGTTTGAATACAATTCGTAACAATTTTAGGCCTCATTCTTGACTCGTTTATACGTGGAAACAACATGTAAAACCTTATAGCATCATTCTTTTTTCGTTTGAGCTTCAATGTGATTCATAACAATTTGAGGCTTCATTCTTGACACGTTCGAACTTGAGAACAACTTGTAGCTTCATTCTTGAGTCGTTTGTACCTGTAAACAAATAGTAAAACCTTGTAGCATAATTCTTCTTTCGTTTGAGATTCAATGTAATTTATAACAATTTAAGGATTAATTCTTGACACATTCGAACTTGAGAACAACTTGTAGCATCATTCTAGACTCGTTTGTACATGGAAACAACTTGTAAACCCTTGTAGCATCATTTTTCACTCTTTGGAGCTTGAATGCAATTTATAACAATTTTAGGCTTCATTCTTGACTCGTTCGAACTTGAAAACAACTTGTAGGTTCATTCTTGACTCGTTTATACGTGGAAACAACATGTAAAACCTTATAGCATCATTCTTCTCTTGTTTGAGTTTCAATGTAATTCATAAAAATTTGAGGCTTCATTCTTGACTCGTTCGAACTTGAAAACAACTTGTAGCTTCATTCTTGACTCATTTGTACATGGAAACAACTTGTAAAACCTTGTAGCATCACTCTTCACTCTTTTGAGTTTGAATACAATTCGTAATAATTTTAGGCCTCATTCTTGACTCGTTTATACGTGGAAACAACATGTAAAACCTTATAGCATCATTCTTCTCTCGTTTGAGCTTCAATGTGATTCATAACAATTTGAGGCTTGATTCTTGACACGTTCGAACTTAAGAACAACTTGTACCTTCATTCTTGAGTCGTTTGTACATGTAAACAACTAGTAAAACCTTGTAGCATCATTTTTCACTCTTTTGAGCTTGAATGCAATTTATAACAATTTTAGGCTTCATTCTTGACTCGTTCGAACTTGAAAACAACTTGTAGCTTCATTCTTGACTAGTTTGTATATGGAAACAACTTGTAAAACATTGTAGCATCATTTTTCACTCTTAGGAGCTTGAATGAAATTTATAACAATTTTAGGCTTCATTCTTGACTCGTTCGAATTTGAAAACAACTTGTAGCTTCATTCTTGACTCGTTTATACGTTGAAACAACATGTAAAACCTTATAGCATCATTCTTCTCTTGTTAGAGTTTCAATGTAATTCATAAAAATTTGAGGCTTCATTCTTCTCTCGTTCGGACTTGAAAACAACTTGTAGCTTCATTCTTGACTCGTTTGTACATGGAAACAACTTGTAAACCCTTGTAGCATCATTTTTCACTCTTTGGAGCTTGAATGCAATTTATAACAATTTTAGGCTTCATTCTTGACTCGTTCGAATTTGAAAACAACTTGTAGCTTCATTCTTGACTAGTTTGTACATGGAAACAACTTGTAAAACCTTGTAGCATCACTCTTCATTCTTTTGAGTTTGAATACAATTCGTAACAATTTTAGGCCTCATTCTTGACTCGTTTATACGTGGAAACAACATGTAAAACCTTATAGCATCATTCTTTTTTCGTTTGAGCTTCAATGTGATTCATAACAATTTGAGGCTTCATTCTTGACACGTTCGAACTTGAGAGCAACTTGTAGCTTCATTCTTGAGTCGTTTGTACCTGTAAACAACTAGTAAAACCTTGTAGCATAATTCTTGTGGCGCCCACCCGACCCGGGGTCTAGATCGGGGCGTCACTGACACTCTATATGCATGCACCCTAAATAACAGTAATAGAAAATACGCATAAATATGACCCCGACTACTCGCCTGGACCTTTCAAGGTAATGGTATGAAACAAGCACACTACTACATTCATTTATATTTAAATTTACAGCAACGAAAATAATATTACAACTCCTGAAACATCTCAAGATCTACTAATACAGTACAAGACTAAACAAAGTCTTTTCCTTCCAACTCTGCCTCGATCCTACCTGTTCCCTCTCAGCCAGCCTAGCAAAGTTCATGTAAGACATGTTCTTCCGGGCAGTCTGCTTAATACGGACCATGATTCTCAAAAGCTGTAGATGTTAGAAAATAAAAGAATGAGCTACAAAAGCTCAGCAAGTAAACATACTGGTCAAAAACAGTTCTACAGGCTTATACATATAATTTAAAAGTCTTTTCGCAAAACCAAGCTTTAAAAATCATTGCTGGACCTCATTGTCCCAAAATTGTAATTAAAAGTTCTCTTCAGGGTATTCATTACTCGCAAAACTTTCTTTTATAAATCCACTGGCAGGGTTAAACAATTTCAATAACTGATACAGAGTAAACAAGAGACTGGAAAGTAATGACCAGATGTAAGTATAAAAGTAATCTGCAGGGTTAGCTGGATAACAGGAAATAATGTATAACAATTGAAACAAGGTGAAGTCAAGATATGACTGACAGTTTAAGCTGAAAAGAAGGGCATGATATAACAGGGCATTTTAATTCTCATTATTAATCATTTCAAAGTTCATTTATATAAAACTGTCCTTTCATTAGGACTGATTCTTTCAAAACATTTATAAAACTGTCCTCTCATTAGGACCTTGCTTTTAAAATCATCTATAAAATTGTCCTTTCATTAGGACCTTTACTTTTCAAATCATTTATAAAACTGTCCTCTCATTAGGACCTTTTCTGTTTAAAACAATCATTTTGGTTGAAGTTTTCTCACAACGCCAGACAATACGGGTGATCAGCCACGTAAAGTCCCCATAACGGACTAAAGTCCCTCTGGACATAAGGAGTACTCATAAAGGCACTTATTGCCATTGGCCTTGGGCTATCTCATTATAGCCATTGACTATCTCATTATAGTCTTCACATAAAAAGTGCTGGACCGGCGTCACTCGGCCTCTTACGCCTCCAACCTATAGGAATCCGCAGAAACCAATTTGATCGGAATTCCTATAATAACCAAAGCCTTTCTTTTTAAAGTTACCAAATCATTTGATGAAAAAGACTTCTTGAAAGTCGGATTTCATATTTAAATCTCTTTTTAATGATCATTAGACAGAGGTAAAGTTTATTTCAGGGTAAGTCTCAAAACAAGTCTCTGTTGTAATAAAGTAGGCAGAAATCATGAACTGGAAATCAAGACAAGTTAAAGCTATGAAGTCAAGGTACAGGGTTAATCCATAGGTATAACAGTTGTTTTTGAAAACAGTTGTAAAACATTTAATCAGGACAGTAGTTAGGCCTAATTAACAGGGTTCTTTTAAGGTTTAAGTTTAAGCAATTATTGTTAAGAAAGTGGTGATAGCACAAGTCACAGCTCAAGATCACTGGTGTAAGATTTATAAAACTAGTTTATAAGTGGTCAGTAGCAGTTCAGGGATTGAAAAGTTTAAAGTGCAATTAACACTGGTATAAGGTTGCAGTTTAAGTAAAGCAATTAAAGTAAAGCAGGTTGTAACTTAAAACGGTTGAGATAAAGTAAAATAATCGCAGGGTCATGAATCAGTTCATAAAACAGTGTTTAAGTTAAAAGAGATTAGGCAGTAGTTACTTGCCTCAAACAAGGAATGCTACAGCTGTGGAACAGGTAGATCGCCTACACCAGACACTAACTCTCTACTTTAGCTTTTCCTTTGTCCTTCACCTCAATATCCTTCGTAGCTACACATAAATAATACTATTTCAGTATCTTATAAACTCTCGACGTTCTCATTAACATCTAACTATTCTACCCTTTCGTTAATGCAAGCCCTTAACACAAGTATAATCCACTGAAGACATACTCTACTATATAATTATTTCTACACTGGTAAGCAAGTAGCACATAAACAATTATATCATTCACAGCATTCCTGACTGATAGCATTTCCTATACAGAAGTGGTGTGCCAATAATATTTTACAAAGTCATTTTAGTTTTTAGAAATTTTGGCAGCACTTCCCCTGTAATTGGAGCTACCCGTCGGAATACAACCGACACAACCAAACATCAATGTCAATCATATATCATTATACAACCATATTTGCACCAAATCTAAATCAAATAAGCAATAGCTATAAATAATATGCAATACTATTGTCATTCAAAACGACTGAAACAATCCAAGTATCAATTCAATTCTATATCATAACAATCAATGTCCAATTATAATACTTATAATTCAAAGATTTCAATTAATCAAGCATTTCGACACTATAAGGCAATGCTCACTTAAATAGCTATAATCACATAGCAATTATCACAATCAGTTACTCATACATATTATCAATTCTATTACTAGCTTTATTCTATCAACTTATTTTGATTTGAATCGCTTTAACAAGCAGTGTCATGAGGAAATACAACTAACATTAAATAGTAACTCAATTATAATAGTAACCGAATATAAAGTGTGATTACTAGCAATTGTAATCCCTGAAGACATTACTCTCACCCAAGTAACCCAACATTACTCTATTTACCATTGCAATTCAAATAATCTCATACAATTAATTCGAAATTAAGCATTTATATATATTGCATTCGCATTTTGTTATAAAATGAAATCAAGCATTAATTCGGTTATTATAAATCAAACTAATCAACTTTTAATCTTAATTAGAGTACCACCAACCTTTACATATCTCAATTACAATTATACACCTCATACATTAACACTTCCAAACACAATTATATAAACATAACTAGAAAATTCACTAATTACTAAAGACATCAGCATGCAACCATCGATTTACAATGCATCAAATTCGCAGCAACCAAAACAATCATTTAAGGGTTTAATTGCTACCATACTAGTATAAACAAAGCTATTTATTCAAGTACCAATCGGAAATTTGCTATTCTAGCTCGGAAAAATGGAAACCGTGACATGCATCAAGAATTACTAGTCTAACATAAATAAAAATGGTAGTTCCGGCTCATTTCATCATCGCCGTTGACCTGCCAGCTCGTAATAGTCATCGCCGGCGGCCAAACTCCGGTGGAAAATCCGATTATCGGATTCTCGACACCAAAGCTGCGTTTTTCAATCATTAACAACTCAACAAGCCTCGAACTAGTGCTGGTTATCAAAATTAGAGTAGTTTAACCCTTGCATGCAGGTATAGACCAAACCCCGATCGTATATACACGGGCATACATATATATATATATATATATATTCTAACTCAAGAACAACGGATTGCATACATATCTAGGGTTAGATTACTCTCAAAAATCAAAACAATTGCTAGCAATAGACTCGGGGATTAAGAGAAACAGCAAAATCGCCTTGAGAGAAGAAACTAGAACCTGCAAGTCGATGGTACAGAGCAACTGAGAAGAAAAGATAGTGGGCGGTGGTTTTGTTAATAACAAGGGCAAAACAGTAATTTCATAATGCTGATTTTCTGAATAAAATCAATTAGTAATTCGAATTTTTATGGAAATTGGGTACAAAAACAAGTTTTATATTTTTAAAATAAAGATCATGAATTTAGAAGCCTCCCCATATTTTTGAAATATTTTTCTGATGAATAACGAATTAATTAAAAATCTTTGAAGTTTTAGTGCATAAATAGGAAATAAGAGTAGAAAATCATTAAAAATAATTTTGGGCTCAAATAAAATAAACTTTTATTTTTCACAAGTCTCAAAATATTTAAGAAACATTTTGGAACAGGTTTCATGATTTTTGGGCATTCCAATAATTAAATATGGAATTTAGAAGAGTAATATCTCTAGAATAAAACAGGAATGAAAGATTTATATAAAATCACTGGGACTAGAATTAAATACATCACCATTTTTAGAAAGTGTCTAAAATCTCATAGAAGCTACATATAAAATTTCATAATTATTGGACACACCAATAATTTTATAAAAATCAAACAGTTACTCAATTAAGCATGAAAAATCAATTAATCACTTAATTAAAACATGTAAGCATAATACAGTCAAACGGGCAGTCAACTAGACATATCAAATGACCACATATCATATCTTAATACATTAAAACACATAAATCATATACCTCATATTATTCAAATAGATTTAATTACCTCGATCGTTACATTCTCCCCCCCTTAAAAAGATTCTGTCCTCAGAATCAGCCTAAGTAAACAAATAGGGATACTTCTCGAGCATTTCACTCTCAAGTTCCCAGGTGGATTCCTCAACTCGAGGATTTCTCCACAAAACCTTTACAAGCCTTACAGACTTATTCCTTAAAACTTTATCCTTACGATCCTGAATCTCTACAGGCTGTTCTACATAGGACAAGTCGGGTTGAATCTCCAAGGGTTCATATTCTATCACATGGCTCATATCAGGATTATACTTTCTAAGCATAGACACGTGAAAAACATTGTGAATGTGCTGCATCTGCGGTGGTAGAGCCAATTCATATGCAACTTTCCCAACTTGCTTCAAAACTTCAAAAGGTCCTATATATCGTGGATTAAGCTTTCCTCTCTTGCCAAATCTACTAACACCTTTCCACGGAGAAATCTTTAACAACACTTGGTCACCTTCTTCAAAATTCATATCCTTCCTTGACTGGTCAGCATACTTCTTTTGCCTATCTTGAGCAGCTAACAATCTTTTCTGAATCAACTCAATCTTTTCTTTAGTTTGTTGAACCAACTCTGGACCCAAAATCTTACGCTCACCAACTTCATTCCAACACACTGGTGATCTGCATTTTCTTCCATACAAAGCTTCATACGGGGGCATCCCAATACTGGCATGATAGCTGTTGTTATAAGAAAACTCCACTAACGGTAGATGCTCGTCCCAGCTTCCTTCAAAATCTAAGGCACAAACTCTTAACATGTCTTCAATAGTCTGAATTGTCCTTTCACTCTGGCCATCTGTCTGAGGATGATACGCAGTACTCATATTCAGCTTTGTTCCCAAACATTCTTGAAATTTCTTCCAAAATCTTGAATTGAATCTCGGGTCTCTGTCTGACACTATTGATACAGGAACACCATGGCGCATAACAATCTCTTTCAGATACAAATGAACCAACCTGTCCAGTGAAAATCTTTCGTTGATCGGTAGAAAGTGCGCTGACTTGGTCAATCTGTCTATTATTACCCAGATAGCATCATGATTAGCCTTAGTCCTTGGCAGACCTACTACAAAATCCATAGCAAGATTCTCCCATTTCCATTCTGGAATCTCTAGTGGTTGCAACAATCCACTGGGCTTCTGATGTTCAGCTTTGACTCTCTGGCATGTATAACATTTACTAATCCACTCTGCTACATCTCTTTTCATGTTGGGCCACCAAAAATTTTCTTTCAAGTCTTTATACATCTTTGTGCTTCCTGGATGAATAGAGTATCTTGAACTATGTGCATCATGCAAAATTTCATTCTTGAGCTCTTGAACATTGGGGATCCAAATTCGTGAGGAAAACCTAAAGATTCCTTCACTATCCTTCTGACTTTTTAACTCTTCTCCAGTCAACTTGGTTCTGTCTTGACTCATCATCTGTTCTTGACATCTCTTGATCTTTTCTAATAATTCTGGCTGAAAAGTCATTGTATACACCATTTCTTCCACTGAATCAGAATCACATACCTCTATTTCCAATTTCTCAAACTCTTTGATCAATTCTTCAGACGAAACCATTATATTCAATCTTTCTTTTCTACTTAAAGCATCTGCTACAACATTCGCCTTGCCTGGATGGTAGTTAATCGTGCAGTCATAGTCTTTGATCAATTCCAACCATCTTCTCTGTCTCATATTCAATTCTTTCTGAGTAAAGATATACTTCAAACTCTTATGGTCAGTAAAAATTTCACACTTTTCTCCGTACAAATAGTGCCTCCAAATCTTCAATGCAAAAACGATGGCAGCTAATTCCAGATCATGTGTAGGATACTTCAATTCATGAGGTCTTAACTGCCTGGAAGCATATGCAATAACTTTCCCATGTTGCATCAGAACACATCCCAAGCCTTTGAGTGAAGCGTCACTGTAGATGACAAAATTTCCTTGATCGTCTGGTAACACCAATACTGGGGCAGACACTAGTCTCCGCTTTAACTCTTCAAAACTTTCTTCACACTTCTCATTCCATACAAACTTTTCATTCTTCCTTGTCAACTTGGTCATAGGGGTAGCTATCTTTGAAAAATCTTGAACAAATCTTCGATAGTATCCCGCTAAACCCAGAAAACTTCTAACTTCTGTTGGAGTCCGTGGCCTTTCCCATTTCATCACTGCTTCTATCTTCGCCGGATCAACTTTGATACCTTCTCTGCTGACAACATGACCTAAGAATTGTACCTCCTTCAACCAAAATTCACATTTTGAAAACTTCGCATACAGCTTTTCCTTTCGTAAAGTCTCTAAAGCAATTCTTAAATGATCTGCATGCTCTTCTTCTGACTTAGAATATATCAGGATGTCGTCGATGAAAACAATCACAAACTTGTCTAAATATTTCTTAAAGACTCTGTTCATCAGATCCATAAACGCTGCTGGGGCATTTGTCAATCCAAAAGCCATAACTAAAAATTCATAGTGTCCGTACCTTGTTCTGAATGCTGTTTTAGATACATCTTCAGGTTTGATCTTGAGTTGATGGTATCCGGACCTTAAGTCAATTTTTGAGAACCATTCGGCTCCTTTCAGCTGGTCAAAAAGATCATCGATCCTCGGCAACGGGTACTTATTCTTGATGGTTAGCTTATTTAACTCTCGGTAATCTATGCACAACCTCATGCTTCCATCTTTCTTCTTAACAAACAAAACTGGTGCTCCCCAGGGGGACACACTAGGCCTTATAATTCCTTTATCCAAGAGATCTTGTATTTGACTCGCCAACTCTTTCATCTCAACTGGCGCCATTCTATACGGAGCTTTGGAAACTGGCTCAGTGCCTGGAGCTAAATCAATGGAGAATTCTATTTCCCTATCGGAAGGTAAGCCTGGTAATTCATCTGGAAACACGTCGGGAAATTCATTGACGATAGGAACATCTTCTAATTGAACTGACTTATTCTCAGTGTCTACAACATAGGCTAGGTAAGCCTCACATCCCTGACGCAGAAATCTCTTTGCCTGAGCAATATTCAAAAACTTCTTGACTTGTCGGGTACCTCGAAATTCAACTTCTTTTCCTTCTAGGGTTTTCACCTTTAGCTTCTTATTCCTACAATCTATTTGAGCCTTGTATTCTGACAACCAATCCATCCCTAGAATTACATCAAATTCACCTAACTTAAAAGGTATCAAGTTAGCAAGAAAATGACAACTGCCTATTTCAATGTCACAACTAGGACAAACTTGGCTTACTGGAATCGTTGCCTGGTTAGCTACTTCTATAACTAAGGCTTGCTCCAAAGGTCGGACTTCACATTGCAATTTACCAAGGAAATCTTGAGATACAAAAGACTTAGTAGCTCCTGAATCAATCAATACACTAGCTTGCACTGAGTTAACAGGAAGTGTACCTGATATCACATCCACATCCTGGATAGCTTCTTTCTGAGTCATGTTGAAGGTTCTGGCTCTGGATTGATGTGCTGAAGATTGAGACGGAGTTCCAGCTATTCGGAGAACATTGGTAGGCTGTGTAGGTTCCTTGCATTCCCTTGCCATGTGGCCCAGCTTGCCACACTTATAGCATTTGATTCCTGACTTTTGATTTTGATTCTGACTCTGACTGTTGCATTCCGCTGCATAATGTCCTTTCCTGTTGCATTTGAAGCAGGTGATATTGGGCTTATTACAAACTCCAGAGTGCTTCCTTCCACAAATCTTGCACTCAGGAACAAACTGTCTGACGGCCTTTGGCTGGTCGAAACCTTGAGCTTTATTATTCTGTCTCCCTCTTCCATCATTACCATTCTTGATCTGCTGAAAATTACTTCTCTGACCTTCTGGCCTTCTATGAAACTTGTTTCTAAAATTACCATGTCCCTGACTGTCTTCCCTAGCACCAAACTTTCTCTTTCTGTTGTCCTTCTCCTTCTGGGACATGTCACTCTCACCTTCCACAATCATTGCTTTTTGAACTATTGCAGTGAAGCTTTGCAGCTCAAAAACTGCTACCCTACTTCTAATCCATGGCCTTAGGCCTTGCTGAAACCTCTTAGCCTTCTTAACATCAGTGTTGACAAATTCTGGCACAAACCTGGCCATCTCAGAAAACTTGGCCTCGTACTCTGCTACACTCATACCTCCTTGCTTCAGTTCTAGAAATTTAATTTCCATCTGGTCCTTCATGAAACTAGGAAAGTACTTTTCTAAAAACAATTCTGTAAACTGATCCCAAGAAATCACACCTTCACCCTGAAGCATCTTCGTAGATTCCCACCAGTAACCGGCTTCAGCTTTAAGAAAATAACTAGCATACTCAGTCTTTTTATCTTCATCTACGTCTACTAACTGAAAAGCTTTTTCCATCTCCTTAAGCCATGTCTGGGCTTCTACTGGGTCTGTGGATCCTTTGAATTCAGGTGGTTTCACTGCTTGAAAAGATTTGAAAGTAACTGCTGGGGGTGCAGAAGGTCTTTGCTGTTGTTGGGTTAAAAGAGCTGTTTGCTATTGTAGCAACTGAATGAGTTGGGCAACTGTAGGGTCCATGGGATTTTGATCTTGTGTATTATGGTTCTGAGACGAATTTGAGGTGTTTCTTTTTCTTGGCGGCATTTACTATAGGGGAAACAAGCAACTTATTAAGCAATACACTACATCATATTGTAAACAGTTCAAATGCTTTTAAAACCATTTGGGCATTAAAAACTTTATTTAAAAAAAAAATCAATCTTGTAGCATCATTACTACATAAGTTATAACGATCGAGACATTTATATATATTTGATTAATATGAGTTATAGCAATTATGTGTTCCAATGTGACAAGAGGTGATATATGATCTTTTTATATGTCTAGTTGACTGCCTGTTTGACCGCATTATGCTTAAACGTTTTATTTAAGTGATTAATTGATTTTCCATGCTTAATTGAGCAACTATTTGATTTTTATAAAATTATTGGTGTGTCCAATAATTATGAAATTTTATATGTAGCTTCTATTTGATTTTAGAGACTTTCTAAAAATAGTGGTGTGATTTAATTCAGTCTCAATAGTTTTGTATGATTTTCTCAATCCTATTTTATCCTAAAAATATTCTCTTCTAAATTCCATATTTAATTATTGGAATGTCCAAAAATCATGAAATCTTTTCCAAAATGTTCCTTATATATTCTGAGACTTTTGAAAAATAAAGGTTTATTTTATTCGAGCCCAAATGTATTTTTAAAGATTATCCTACTCCTATTTCTATTTAAAGTGAGTTAACTTCAAAGATTTTTAGTTAATTATTTACTCATCAGAAAAATATTTTAAAAATATGGGCGAGCTTCTAAAATCGTTTTATTTATTTTAAAAATATAAAATTTATTTTTGTACCCATTTCCCTATCAATTACGAATTTTTAATTGTTTTAATTCAGAAAACTAGCAGCTGTGAAATTACTATTTTACCCTTGCTTTTGTTATAACCTGCAACACCCACCCATTTCTCCCCTTGCTCTGCAACTAGCATACCAGGTCTCATCTTTTTCTCTCCCGCATGCAATTTCTTAGTTTCTATTCGATTTTCAATTGATTTGCTTGTATTTCTTTAATTTGGGCTAGTAATCAAGTTAAGTTTCCTTGTAGTTTTCATTATAGCATTGCATGTGTGTCTATGTATTCGTGTGTGTATATGTCGATTGTTTGGGTTGCATGCAATGATGGGGATGGCATTATTTTGTTTGATGTTGATCCTAGTAAGTTAATCGTAGTATCTAGAAGTCGTGACATCAAAAATAGAAATCATTCGGACTATTTTCATGTTTTGCCGTCGCCGGCGATGAACTCCGGCGAGTTGGCGACGGGGCTGACCTTGATGGACTTTGTTTCAGTTGTTTTAGCTAATAGTAATTTTGTTGATTCATGATTTATAGCTTGTGGCAATTGCATGTTATTAATTGTAGTTAGTTTGAAAATTTTGAATTATTTGAATAATTTTTATATTCGAATTTTTATGTAAATGTTATAATTAATTTGGGGTCTTGTTCGATTTGAAAGAAATGCAGTAATTTGTAAATACTTCATATGTATAAGTTAAGTGTAGGGCTGATTTTCTGATTTTTGATATATAATATATATGTTTTCGAATTAATAAGCATTTTATAATGCTAATTCTTGTAATTAATTGATTTAGAATCGTCATGGTCATATTATGCATTTAACTTTATTAATTGTATGATAACAAAAGTTGAAAGCAGGAATTTGTAGTACATAGTTAAATGTACTACTAAAATGGATTAGTAATTGCATTATGATTAGACAATTATGTTCAAATTGTATGATTGGAAATGAGTATGTTCTTCGGATTTTACTGCCATTGGTTGCTTATATGTATATAAATATATATGTCTACGTGTCTAAATGTTATATGGAAATTGGTTATGTAATTGCTTGAGTTCTCAAGGGCTTTGAATTGCAGTATCATATTTCAAATATTATATATATATATATATATATAATAATATATTCGCATTCTTGTTGTATTGAAATGGCAATAGTATTATTAATGCTTATAGGTATTGCTTGATTGACATGGATTTGGTACTAAATATGTATGATTGACATTGTATGAATTTGTGTCGGTTGTATTCCGACGGGTAGTCCTATTTACAAAGGAAGTGCTGCCGAAATTTTCTAAAATTTAAATGATTTTGTAAAACACTATTAGGACACCACTTCTGTATAGGAAAAGGCTATCAGTCAGGAATACTGTGAACCAATATATGTGTTTATATGCTAATTGTCTATTAGTGTGAAAGTGATTGAATAGTAGAATATGCCTACTGTACATTATATATGTGTTAAGGGGTTACAGTTAACGAAAGGGTAGAATAGTTAGACGTTAAAGAGAACGTCGAGAGTATATAAGATACTGAAATAGTATTATTTATGTGTAGCTACGAAGGACATTGAGGTGAAGGACAAGGGAAAAGCTAAAGTAGAGAGTTAGTGTCTGGTGTAGGCGATCTACCTGTTCAGCAGCTGTAGCATTCCTTTTTAAGGCAAGTAACTACTGCCTAATCTCTTTAAACTTAAGAAGTGTTTTATGAACTGTTTTATGACCCTGTGACTATTTTACTTTATCTCAACTGTTTTAAGTTATAGCCTGCCTTACTTTAACTGCTTACTTAAACTGCAACCTTATACCAGTTTTGATATACCTTAAACTTTTCAATCCCTGAACTGCTACTGACAGCTTATAAAATATTTTTAAAATCTTAATCCACTAACCCTGAATTGTGATTTATGTTTTCACTATTTTCTTAACTACATTTACTTAAACTTTAATTCTGAACTTACCCTGTTGCTATTGCCTAACTACTGTTACAATTAAATGCCTTACCACTGTTTTCAAAACATCTTGTTATACCTGTGAATTAACCCTGTAACCTGACTTCACAACTATAGCTTGGTTTTGATCCCTAGTTTATGATTTCAGCTTACCTTATTACAACAGAGACTTGTTTTGAGACTTACCCTGGAATAAACTTTACCTCTGTCTAATGATCTTAAAAATGGATTTAAATATGGAATCCGACTTTCGAGAAGTCTTTTTCATCAAATGATTTGGTAACTTTAAAAAGAAAGGTTTTGGTTATTATAGGAATTCCGATCAAAAATGGTTTCTGCGGATTCCTATAGGTTGGAGGCGTAAGAGGCCGAGTGACGCCGGTCCAGCACTTTTTATGTGAAGACTATAATGAGATAGTCAATGGCTATAATGAGATAGCCCAAGGCCAATGGCAATAAGTGCCTTTATGAGTACTCTTTATGTCCAAAGGGACTTTAGTCCGTTATGGGGACTTTACGTGGCTGATCACCCGTATTGTCTGGCGTTGTGAGAAAACTTCAACCAAAATAATTGTTTTTAAACAGTAAAGGTCCTAATGAGAGGACAGTTTTATAAACGATTTGAATAGTAAAGGTCCTAATGAGAGGACAGTTTTATAAATGATTTGAAAAGCAAGGTCCTAATGAGAGGATGGTTTTATAAAATGTTTTGAAAGAATCAGTCCTAATGAAAGGACAGTTTTATACAACTGATCTTTGAAATGATTAATAATGAAAATTGAAATGCTCTGTTATATCATGCCCTTTACAGCTTAAACTGTCAGACATATCTTGACTTGACTTTGTTTCAATTGCTATATATTACTTCCTGTTATCCATCTAACCCTGCAAATTATTCCTATACTTGGAAATGTTTATTGCTTCTAGTTTCTTAATACCTTGCACCAGTTATTAAAATTATTTAACCTTGCCAGTGGATTTATAAAAGAAAGTCTTGCGAACAATGAATACCCTGAATGAAATTTTGATTATAGTTATGGGACAATGAGGTCCAGCAATGATTATAAAGCATGGTTTTGAGAAAAGACTTTTCAAAATATATATATAAGCCTGTAGAACTGTTTTTTTTTAACCCACATGGTTACTTGCTGAGCTTTTGTGGCTCATTCTTTTATTTTCTAACTTCTACAGCTTTTGAGAATCATGGAACGTATTAAGCAGACTGCGAGGAAGAATACCTCCTTTCTTAATTATGCTAAGCTGGCTGAGATTGAACAGGTAGGATCGAGGCTGAGTTAGAAGGAAAAGACTTTGTTAAGTCTTAAGTGTTCATGTTGATAGACTTTTGTCAGATGATTCAGAGTTGTAATAATATTTATTCTGGTTATGTAATTAATGAATTTAGAGTTGTGCTTGTTTCATACCATTACCTGTTAAAGGTCCAGGGTAATAGTTGGGGTCATGTATATCTATATTTGTGATTGTTTATATTTATATAGGATGTATGCATATAGAGTGTTAGTGACTCCCCGATCTAGACCCCGGGTCGGGAGGGCGTCACAGGTTGGTATCAAAGCTACAGGTTTTGGTCACTGAAACAAGCCAGGAGTATATTAATAAGATAAGAGGATATACGTTCTAGGATTTACATACTTATAGACATTGGATAAGTGTAAGATTTAAACCCTTAGAGATATAAGATAGGATCACTCAATATAGGAACTTAGAGTTTTGAGTCGAGATATTCAGATAGAGTCTCGATGGTTAAAAATGCTAAGATATAATGACGTTAGACTTAAGATAACTTCAACTTGGTTTATCCATCGGTATACCACTGTAAAATTACAGATACCATCGAATAGTGATAAGGATCCTCATTTACCATTCCCCTCCATTCTTCAATACTTCTTTTGGCACCACTCCACACGAGTCTTACTTTGAGCCTAGTATGGATTCTGGATCGGACGTGGAGGTTACGGATTGTATCCCTGAGTATATGGTAGCACCTACTAGTGAGGCACCCGTTCTACCTGTATTATTTGTGTCTGAGCCTGCATCTGTTCGTGCTGAGATTTTTGCACCACCTAGGATTGTATTTGTTATGTCTGTTAGATTTCAAGCCCCGTTAGGAAATCGATTCTCTATTTGTCACTTGAGAGAGATATTTTCTACAATTGACCTTACTCGCTCTAATTTCCAGAGTCATGTGTATTCTGTTTACCCAAACTCTCTATTCGTTCTATTGAAACTATCTTTACTGATTCAGATATTTTATTAACAAGCCTTGAATTGATTCTTGAAAATTTGAATATTATGTATCATATTAATTCTTTATACCCTTCTGGGATGAACAACCCTATATAAAGGGGATACCAAGGTGGGACGCCACTGTTGGTAAGTTGCATGTCATGAAAGTGCTAAGGCTGGCCACCTAATGTACTACGGAGGTTCTCCTAAGTGGCATATGTAACGTAATGGTAGTTCGAAGATCATAGTGATCTCCCAGTTATTTCTTCTTGAATATGATATCCATTCTTTGCAAAGTCCCATATTTTAAACTCTAATGGTTCTCTAACCAGTAAAAGTTGAGATTTCTTTTGAACCTATTGTTTCAAAGAATCTTGGTCCATGTTTTATACTTTTGTTTGAATATCAAATCTGAGCTTTGCTTTTGATTCCTTCAATTAGTAATTGTTCGACCTTGTAACGAATTGTGATGCTGAGATTGTTAGTGTTAAGAAGAATATGAAACATTATACGTCGGTTATACAGAAAGAAGAAGCGAATTAGTAGGAAGCTGAAGTGAATATGAAGGAACTGTTGTATTTATTTGGTTGGATTTATTGAGTTATTTCTGGAAAAGTATATTATTAAGTATTTAGAAAATTGGATTGAATAAAAGTTCTCAGAGTTGAAACAAAGAAATATATTGAGTATGAAGATAATATACTGAGTTAGAAATGAAAATAAAAGAGGAAGTTTGGGGCTAGAGAAGAAGGCCAAGGACAAAGTAATTTCAGAAGCAAGTTCAACAAAAGATCAGAAGGTCAGAAGAGTGACTTTCAGCAGTTTAAGAATGGTAACGGAGGTCGAAGAGGGCAGAATAGTAGAAACCAAGGTCTCAATCAACAGAAGGATTAAGACAATATGTTCATGAATGTAAGACTTGTGGAAAGAAGCATTCCGGAGTGTGTAATAAGCCAAATGTTACTTGTTTCAAGTGCAACAAGAAGGGACACTATGCTATAGAATGTAATAGTCAGACTCAAAGTCGAATTCAGAAGTCTGGAATCAAGTGTTATAAGTGTGGCAAGCTAGGCCATATAGCAAGAGAGTGCAAGGAACCTACCCAGCCTGCAAATGTTCTCAGGATAGCTGGAACTCCGTCACAATCTTCAGCGCATCAATCTAGAGCAAGAACCTTCAACATGACTCAGAAAGAGGCTATCCAAGATGTGGATGTGATATCAGGTACACTTCCTGTTAATTCAGTGCAAGCTAGTGTATTGATTGATTCTGGAGCTACTAAGTCTTTTATATCTCAAGATTTTCTTGGTAAATTGCAATGTGAAGTTCGACCTTTGGAGCAAGCCTTAGTTATAGAAGTAGCTAACCAGGCAAAGATCCCAGTAAGCCAAGTTTATCCTAGGTGTGACATTGAAATAGGTAGTTGTCATTTTCTCGCTAACTTGATACCTTTTAAGTTATGAGAATTTGATGTAATTCTAGGGATGGATTGGTTGTCAGAGTACAAGGCTCAGATAGATTGTAGGAATAAGAAGTTAAAGGTGAAAACCCTAGAAGGAGGAGAAGTTGAATTTCGAGGCACCCGACAAGTCAAGAAGTTTTTGAATATCGTTCAGGCAAAGAGATTTCTGCGTCAAGGATGTGAGGCTTACCTAGCCTATGTTGTAGACACTGAGAAGGAGCCAGTTCAATTAGAAGATGTTCCTATAGTCAATGAATTTCCCGACGTGTTTCCGGACGAATTGCCAGGTTTACCTCCCGATAAGGAAATAGAATTCTCTATTGATTTAGCTCCAGGCACTGAGCCAGTTTCCAAAGCTCCATATAGGATGGCGCCAGTTGAGATGAAAGAGTTGGCGAGTCAAATACAAGATCTCTTGGATAAAGGAATTAGAAGGCCTAGTGTGTCCCCCTGGGGAGCACCGGTATTGTTTGTTAAGAAGAATGATGGAAGCATGAGATTGTGCATAGATTACCGAGAGTTAAACAAACTAACCATCAAGAACAAGTACCCGTTGCCGAGGATCGACGATCTTTTTGACCAGCTGAAAGGAGCCGAATGTTTCTCAAAAAATTAACTTAAGGTCCGGATACCATCAACTCAAGATCAAACCTAAAGATGTATCTAAGACAGCATTCAGAACAAGGTATGGACACTATGAATTTTTGGTTATGGCTTTTGGATTGACAAATGCTCCAGCAGCGTTTATGGATCTGATGAACAGAGTCTTTAAGAAGTATTTAGACAAGTTTGTGATTGTTTCCATCGACGACATCCTGATATATTCAAAGTCAGAAGAAGAGCATGCTGATCACTTGAGAATTATTTTAAAGATTTTAAGAAAGGAAAAGTTGTATGCGAAATTTTCAAAATGTGAATTTTGGTTGAAGGAAGTACAATTCTTAGGTCATGTTGTCAGCAGAGAAGGTATCAAAGTTGATCCGGCAAAGATAGAAGCAGTGATGAAATGGGAAAAACCAAGGACTCCAACAGAAGTCAGAAGTTTTCTGGGATTAGCGGGATATTATCGAAGATTTGTTCAAGATTTTTCCAAGATAGCTACCCCTATGACCAAGTTGACTAGGAAGAATGAAAATTTTGTGTGGAATGAAAAGTGTGAAGAAAGTTTTGAAGAGCTAAAGCGAAGATTAGTGTTTGCACCAGTGTTGGTATTACCTGACGATCAAGGAAATTTTGTTATCTACAGTGACGCTTCTCACAAAGGCTTGGGATGTGTTTTGATGCAACACGGAAAGGTAATTGCATATGCTTCCAGGCAGTTAAGACCTCATGAATTGAAGTATCCTATGCATGATCTAGAATTAGCTGCTATTGTGTTTGCACTGAAGATATGGAGGCACTACTTGTATGGAGAAAAGTGTGAGATTTACACGGATCACAAAAGTTTGAAGTATATCTTTACTCAGAAAGAGCTGAACATGAGATAGAAAAGATGGTTGGAATTGATTAAAGACTAAAACTGTACGATTAACTATCATCCAGGAAAAGCGAATGTTGTAGCAAATGTTTTAAGTAGAAATGAAAGATTGAATATAATGGTTTCATCTGAAAAATTGATCAAGGAGATTGAGAAATTGGAAATAGAAGTATATGGTTCTGATTCAGTAGAAGAGATGGTGTATACAATGACTTTTCAGCCAGAGTTATTAGAAAAGATCAAGAGATGTCAAGAACAGATGATGAGTCAAGACAGAGCCAAGTTGACTGGAGAAGAATTAAGAAGTCAGAAGGACGATAAAGGAATCTTTAGGTATTCCTCACGAATTTGGATCCCTAATGTTCAAGAGCTCAAGAATGAAATTTTGCATGATGCGCATAGTTCAAGATACTCTATTCATCCGGGAAGCACAAAGATGTATAAAGACTTGAAAGAAAATTTTTGGTGGCCCCACATGAAAAGAGATGTAGCAGAGTGGATCAGTAAATGTTATACATGCCAGAGAGTCAAAGCTGAACATCAGAGACCCAGTGGATTGTTGCAACCACTAGAGATTCCAGAGTGGATATGGGAGAATCTTGCTATGGATTTTGTAGTAGGTCTGCCAAGGACAAAGGCTAATCATGATGCTATTTGGGTGATAATAGATAGACTAACCAAGTCAGCGCACTTTCTACCGATCAACGAAAGATTTTCACTAGACAGGTTGGTTCACTTGTACCTGAAAGAGATTGTTATGTGTCGTGGCGTTCCTGTATCGATTGTATCCGACAGAGATCCAAGATTTAATTCTAGATTCTGGAGAAAGTTTTAGGAATGTTTGGGAATAAAGTTGAATATGAGTACTGCATATCATCCTCAGACAGATGGCCAAAGTGAAAGGACAATTCAGACCATTGAAGACATGCTGAGAGTATGTGCCTTAGATTTTGAAGGAAGTTGGGACGAGCATTTACCGTTAGTGGAGTTTTCATATAACAACAGCTATCATGCCAGTATTGGGATGCCCCCGTATGAAGCTTTATATGGAAGAAAGTGCAGATCACAGTGTGTTGGAATGAAGTTGGTGAGCGTAAGATTTTGGGTCCAGAGTTAGTTCAACAAACTAAAAAAAAGATTGAGTTGATTCAGAAGAGATTGCTAGCTGCTCTAGATAGGCAAAAGAAGTATGCTGACCAGTCAAGGAAGGATATGAATTTTGAAGAAGGTGACCAAGTGTTGTTAAAGATTTCTCCGTGGAAAGGTGTTAATAGATTTGGCAAGAAAGGAAAGCTTAATCCAAGATATATAGGACCTTTTGAAGTCTTGAAGCAAGTTGGGAGAGTTGCATATGAATTGGCTCTACCACCGCAGATGCAGCACATCCACAATGTTTTTCACATATCTATGCTTAAAAAGTATAATCCTGATATGAGTCATGTAATAGAATATGAACCCCTAGAGATTCAACCCGATTTGTCCTATGTAGAACAGCCTGTAGAGATTCAGGATCATAAGGATAAGGTTTTAAGGAATAAGTCTGTTAGGCTTGTAAAGGTTTTGTGGAGAAATCCTCGAGTTGAGGAATCCACCTGGGAACTTGAGAGTGAAATGCTCGAAAAGTATCCCTATTTGTTTACTTAGGTTGATTCTGGGGACAGAATCCTTTTTAAGGGGGGGGAGAATATAACGATCGAGACATTTATATATATTTGATTAATATGAGTTATAGCAATTATGTGTTCCAATGTGACAAGAGGTGATATATGATCTTTTTATATGTCTAGTTGACTGCCTGTTTGACCGCATTATGCTTAAACGTTTTATTTAAGTGATTAATTGATTTTCCATGCTTAATTGAGCAACTATTTGATTTTTATAAAATTATTGGTGTGTCCAATAATTATGAAATTTTATATGTAGCTTCTATTTGATTTTAGAGACTTTCTAAAAATAGTGGTGTGATTTAATTCAGTCTCAATAGTTTTGTATGATTTTCTCAATCCTATTTTATCCTAAAAATATTCTCTTCTAAATTCCATATTTAATTATTGGAATGTCCAAAAATCATGAAATCTTTTCCAAAATGTTCCTTATATATTCTGAGACTTTTGAAAAATAAAGGTTTATTTTATTCGAGCCCAAATGTATTTTTAAAGATTATCCTACTCCTATTTCTATTTAAAGTGAGTTAACTTCAAAGATTTTTAGTTAATTATTTACTCATCAGAAAAATATTTTAAAAATATGGGCGAGCTTCTAAAATCGTTTTATTTATTTTAAAAATATAAAATTTATTTTTGTACCCATTTCCCTATCAATTACGAATTTTTAATTGTTTTAATTCAGAAAACTAGCAGCTGTGAAATTACTATTTTACCCTTGCTTTTGTTATAACCTGCAACACCCACCCATTTCTCCCCTTGCTCTGCAACTAGCATACCAGGTCTCATCTTTTTCTCTCCCGCATGCAATTTCTTAGTTTCTATTCGATTTTCAATTGATTTGCTTGTATTTCTTTAATTTGGGCTAGTAATCAAGTTAAGTTTCCTTGTAGTTTTCATTATAGCATTGCATGTGTGTCTATGTATTCGTGTGTGTATATGTCGATTGTTTGGGTTGCATGCAATGATGGGGATGGCATTATTTTGTTTGATGTTGATCCTAGTAAGTTAATCGTAGTATCTAGAAGTCGTGACATCAAAAATAGAAATCATTCGGACTATTTTCATGTTTTGCCGTCGCCGGCGATGAACTCCGGCGAGTTGGCGACGGGGCTGACCTTGATGGACTTTGTTTCAGTTGTTTTAGCTAATAGTAATTTTGTTGATTCATGATTTATAGCTTGTGGCAATTGCATGTTATTAATTGTAGTTAGTTTGAAAATTTTGAATTATTTGAATAATTTTTATATTCGAATTTTTATGTAAATGTTATAATTAATTTGGGGTCTTGTTCGATTTGAAAGAAATGCAGTAATTTGTAAATACTTCATATGTATAAGTTAAGTGTAGGGCTGATTTTCTGATTTTTGATATATAATATATATGTTTTCGAATTAATAAGCATTTTATAATGCTAATTCTTGTAATTAATTGATTTAGAATCGTCATGGTCATATTATGCATTTAACTTTATTAATTGTATGATAACAAAAGTTGAAAGCAGGAATTTGTAGTACATAGTTAAATGTACTACTAAAATGGATTAGTAATTGCATTATGATTAGACAATTATGTTCAAATTGTATGATTGGAAATGAGTATGTTCTTCGGATTTTACTGCCATTGGTTGCTTATATGTATATAAATATATATGTCTACGTGTCTAAATGTTATATGGAAATTGGTTATGTAATTGCTTGAGTTCTCAAGGGCTTTGAATTGCAGTATCATATTTCAAATATTATATATATATATATATATAATAATATATTCGCATTCTTGTTGTATTGAAATGGCAATAGTATTATTAATGCTTATAGGTATTGCTTGATTGACATGGATTTGGTACTAAATATGTATGATTGACATTGTATGAATTTGTGTCGGTTGTATTCCGACGGGTAGTCCTATTTACAAAGGAAGTGCTGCCGAAATTTTCTAAAATTTAAATGATTTTGTAAAACACTATTAGGACACCACTTCTGTATAGGAAAAGGCTATCAGTCAGGAATACTGTGAACCAATATATGTGTTTATATGCTAATTGTCTATTAGTGTGAAAGTGATTGAATAGTAGAATATGCCTACTGTACATTATATATGTGTTAAGGGGTTACAGTTAACGAAAGGGTAGAATAGTTAGACGTTAAAGAGAACGTCGAGAGTATATAAGATACTGAAATAGTATTATTTATGTGTAGCTACGAAGGACATTGAGGTGAAGGACAAGGGAAAAGCTAAAGTAGAGAGTTAGTGTCTGGTGTAGGCGATCTACCTGTTCAGCAGCTGTAGCATTCCTTTTTAAGGCAAGTAACTACTGCCTAATCTCTTTAAACTTAAGAAGTGTTTTATGAACTGTTTTATGACCCTGTGACTATTTTACTTTATCTCAACTGTTTTAAGTTATAGCCTGCCTTACTTTAACTGCTTACTTAAACTGCAACCTTATACCAGTTTTGATATACCTTAAACTTTTCAATCCCTGAACTGCTACTGACAGCTTATAAAATATTTTTAAAATCTTAATCCACTAACCCTGAATTGTGATTTATGTTTTCACTATTTTCTTAACTACATTTACTTAAACTTTAATTCTGAACTTACCCTGTTGCTATTGCCTAACTACTGTTACAATTAAATGCCTTACCACTGTTTTCAAAACATCTTGTTATACCTGTGAATTAACCCTGTAACCTGACTTCACAACTATAGCTTGGTTTTGATCCCTAGTTTATGATTTCAGCTTACCTTATTACAACAGAGACTTGTTTTGAGACTTACCCTGGAATAAACTTTACCTCTGTCTAATGATCTTAAAAATGGATTTAAATATGGAATCCGACTTTCGAGAAGTCTTTTTCATCAAATGATTTGGTAACTTTAAAAAGAAAGGTTTTGGTTATTATAGGAATTCCGATCAAAAATGGTTTCTGCGGATTCCTATAGGTTGGAGGCGTAAGAGGCCGAGTGACGCCGGTCCAGCACTTTTTATGTGAAGACTATAATGAGATAGTCAATGGCTATAATGAGATAGCCCAAGGCCAATGGCAATAAGTGCCTTTATGAGTACTCTTTATGTCCAAAGGGACTTTAGTCCGTTATGGGGACTTTACGTGGCTGATCACCCGTATTGTCTGGCGTTGTGAGAAAACTTCAACCAAAATAATTGTTTTTAAACAGTAAAGGTCCTAATGAGAGGACAGTTTTATAAACGATTTGAATAGTAAAGGTCCTAATGAGAGGACAGTTTTATAAATGATTTGAAAAGCAAGGTCCTAATGAGAGGATGGTTTTATAAAATGTTTTGAAAGAATCAGTCCTAATGAAAGGACAGTTTTATACAACTGATCTTTGAAATGATTAATAATGAAAATTGAAATGCTCTGTTATATCATGCCCTTTACAGCTTAAACTGTCAGACATATCTTGACTTGACTTTGTTTCAATTGCTATATATTACTTCCTGTTATCCATCTAACCCTGCAAATTATTCCTATACTTGGAAATGTTTATTGCTTCTAGTTTCTTAATACCTTGCACCAGTTATTAAAATTATTTAACCTTGCCAGTGGATTTATAAAAGAAAGTCTTGCGAACAATGAATACCCTGAATGAAATTTTGATTATAGTTATGGGACAATGAGGTCCAGCAATGATTATAAAGCATGGTTTTGAGAAAAGACTTTTCAAAATATATATATAAGCCTGTAGAACTGTTTTTTTTTAACCCACATGGTTACTTGCTGAGCTTTTGTGGCTCATTCTTTTATTTTCTAACTTCTACAGCTTTTGAGAATCATGGAACGTATTAAGCAGACTGCGAGGAAGAATACCTCCTTTCTTAATTATGCTAAGCTGGCTGAGATTGAACAGGTAGGATCGAGGCTGAGTTAGAAGGAAAAGACTTTGTTAAGTCTTAAGTGTTCATGTTGATAGACTTTTGTCAGATGATTCAGAGTTGTAATAATATTTATTCTGGTTATGTAATTAATGAATTTAGAGTTGTGCTTGTTTCATACCATTACCTGTTAAAGGTCCAGGGTAATAGTTGGGGTCATGTATATCTATATTTGTGATTGTTTATATTTATATAGGATGTATGCATATAGAGTGTTAGTGACTCCCCGATCTAGACCCCGGGTCGGGAGGGCGTCACATAAGTTGCCTGTACAACAAGGATATAAAGGTTCTATCGAAAACAGGTTAGCACAATAGGTATAAATAAGGTACTGGTAAAGGAAAGGAACAGTTTATGGTCAAATGTGCGAAAAAGTAAATGACAGATATATCGGAAGATACTGGAACTGAAAAGCAAACATACATAGATACTAAAAGTGCCAAAGTGCAAGATAAGTTAAAGTACAAACACGAAATAAAAGTACTGGGAAGAAAACAGAAATAACATCTGGGCAAGTGTGCTAGAGGGCTCTAACAAATGTCCCTTCTAACACTCAAACATCCTGACATCTAATCACCCCTGTGATCCCTGTCTCTGGCTGCCCTGAGTCCAATCAGCAGTCTACTAAGCACACGGGTTAACTCTCCTGCCCGCTCCGCCACATCGTCTGGAAATGCCCTAGCCGCAATCTGCCTACGTCCCTCCTCCTCAACAGCTCTAATGCGATCCTCCCACCACTCGACAGGATGCTCGGGAACTCTCAGCTGGCCTCGGGTAATAGCTGGGCTATAAACTCTACGGCGAATAGGGGCACAAGCACTCCCTGAGGGTAGGTCAGGCTGAGCAAGGGGCTCAGGAATCAACTCCTCCTCGCTCTCAGAACTGGATATGATTATAACATCATCGTCAGAATCCGAAGAAGAAGAATCAGAGGAACTAGGAGAGGGTGGTGGTTGTGAAACAATACCACGAGCCTGCAATAATATAATATGTAATGCAAAAAGGGATAAGATCACCTTAAATCTACAGTTAACACCCTAACGTCTAAACCATTCTTCGATATCTAATCCTATCTTACCATTACTCTCTCTTCTTTTATTAAATGATCTACTTGTTTAACTTAATCCTGGCTTGTTTCAGTGACCAAAACCTTAGCTCTGATACCAACCTGTGGCGCCCACCCGACCCGGGGTCTAGATCGGGGCGTCACTGACACTCTATATGCATGCACCCTAAATAACAGTAATAGAAAATACGCATAAATATGACCCCGACTACTCGCCTGGACCTTTCAAGGTAATGGTATGAAACAAGCACACTACTACATTCATTTATATTTAAATTTACAGCAACGAAAATAATATTACAACTCCTGAAACATCTCAAGATCTACTAATACAGTACAAGACTAAACAAAGTCTTTTCCTTCCAACTCTGCCTCGATCCTACCTGTTCCCTCTCAGCCAGCCTAGCAAAGTTCATGTAAGACATGTTCTTCCGGGCAGTCTGCTTAATACGGACCATGATTCTCAAAAGCTGTAGATGTTAGAAAATAAAAGAATGAGCTACAAAAGCTCAGCAAGTAAACATACTGGTTAAAAACAGTTCTACAGGCTTATACATATAATTTAAAAGTCTTTTCGCAAAACCAAGCTTTAAAAATCATTGCTGGACCTCATTGTCCCAAAATTGTAATTAAAAGTTCTCTTCAGGGTATTCATTACTCGCAAAACTTTCTTTTATAAATCCACTGGCAGGGTTAAACAATTTCAATAACTGATACAGAGTAAACAAGAGACTGGAAAGTAATGACCAGATGTAAGTATAAAAGTAATCTGCAGGGTTAGCTGGATAACAGGAAATAATGTATAACAATTGAAACAAGGTGAAGTCAAGATATGACTGACAGTTTAAGCTGAAAAGAAGGGCATGATATAACAGGGCATTTTAATTCTCATTATTAATCATTTCAAAGTTCATTTATATAAAACTGTCCTTTCATTAGGACTGATTCTTTCAAAACATTTATAAAACTGTCCTCTCATTAGGACCTTGCTTTTAAAATCATCTATAAAATTGTCCTTTCATTAGGACCTTTACTTTTCAAATCATTTATAAAACTGTCCTCTCATTAGGACCTTTTCTGTTTAAAACAATCATTTTGGTTGAAGTTTTCTCACAACGCCAGACAATACGGGTGATCAGCCACGTAAAGTCCCCATAACGGACTAAAGTCCCTCTGGACATAAGGAGTACTCATAAAGGCACTTATTGCCATTGGCCTTGGGCTATCTCATTATAGCCATTGACTATCTCATTATAGTCTTCACATAAAAAGTGCTGGACCGGCGTCACTCGGCCTCTTACGCCTCCAACCTATAGGAATCCGCAGAAACCAATTTGATCGGAATTCCTATAATAACCAAAACCTTTCTTTTTAAAGTTACCAAATCATTTGATGAAAAAGACTTCTTGAAAGTCGGATTTCATATTTAAATCTCTTTTTAATGATCATTAGACAGAGGTAAAGTTTATTTCAGGGTAAGTCTCAAAACAAGTCTCTGTTGTAATAAAGTAGGCAGAAATCATGAACTGGAAATCAAGACAAGTTAAAGCTATGAAGTCAAGGTACAGGGTTAATCCATAGGTATAACAGTTGTTTTTGAAAACAGTTGTAAAACATTTAATCAGGACAGTAGTTAGGCCTAATTAACAGGGTTCTTTTAAGGTTTAAGTTTAAGCAATTATTGTTAAGAAAGTGGTGATAGCACAAGTCACAGCTCAAGATCACTGGTGTAAGATTTATAAAACTAGTTTATAAGTGGTCAGTAGCAGTTCAGGGATTGAAAAGTTTAAAGTGCAATTAACACTGGTATAAGGTTGCAGTTTAAGTAAAGCAATTAAAGTAAAGCAGGTTGTAACTTAAAACGGTTGAGATAAAGTAAAATAATCGCAGGGTCATGAATCAGTTCATAAAACAGTGTTTAAGTTAAAAGAGATTAGGCAGTAGTTACTTGCCTCAAACAAGGAATGCTACAGCTGTGGAACAGGTAGATCGCCTACACCAGACACTAACTCTCTACTTTAGCTTTTCCTTTGTCCTTCACCTCAATATCCTTCGTAGCTACACATAAATAATACTATTTCAGTATCTTATAAACTCTCGACGTTCTCATTAACGTCTAACTATTCTACCCTTTCGTTAATGCAAGCCCTTAACACAAGTATAATCCACTGAAGACATACTCTACTATATAATTATTTCTACACTGGTAAGCAAGTAGCACATAAACAATTATATCATTCACAGCATTCCTGACTGATAGCATTTCCTATACAGAAGTGGTGTGCCAATAATATTTTACAAAGTCATTTTAGTTTTTAGAAATTTTGGCAGCACTTCCCCTGTAATTGGAGCTACCCGTCGGAATACAACCGACACAACCAAACATCAATGTCAATCATATATCATTATACAACCATATTTGCACCAAATCTAAATCAAATAAGCAATAGCTATAAATAATATGCAATACTATTGTCATTCAAAACGACTGAAACAATCCAAGTATCAATTCAATTCTATATCATAACAATCAATGTCCAATTATAATACTTATAATTCAAAGATTTCAATTAATCAAGCATTTCGACACTATAAGGCAATGCTCACTTAAATAGCTATAATCACATAGCAATTATCACAATCAGTTACTCATACATATTATCAATTCTATTACTAGCTTTATTCTATCAACTTATTTTGATTTGAATCGCTTTAACAAGCAGTGTCATGAGGAAATACAACTAACATTAAATAGTAACTCAATTATAATAGTAACCGAATATAAAGTGTGATTACTAGCAATTGTAATCCCTGAAGACATTACTCTCACCCAAGTAACCCAACATTACTCTATTTACCATTGCAATTCAAATAATCTCATACAATTAATTCGAAATTAAGCATTTATATATATATTGCATTCGCATTTTGTTATAAAATGAAATCAAGCATTAATCCGGTTATTATAAATCAAACTAATCAACTTTTAATCTTAATTAGAGTACCACCAACCTTTACATATCTCAATTACAATTATACACCTCATACATTAACACTTCCAAACACAATTATATAAACATAACTAGAAAATTCACTAATTACTAAAGACATCAGCATGCAACCATCGATTTACAATGCATCAAATTCGCAGCAACCAAAACAATCATTTAAGGGTTTAATTGCTACCATACTAGTATAAACAAAGCTATTTATTCAAGTACCAATCGGAAATTTGCTATTCTAGCTCGGAAAAATGGAAACCGTGACATGCATCAAGAATTACTAGTCTAACATAAATAAAAATGGTAGTTCCGGCTCATTTCATCATCGCCGTTGACCTGCCAGCTCGTAATAGTCATCGCCGGCGGCCAAACTCCGGTGGAAAATTCGATTATCGGATTCTCGACACCAAAGCTGCGTTTTTCAATCATTAACAACTCAACAAGCCTCGAACTAGTGCTGGTTATCAAAATTAGAGTAGTTTAACCCTTGCATGCAGGTATAGACCAAACCCCGATCGTATATACACGGGCATACATATATATATATATATATATATATTCTAACTCAAGAACAACGGATTGCATACATATCTAGGGTTAGATTACTCTCAAAAATCAAAACAATTGCTAGCAATAGACTCGGGGATTAAGAGAAACAGCAAAATCGCCTTGAGAGAAGAAACTAGAACCTGCAAGTCGATGGTACAGAGCAACTGAGAAGAAAAGATAGTGGGCGGTGGTTTTGTTAATAACAAGGGCAAAACAGTAATTTCATAATGCTGATTTTCTGAATAAAATCAATTAGTAATTCGAATTTTTATGGAAATTGGGTACAAAAACAAGTTTTATATTTTTAAAATAAATATCATGAATTTAGAAGCCTTCCCATATTTTTGAAATATTTTTCTGATGAATAACGAATTAATTAAAAATCTTTGAAGTTTTAGTGCATAAATAGGAAATAAGAGTAGAAAATCATAAAAAATAATTTTGGGCTCAAATAAAATAAACTTTTATTTTTCACAAGTCTCAAAATATTTAAGAAACATTTTGGAACAGGTTTCATGATTTTTGGGCATTCCAATAATTAAATATGGAATTTAGAAGAGTAATATCTCTAGAATAAAACAGGAATGAAAGATTTATATAAAATCACTGGGACTAGAATTAAATACATCACCATTTTTAGAAAGTCTCTAAAATCTCATAGAAGCTACATATAAAATTTCATAATTATTGGACACACCAATAATTTCATAAAAATCAAACAGTTACTCAATTAAGCATGAAAAATCAATTAATCACTTAATTAAAACATGTAAGCATAATACAGTCAAACGGGCAGTCAACTAGACATATCAAATGACCACATATCATATCTTAATACATTAAAACACATAAATCATATACCTCATATTATTCAAATAGATTTAATTACCTCGATCGTTACAATTCTTCTTTCGTTTGAGATTCAATGTAATTTATAACAATTTAAGGATTAATTCTTGACACATTCGAACTTGAGAACAACTTGTAGCATCATTCTAGACTCGTTTGTACATGGAAACAACTTGTAAACCCTTGTAGCATCATTTTTCACTCTTTGGAGCTTGAATGCAATTTATAACAATTTTAGGCTTCATTCTTGACTCGTTCGAACTTGAAAACAACTTGTAGGTTCATTCTTGACTCGTTTATACGTGGAAACAACATGTAAAACCTTATAGCATCATTCTTCTCTTGTTTGAGTTTCAATGTAATTCATAAAAATTTGAGGCTTCATTCTTGACTCGTTCGAACTTGAAAACAACTTGTAGCTTCATTCTTGACTCGTTTGTACATGGAAACAACTTGTAAAACCTTGTAGCATCACTCTTCATTCTTTTGAGTTTGAATACAATTCGTAACAATTTTAGCCCTCATTCTTGACTCGTTTATACGTGGAAACAACATGTAAAACCTTATAGCATCATTCTTCTCTCGTTTGAGCTTCAATGTGATTCATAACAATTTGAGGCTTGATTCTTGACACGTTCGAACTTGAGAACAACTTGTACCTTCATTCTTGAGTCGTTTGTACATGTAAACAACTAGTAAAACCTTGTAGCATCATTTTTCACTCTTTTGAGCTTGAATGCAATTTATAACAATTTTAGGCTTCATTCTTGACTCGTTCGAACTTGAAAACAACTTCTAGCTTCATTCTTGACTAGTTTGTATATGGAAACAACTTGTAAAACCTTGTAGCATCATTTTTCACTCTTAGGAGTTTGAATGAAATTTATAACAATTTTAGGCTTCATTCTTGACTCGTTCGAATTTGAAAACAACTTGTAGCTTCATTCTTGACTCGTTTATACGTTGAAACAACATGTAAAACCTTATAGCATCATTCTTCTCTTGTTAGAGTTTCAATGTAATTCATAAAAATTTGAGGCTTCATTCTTCTCTCGTTCGGACTTGAAAACAACTTGTAGCTTCATTCTTGACTCGTTTGTACATGGAAACAACTTGTAAACCCTTGTAGCATCATTTTTCACTCTTTGGAGCTTGAATGCAATTTATAACAATTTTAGGCTTCAATCTTGACTCGTTCGAATTTGAAAACAACTTGTAGCTTCATTCTTGACTAGTTTGTACATGGAAACAACTTGTAAAACCTTGTAGCATCACTCTTCATTCTTTTGAGTTTGAATACAATTCGTAACAATTTTAGGCCTTATTCTTGACTCGTTTATACGTGGAAACAACATGTAAAACCTTATAGCATCATTCTTCTCTCGTTTGAGCTTCAATGTGATTCATAACAATTTGAGGCTTCATTCTTGACACGTTCGAACTTGAGAACAACTTGTAGCTTCATTCTTGAGTCGATTGTACATGTAAATAACTAGTAAAACCTTGTAGCATAATTCTTCTTTCGTTTGAGATTCAATGTAATTTATAACAATTTAAGGCTTAATTCTTGACACATTCGAACTTGAGAACAACTTGTAGCATCATTCTAGACTCGTTTGTACATGGAAACAACTTGTAAACCCTTATAGCATCATTTTTCACTCTTTGGAGCTTGAATGCAATTTATAACAATTTTAGGCTTCATTCTTGACTCGTTCGAACTTGAAAACAACTTGTAGCTTCATTCTTGACTCGTTTATACGTGGAAACAACATGTAAAACCTTATAGCATCATTCTTCTCTTGTTTGAGTTTCAATGTAATTCATAAAAATTTGAGGCTTCATTGTTGACTCGTTCGAACTTGAAAACAACTTGTAGCTTCATTCTTGACTCGTTTGTACATGGAAACAACTTGTAAAACCTTGTAGCATCACTCTTCATTCTTTTGAGTTTGGATACAATTCGTAACAATTTTAGGCCTCATTCTTGACTCGTTTATACGTGGAAACAACATGTAAAACCTTATAGCATCATTCTTCTCTCGTTTGAGCTTCAATGTGATTCATAACAATTTGAGGCTTGATTCTTGACACGTTCGAACTTGAGAACAACATGTACCTTCATTCTTGAGTCGTTTGTACATGTAAACAACTAGTAAAACCTTGTAGCATCATTTTTCACTCTTTTGAGCTTGAATGCAATTTATAACAATTTGAGGCTTCATTCTTGACTCGTTCGAACTTGAAAACAACTTGTAGCTTCATTCTTGACTAGTTTGTATATGGAAACAACTTGTAAAACCTTGTAGCATCATTTTTCACTCTTAGGAGCTTGAATGAAATTTATAACAATTTTAGGCTTCATACTTGACTCGTTCGAATTTGAAAACAACTTGTAGCTTCATTCTTGACTCGTTTATACGTTGAAACAACATGTAAAACCTTATAGCATCATTCTTCTCTTGTTAGAGTTTCAATGTAATTCATAAAAATTTGAGGCTTCATTCTTCTCTCGTTCGGACTTGAAAACAACTTGAAGCTTCATTCTTGACTCGTTTGTACATGGAAACAACTTGTAAACCCTTGTAGCATCATTTTTCATCCTTTGGAGCTTGAATGCAATTTATAACAATTTTAGGCTTCATTCTTGACTCGTTCGAATTTGAAAACAACTTGTAGCTTCATTCTTGACTAGTTTGTACATGGAAACAACTTGTAAAACCTTGTAGCATCACTCTTCATTCTTTTGAGTTTGAATACAATTCGTAACAATTTTAGGCCTTATTCTTGACTCGTTTATACGTGGAAACAACATGTAAAACCTTATAGCATCATTCTTCTCTCGTTTGAGCTTCAATGTGATTCATAACTATTTGAGGCTTCATTCTTGACACGTTCGAACTTGAGAACAACTTGTAGCTTCATTCTTGAGTCGATTGTACATGTAAACAACTAGTAAAACCTTGTAGCATAATTCTTCTTTCGTTTGAGATTCAATGTAATTTATAACAATTTAAGGCTTAATTCTTGACACATTCGAACTTGAGAACAACTTGTAGCATCATTCTAGACTCGTTTGTACATGGAAACAACTTGTAAACCCTTGTAGCATCATTTTTCACTCTTTGGAGCTTGAATGCAATTTATAACAATTTTAGGCTTCATTCTTGACTTGTTCGAACTTGAAAACAACTTGTAGCTTCATTCTTGACTCGTTTATACGTGGAAACAACATGTAAAACCTTATAGCATCATTCTTCTCTTGTTTGAGTTTCAATGTAATTCATAAAAATTTGAGGCTTCATTCTTGACTCGTTCGAACTTGAAAACAACTTTTAGCTTCATTCTTGACTCGTTTGTACATGGAAACAACTTGTAAAACCTTGTAGCATCACTCTTCATTCTTTTGAGTTTGAATACAATTCGTAAAAATTTTAGGCCTCATTCTTGACTCGTTTATACGTGGAAACAACTTGTAAACCCTTGTAGCATCATTTTTCACTCTTTGGAGCTTGAATGCAATTTATAACAATTTTAGGCTTCATTCTTGACTCGTTCGAATTTGAAAACAACTTGTAGCTTCATTCTTGACTAGTTTGTACATGGAAACAACTTGTAAAACCTTGTAGCATCACTCTTCATTCTTTTGAGTTTGAATACAATTCGTAAAAATTTTAGGCCTCATTCTTGACTCGTTTATACGTGGAAACAACTTGTAAACCCTTGTAGCATCATTTTTCACTCTTTGGAGCTTGAATGCAATATATAACAATTTTAGGCTTCATTCTTGACTCGTTCGAACTTGAAAACAACTTGTAGCTTCATTCCTGACTAGTTTGTATATGGAAACAACTTGTAAAACCTTGTAGCATCATTTTTCACTCTTTGGAGCTTGAATGAAATTTATAACAATTTTAGGCTTCATTCTTGACTCGTTCGAATTTGAAAACAACTTGTAGCTTCATTCTTGACTCGTTTATACGTTGAAACAACATGTAAAACCTTATAGCATCATTCTTCTCTTGTTAGAGTTTCAATGTAATTCATAAAAATTTGAGGCTTCATTCTTCTCTCGTTCGGACTTGAAAACAACTTGAAGCTTCATTCTTGACTCGTTTGTACATGGAAACAACTTGTAAACCCTTGTAGCATCATTTTTCATCCTTTGGAGCTTGAATGCAATTTATAACAATTTTAGGCTTCATTCTTGACTCGTTCGAATTTGAAAACAACTTGTAGCTTCATTCTTGACTAGTTTGTACATGGAAACAACTTGTAAAACCTTGTAGCATCACTCTTCATTCTTTTGAGTTTGAATACAATTCGTAACAATTTTAGGCCTTATTCTTGACTCGTTTATACGTGGAAACAACATGTAAAACCTTATAGCATCATTCTTCTCTCGTTTGAGCTTCAATGTGATTCATAACTATTTGAGGCTTCATTCTTGACACGTTCGAACTTGAGAACAACTTGTAGCTTCATTCTTGAGTCGATTGTACATGTAAACAACTAGTAAAACCTTGTAGCATAATTCTTCTTTCGTTTGAGATTCAATGTAATTTATAACAATTTAAGGCTTAATTCTTGACACATTCGAACTTGAGAACAACTTGTAGCATCATTCTAGACTCGTTTGTACATGGAAACAACTTGTAAACCCTTGTAGCATCATTTTTCACTCTTTGGAGCTTGAATGCAATTTATAACAATTTTAGGCTTCATTCTTGACTTGTTCGAACTTGAAAACAACTTGTAGCTTCATTCTTGACTCGTTTATACGTGGAAACAACATGTAAAACCTTATAGCATCATTCTTCTCTTGTTTGAGTTTCAATGTAATTCATAAAAATTTGAGGCTTCATTCTTGACTCGTTCGAACTTGAAAACAACTTTTAGCTTCATTCTTGACTCGTTTGTACATGGAAACAACTTGTAAAACCTTGTAGCATCACTCTTCATTCTTTTGAGTTTGAATACAATTCGTAAAAATTTTAGGCCTCATTCTTGACTCGTTTATACGTGGAAACAACTTGTAAACCCTTGTAGCATCATTTTTCACTCTTTGGAGCTTGAATGCAATTTATAACAATTTTAGGCTTCATTCTTGACTCGTTCGAATTTGAAAACAACTTGTAGCTTCATTCTTGACTAGTTTGTACATGGAAACAACTTGTAAAACCTTGTAGCATCACTCTTCATTCTTTTGAGTTTGAATACAATTCGTAAAAATTTTAGGCCTCATTCTTGACTCGTTTATACGTGGAAACAACTTGTAAACCCTTGTAGCATCATTTTTCACTCTTTGGAGCTTGAATGCAATATATAACAATTTTAGGCTTCATTCTTGACTCGTTCGAACTTGAAAACAACTTGTAGCTTCATTCCTGACTAGTTTGTATATGGAAACAACTTGTAAAACCTTGTAGCATCATTTTTCACTCTTTGGAGCTTGAATGAAATTTATAACAATTTTAGGCTTCATTCTTGACTCGTTCGAATTTGAAAACAACTTGTAGCTTCATTCTTGACTCGTTTATACGTTGAAACAACATGTAAAACCTTATAGCATCATTCTTCTCTTGTTAGAGTTTCAATGTAATTCATAAAAATTTGAGGCTTCATTCTTGACTCGTTCGAACTTGAAAACAACTTGTAGCTTCATTCTTGACTCGTTTGTACATGGAAACAACTTGTAAACCCTTGTAGCATCATTTTTCACTCTTTGGAGATTGAATGAAATTTATAACAATTTTAGGCTTCATTCTTGACTCGTTCGAATTTGAAAACAACTTGTAGCTTCATTCTTGACTCGTTTATACGTTGAAACAACATGTAAAACCTTATAGCATCATTCTTCTCTTGTTAGAGTTTCAATGTAATTCATAAAAATTTGAGGCTTCATTCTTGACTCGTTCGAACTTGAAAACAACTTGTAGCTTCATTCTTGACTCGTTTGTACATGGAAACAACTTGTAAAATGTTGTAGCATCACTCTTCATTCTTTTGAGTTTGAATACAATTCGTAACAATTTTAGGCCTCATTCTTGACTCGTTTATACGTGGAAACAACATGTAAAACCTTATAGCATCATTCTTCTCTCGTTTGAGCTTCAATGTGATTCATAACAATTTGAGCCTTCATTCTTGACACGTTCGAACTTGAGAACAACTTGTACTTTCATTCTTGAGTCGTTTGTACATGTAAACAACTAGTAAAACCTTGTAGCATCATTTTTCACTCTTTTGAGCTTGAATTCAATTTATAACAATTTTAGGCTTCATTCTTGACTCGTTCGAACTTGAAAACAACTTGTAGCTTCATTCTTGACTCGTTTATACGTGAAAACAACATGTAAAACCTTATAGCATCATTCTTCTCTTGTTTGAGTTTCAATGTAATTCATAAAAATTTGAGGCTTCATTCTTGACTCGTTCGAACTTGAAAACAACTTGTAGCTTCATTCTTGACTCGTTTGTATATGGAAACAACTTGTAAAACCTTGTAGCATCACTCTTCATTCTTTTGAGTTTGAATACAATTCGTAACAATTTTAGGCCTCATTCTTGACTCGTTTATACGTGGAAACAACATGTAAAACCTTATAGCATCATTCTTCTCTCGTTTGAGCTTCAATGTGATTCATAACAATTTGAGCCTTGATTCTTGACACGTTCGAACTTGAAAACAACTTGTACCTTCATTCTTGAGTCGTTTGTACATGTAAACAACTAGTAAAACCTTGTAGCATCATTTTTCACTCTTTTGAGCTTGAATGCAATTTATAACAATTTTAGGCTTCATTCTTGACTCGTTCGAACTTGAAAACAACTTGTAGCTTCATTCTTGACTAGTTTGTATATGGAAACAACTTGTAAAACCTTGTAGCATCATTTTTCACTCTTAGGAGCTTGAATGAAATTTATAACAATTTTAGGCTTCATTCTTGACTCGTTCGAATTTGAAAACAACTTGTAGCTTCATTCTTGACTCGTTTATACGTTGAAACAACATGTAAAACCTTATAGCATCATTCTTCTCTTGTTAGAGTTTCATTGTAATTCATAAAAATTTGAGGCTTCATTCTTCTCTCGTTCGGACTTGAAAACAACTTGTAGCTTCATTCTTGACTCGTTTGTACATGGAAACAACTTGTAAACCCTTGTA
Organism: Oenanthe sinensis; assembly: GCA_028671895.1. Classification (NCBI taxonomy): domain Eukaryota; kingdom Viridiplantae; phylum Streptophyta; class Magnoliopsida; order Apiales; family Apiaceae; genus Oenanthe; species Oenanthe sinensis. The sequence continues at coordinate 261,950 of JAPMAC010000215.1, forward strand.
GCATCATTTTTCACTCTTTGGAGCTTGAATGCAATTTATAACAATTTTAGGCTTCATTCTTGACTCGTTCGAATTTGAAAACAACTTGTAGCTTCATTCTTGACTAGTTTGTACATGGAAACAACTTGTAAAACCTTGTAGCATCACTCTTCATTCTTTTGAGTTTGAATACAATTCGTAACAATTTTAGGCCTTATTCTTGACTCGTTTATACGTGGAAACAACATGTAAAACCTTATAGCATCATTCTTCTCTCGTTTGAGCTTCAATGTGATTCATAACAATTTGAGGCTTCATTCTTGACACGTTCGAACTTGAGAACAACTTGTAGCTTCATTCTTGAGTCGATTGTACATGTAAACAACTAGTAAAACCTTGTGGCATAATTCTTCTTTCATTTGAGATTCAATGTAATTTATAACAATTTAAGGCTTAATTCTTGACACATTCGAACTTGAGAACAACTTGTAGCATCATTCTAGACTCGTTTGTACATGGAAACAACTTGTAAACCCTTGTAGCATCATTTTTCACTCTTTGGAGCTTGAATGCAATTTATAACAATTTTAGGCTTCATTCTTGACTCGTTCGAATTTGAAAACAACTTGTAGCTTCATTCTTGACTAGTTTGTACATGGAAACAACTTGTAAAACCTTGTAGCATCACTCTTCATTCTTTTGAGTTTGAATACAATTCGTAACAATTTTAGGCCTCATTCTTGACTCGTTTATACGTGGAAACAACTTGTAAACCCTTGTAGCATCATTTTTCACTCTTTGGAGCTTGAATGCAATTTATAACAATTTTAGGCTTCATTCTTGACTCGTTCGAATTTGAAAACAACTTGTAGCTTCATTCTTGACTAGTTTGTACATGGAAACAACTTGTAAAACCTTGTAGCATCACTCTTCATTCTTTTGAGTTTGAATACAATTCGTAAAAATTTTAGGCCTCATTCTTGACTCGTTTATACGTGGAAACAACTTGTAAACCCTTGTAGCATCATTTTTCACTCTTTGGAGCTTGAATGCAATATATAACAATTTTAGGCTTCATTCTTGACTCGTTCGAACTTGAAAACAACTTGTAGCTTCATTCCTGACTAGTTTGTATATGGAAACAACTTGTAAAACCTTGTAGCATCATTTTTCACTCTTTGGAGCTTGAATGAAATTTATAACAATTTTAGGCTTCATTCTTGACTCGTTCGAATTTGAAAACAACTTGTAGCTTCATTCTTGACTCGTTTATACGTTGAAACAACATGTAAAACCTTATAGCATCATTCTTCTCTTGTTAGAGTTTCATTGTAATTCATAAAAATTTGAGGCTTCATTCTTCTCTCGTTCGGACTTGAAAACAACTTGTAGCTTCATTCTTGACTCGTTTGTACATGGAAACAACTTGTAAACCCTTGTAGCATCATTTTTCACTCTTTGGAGCTTGAATGCAATTTATAACAATTTTAGGCTTCATTCTTGACTCGTTCGAATTTGAAAACAACTTGTAGCTTCATTCTTGACTAGTTTGTACATGGAAACAACTTGTAAAACCTTGTAGCATCACTCTTCATTCTTTTGAGTTTGAATACAATTCGTAACAATTTTAGGCCTTATTCTTGACTCGTTTATACGTGGAAACAACATGTAAAACCTTATAGCATCATTCTTCTCTCGTTTGAGCTTCAATGTGATTCATAACAATTTGAGGCTTCATTCTTGACACGTTCGAACTTGAGAACAACTTGTACCTTCATTCTTGAGTCGATTGTACATGTAAACAACTAGTAAAACCTTGTGGCATAATTCTTCTTTCATTTGAGATTCAATGTAATTTATAACAATTTAAGGCTTAATTCTTGACACATTCGAACTTGAGAACAACTTGTAGCATCATTCTAGACTCGTTTGTACATGGAAACAACTTGTAAACCCTTGTAGCATCATTTTTCACTCTTTGGAGCTTGAATGCAATTTATAACAATTTTAGGCTTCATTCTTGACTCGTTCGAATTTGAAAACAACTTGTAGCTTCATTCTTGACTAGTTTGTACATGGAAACAACTTGTAAAACCTTGTAGCATCACTCTTCATTCTTTTGAGTTTGAATACAATTCGTAACAATTTTAGGCCTCATTCTTGACTCGTTTATACGTGGAAACAACTTGTAAACCCTTGTAGCATCATTTTTCACTCTTTGGAGCTTGAATGCAATTTATAACAATTTTAGGCTTCATTCTTGACTCGTTCGAATTTGAAAACAACTTGTAGCTTCATTCTTGACTAGTTTGTACATGGAAACAACTTGTAAAACCTTGTAGCATCACTCTTCATTCTTTTGAGTTTGAATACAATTCGTAAAAATTTTAGGCCTCATTCTTGACTCGTTTATACGTGGAAACAACTTGTAAACCCTTGTAGCATCATTTTTCACTCTTTGGAGCTTGAATGCAATATATAACAATTTTAGGCTTCATTCTTGACTCGTTCGAACTTGAAAACAACTTGTAGCTTCATTCCTGACTAGTTTGTATATGGAAACAACTTGTAAAACCTTGTAGCATCATTTTTCACTCTTTGGAGCTTGAATGAAATTTATAACAATTTTAGGCTTCATTCTTGACTCGTTCGAATTTGAAAACAACTTGTAGCTTCATTCTTGACTCGTTTATACGTTGAAACAACATGTAAAACCTTATAGCATCATTCTTCTCTTGTTAGAGTTTCAATGTAATTCATAAAAATTTGAGGCTTCATTCTTGACTCGTTCGAACTTGAAAACAACTTGTAGCTTCATTCTTGACTCGTTTGTACATGGAAACAACTTGTAAACCCTTGTAGCATCATTTTTCACTCTTTGGAGATTGAATGAAATTTATAACAATTTTAGGCTTCATTCTTGACTCGTTCGAATTTGAAAACAACTTGTAGCTTCATTCTTGACTCGTTTATACGTTGAAACAACATGTAAAACCTTATAGCATCATTCTTCTCTTGTTAGAGTTTCAATGTAATTCATAAAAATTTGAGGCTTCATTCTTGACTCGTTCGAACTTGAAAACAACTTGTAGCTTCATTCTTGACTCGTTTGTACATGGAAACAACTTGTAAAATGTTGTAGCATCACTCTTCATTCTTTTGAGTTTGAATACAATTCGTAACAATTTTAGGCCTCATTCTTGACTCGTTTATACGTGGAAACAACATGTAAAACCTTATAGCATCATTCTTCTCTCGTTTGAGCTTCAATGTGATTCATAACAATTTGAGCCTTCATTCTTGACACGTTCGAACTTGAGAACAACTTGTACTTTCATTCTTGAGTCGTTTGTACATGTAAACAACTAGTAAAACCTTGTAGCATCATTTTTCACTCTTTTGAGCTTGAATTCAATTTATAACAATTTTAGGCTTCATTCTTGACTCGTTCGAACTTGAAAACAACTTGTAGCTTCATTCTTGACTCGTTTATACGTGAAAACAACATGTAAAACCTTATAGCATCATTCTTCTCTTGTTTGAGTTTCAATGTAATTCATAAAAATTTGAGGCTTCATTCTTGACTCGTTCGAACTTGAAAACAACTTGTAGCTTCATTCTTGACTCGTTTGTATATGGAAACAACTTGTAAAACCTTGTAGCATCACTCTTCATTCTTTTGAGTTTGAATACAATTCGTAACAATTTTAGGCCTCATTCTTGACTCGTTTATACGTGGAAACAACATGTAAAACCTTATAGCATCATTCTTCTCTCGTTTGAGCTTCAATGTGATTCATAACAATTTGAGCCTTGATTCTTGACACGTTCGAACTTGAAAACAACTTGTACCTTCATTCTTGAGTCGTTTGTACATGTAAACAACTAGTAAAACCTTGTAGCATCATTTTTCACTCTTTTGAGCTTGAATGCAATTTATAACAATTTTAGGCTTCATTCTTGACTCGTTCGAACTTGAAAACAACTTGTAGCTTCATTCTTGACTAGTTTGTATATGGAAACAACTTGTAAAACCTTGTAGCATCATTTTTCACTCTTAGGAGCTTGAATGAAATTTATAACAATTTTAGGCTTCATTCTTGACTCGTTCGAATTTGAAAACAACTTGTAGCTTCATTCTTGACTCGTTTATACGTTGAAACAACATGTAAAACCTTATAGCATCATTCTTCTCTTGTTAGAGTTTCATTGTAATTCATAAAAATTTGAGGCTTCATTCTTCTCTCGTTCGGACTTGAAAACAACTTGTAGCTTCATTCTTGACTCGTTTGTACATGGAAACAACTTGTAAACCCTTGTAGCATCATTTTTCACTCTTTGGAGCTTGAATGCAATTTATAACAATTTTAGGCTTCATTCTTGACTCGTTCGAATTTGAAAACAACTTGTAGCTTCATTCTTGACTAGTTTGTACATGGAAACAACTTGTAAAACCTTGTAGCATCACTCTTCATTCTTTTGAGTTTGAATACAATTCGTAACAATTTTAGGCCTTATTCTTGACTCGTTTATACGTGGAAACAACATGTAAAACCTTATAGCATCATTCTTCTCTCGTTTGAGCTTCAATGTGATTCATAACAATTTGAGGCTTCATTCTTGACACGTTCGAACTTGAGAACAACTTGTAGCTTCATTCTTGAGTCGATTGTACATGTAAACAACTAGTAAAACCTTGTGGCATAATTCTTCTTTCATTTGAGATTCAATGTAATTTATAACAATTTAAGGCTTAATTCTTGACACATTCGAACTTGAGAACAACTTGTAGCATCATTCTAGACTCGTTTGTACATGGAAACAACTTGTAAACCCTTGTAGCATCATTTTTCACTCTTTGGAGCTTGAATGCAATTTATAACAATTTTAGGCTTCATTCTTGACTCGTTCGAACTTGAAAACAACTTGTAGCTTCATTCTTGACTCGTTTATACGTGGAAACAACATGTAAAACCTTATAGCATCATTCTTCTCTTGTTTGAGTTTCAATGTAATTCATAAAAATTTGAGGCTTCATTCTTGACTCGTTCGAACTTGAAAACAACTTTTAGCTTCATTCTTGACTCGTTTGTACATGGAAACAACTTGTAAAACCTTGTAGCATCACTCTTCATTCTTTTGAGTTTGAATACAATTCGTAACAATTTTAGGCCTCATTCTTGACTCGTTTATACGTGGAAACAACATGTAAAACCTTATAGCATCATTCTTCTCTCGTTGGAGCTTCAATGTGATTCATAACAATTTGAGGCTTGATTCTTCACACGTTCGAACTTGAGAACAACTTGTACCTTCATTCTTGAGTCGTTTGTACATGTAAACAACTAGTAAAACCTTGTAGCATCATTTTTCACTCTTTTGAGCTTGAATGCAATTTATAACAATTTTAGGCTTCATTCTTGACTCGTTCGAATTTGAAAACAACTTGTAGCTTCATTCTTGACTCGTTTGTACATGGAAACAACTTGTAAACCCTTGTAGCATCATTTTTCACTCTTTGGAGATTGAATGAAATTTATAACAATTTTAGGCTTCATTCTTGACTCGTTCGAATTTGAAAACAACTTGTAGCTTCATTCTTGACTCGTTTATACGTTGAAACAACATGTAAAACCTTATAGCATCATTCTTCTCTTGTTAGAGTTTCAATGTAATTCATAAAAATTTGAGGCTTCATTCTTGACTCGTTCGAACTTGAAAACAACTTGTAGCTTCATTCTTGACTCGTTTGTACATGGAAACAACTTGTAAAATGTTGTAGCATCACTCTTCATTCTTTTGAGTTTGAATACAATTCGTAACAATTTTAGGCCTCATTCTTGACTCGTTTATACGTGGAAACAACATGTAAAACCTTATAGCATCATTCTTCTCTCGTTTGAGCTTCAATGTGATTCATAACAATTTGAGCCTTCATTCTTGACACGTTCGAACTTGAGAACAACTTGTACTTTCATTCTTGAGTCGTTTGTACATGTAAACAACTAGTAAAACCTTGTAGCATCATTTTTCACTCTTTTGAGCTTGAATTCAATTTATAACAATTTTAGGCTTCATTCTTGACTCGTTCGAACTTGAAAACAACTTGTAGCTTCATTCTTGACTCGTTTGTACATGGAAACAACTTGTAAACCCTTGTAGCATCATTTTTCACTCTTTGGAGCTTGAATGCAATGTATAACAATTTTAGGCTTCATTCTTGACTCGTTCGAACTTGAAAACAACTTGTAGCTTCATTCTTGACTCGTTTATACGTGAAAACAACATGTAAAACCTTATAGCATCATTCTTCTCTTGTTTGAGTTTCAATGTAATTCATAAAAATTTGAGGCTTCATTCTTGACTCGTTCGAACTTGAAAACAACTTGTAGCTTCATTCTTGACTCGTTTGTATATGGAAACAACTTGTAAAACCTTGTAGCATCACTCTTCATTCTTTTGAGTTTGAATACAATTCGTAACAATTTTAGGCCTCATTCTTGACTCGTTTATACGTGGAAACAACATGTAAAACCTTATAGCATCATTCTTCTCTCGTTTGAGCTTCAATGTGATTCATAACAATTTGAGCCTTGATTCTTGACACGTTCGAACTTGAAAACAACTTGTACCTTCATTCTTGAGTCGTTTGTACATGTAAACAACTAGTAAAACCTTGTAGCATCATTTTTCACTCTTTTGAGCTTGAATGCAATTTATAACAATTTTAGGCTTCATTCTTGACTCGTTCGAACTTGAAAACAACTTGTAGCTTCATTCTTGACTAGTTTGTATATGGAAACAACTTGTAAAACCTTGTAGCATCATTTTTCACTCTTAGGAGCTTGAATGAAATTTATAACAATTTTAGGCTTCATTCTTGACTCGTTCGAATTTGAAAACAACTTGTAGCTTCATTCTTGACTCGTTTATACGTTGAAACAACATGTAAAACCTTATAGCATCATTCTTCTCTTGTTAGAGTTTCATTGTAATTCATAAAAATTTGAGGCTTCATTCTTCTCTCGTTCGGACTTGAAAACAACTTGTAGCTTCATTCTTGACTCGTTTGTACATGGAAACAACTTGTAAACCCTTGTAGCATCATTTTTCACTCTTTGGAGCTTGAATGCAATTTATAACAATTTTAGGCTTCATTCTTGACTCGTTCGAATTTGAAAACAACTTGTAGCTTCATTCTTGACTAGTTTGTACATGGAAACAACTTGTAAAACCTTGTAGCATCACTCTTCATTCTTTTGAGTTTGAATACAATTCGTAACAATTTTAGGCCTTATTCTTGACTCGTTTATACGTGGAAACAACATGTAAAACCTTATAGCATCATTCTTCTCTCGTTTGAGCTTCAATGTGATTCATAACAATTTGAGGCTTCATTCTTGACACGTTCGAACTTGAGAACAACTTGTAGCTTCATTCTTGAGTCGATTGTACATGTAAACAACTAGTAAAACCTTGTGGCATAATTCTTCTTTCGTTTGAGATTCAATGTAATTTATAACAATTTAAGGCTTAATTCTTGACACATTCGAACTTGAGAACAACTTGTAGCATCATTCTAGACTCGTTTGTACATGGAAACAACTTGTAAACCCTTGTAGCATCATTTTTCACTCTTTGGAGCTTGAATGCAATTTATAACAATTTTAGGCTTCATTCTTGACTCGTTCGAACTTGAAAACAACTTGTAGCTTCATTCTTGACTCGTTTATACGTGGAAACAACATGTAAAACCTTATAGCATCATTCTTCTCTTGTTTGAGTTTCAATGTAATTCATAAAAATTTGAGGCTTCATTCTTGACTCGTTCGAACTTGAAAACAACTTTTAGCTTCATTCTTGACTCGTTTGTACATGGAAACAACTTGTAAAACCTTGTAGCATCACTCTTCATTCTTTTGAGTTTGAATACAATTCGTAACAATTTTAGGCCTCATTCTTGACTCGTTTATACGTGGAAACAACATGTAAAACCTTATAGCATCATTCTTCTCTCGTTTGAGCTTCAATGTGATTCATAACAATTTGAGGCTTGATTCTTCACACGTTCGAACTTGAGAACAACTTGTACCTTCATTCTTGAGTCGTTTGTACATGTAAACAACTAGTAAAACCTTGTAGCATCATTTTTCACTCTTTTGAGCTTGAATGCAATTTATAACAATTTTAGGCTTCATTCTTGACTCGTTCGAATTTGAAAACAACTTGTAGCTTCATTCTTGACTAGTTTGTACATGGAAACAAGTTGTAAAACCTTGTAGCATCACTCTTCATTCTTTTGAGTTTGAATACAATTCGTAACAATTTTAGGCCTCATTCTTGACTCGTTTGTACGTGGAAACAACATGTAAAACCTTATAGCATCATTCTTCTCTCGTTTGAGCTTCAATGTGATTCATAACAATTTGAGGCTTCATTCTTGACACGTTCGAACTTGAGAACAACTTGTAGCTTCATTCTTGAGTCGTTTATACATGTAAACAACTAGTAAAACCTTTTGCCATAATTCTTCTTTCGTTTGAGCTTCAATGTAATTTATAACAATTTAAGGCTTAATTCTTGACACATTCGAACTTGAGAACAACTTGTAGCATCATTCTAAACTCGTTTGTACATGGAAACAACTTGTAAACCCTTGTAGCATCATTTTTCACTCTTTGGAGCTTGAATGCAATTTATAACAATTTTAGGCTTCATTCTTGACTCTTTCGAACTTGAAAACAACTTGTAGCTTCATTCTTGACTAGTTTGTACATGGAAACAACTTGTAAAACCTTGTAGCATCATTTTTCACTCTTTGGAGCTTGAATGAAATTTATAACAATTTTAGGCTTCATTCTTGACTCGTTCGAACTTGAAAACAACTTGTAGCTTCATTCTTGACTCGTTTATACGTGGAAACAACATGTAAAACCTTATAGCATCATTCTTCTCTTGTTTGAGTTTCAATGTAATTCATAAAAATTTGAGGCTTCATTCTTGACTCGTTCGAACTTGAAAACAAGTTGTAGCTTCATTCTTCACTCGTTTGTACCTGGAAACAACTTGTAAACCCTTGTAGCATCATTTTTCACACTTTGGAGCTTGAATTCAATTTATATCAAATTTAGGCTTCATTCTTGACTCGTTCGAATTTGAAAACAACTTGTAGCTTCATTCTTGACTAGTTTAAACATGGAAACAACTTGTAAAACCCTGTAGCATCATTTTTCACTCTTTGGAGCTTGAATGCAATTTATAACAATTTTATGCTTCATTCTTGACTCGTTCGAACTTGAAAACAACTTGTAACTTCATTCTTGACTCGTTTATACGTGGAAACAACATGAAAAACCTAATAGCATCATTCTTCTCTCGTTTGAGTTTGAATGTAATTCGTTACAATTTTAGGTTTCTTTCTTGACACATTCGAACTTGAGAACAACTTGTAGCATCATTCTAGACTCGTTTGTACATGGAAACAACTTGTAAACCCTTGTAGCATCATTTTTCACTCTTTGGAGCTTGAATGCAATTTTTAACAATTTTAGGCTTCATTCTTGACTCGTTCGAACTTGAAAACAACTTGTAGCTTCATTCTTGACTAGTTTGTACATAGAAACAACTTGTAAAACCTTGTAGCATCATTTTTCACTCTTTGGAGCTTGAATGCAATTTATAACAATTTTAGGCTTCATCCTTGACTCGTTCGAACTTGAAAACAACTTGTAACTTCATTCTTGACTCGTTTATACGTGGAAACAACATGTAAAACCTTATAGCATCATTCTTCTCTTGTTTGAGTTTCAATGTAATTCATAAAAATTTGAGGCTTCATTCTTGACTCGTTCGAACTTGAAAACAACTTGTAGCTTCATTCTTGACTCGTTTGTACATGGAAACAACTTGTAAAACCTTGTAGCATGACTCTTCATTCTTTTGAGTTTGAATACAATTCGTAACAATTTTAGGCCTCATTCTTGACTCGTTCATACGTGGAAACAACATGTAAAACCTTATAGCATCATTCTTCTCTCGTTTGAGCTTCAATGTGATTCATAACAATTTGAGGCTTCATTCTTGACACGTTCGAACTTGAGAACAACTTGTACCTTCATTCTTGAGTCGTTTGTACATGTAAACAACTAGTAAAACCTTGTAGCATCATTTTTCACTCTTTTGAGCTTGAATGCAATTTATAACAATTTTAGGCTTCATTCATGACTCGTTCGAACTTGAAAACAACTTGTAGCTTCATTCTTGACTCGTTTATACGTTGAAACAACATGTAAAACCTTATAGCATCATTCTTCTCTTGTTAGAGTTTCAATGTAATTCATAAAAATTTGAGGCTTCATTCTTCTCTCGTTCGAACTTGAAAACAACTTGTAGCTTCATTCTTGACTCGTTTGTACATGGAAACAACTTGTAAACCCTTGTAGCATCATTTTTCACTCTTTGGAGCTTGAATGCAATTTATAACAATTTTAGGCTTCATTCTTGACTCGTTCGAACTTGAAAATAACTTGTAGCTTCATTCTTGACTTGTTTATACGTGGAAACAACATGTAAAACCTTATAGCATTATTCTTCTCTTGTTTGAGTTTTAATGTAATTCATAAAAATTTGAGGCTTCATTCTTGACTCGTTCGAACTTGAAAACAACTTGTAGCTTCATTCTTCACTCGTTTGTACATGGAAACAACTTGTAAACCCTTGTAGCATCATTTTTCACACTTTGGAGCTTGAATGCAATTTATAACTATTTTAGGCTTCATTCTTGACTCGTTCGAATTTGAAAACAACTTGTAGCTTCATTCTTGACTCGTTTGTACATAGAAACAACTTGTAAAACCTTGTAGCATCATTTTTCACTCTTTGGAGCTTGAATGCAATTTATAACAATTTTAGGCTTCATCCTTGACTCGTTCGAACTTGAAAACAACTTGTAGCTTCATTCTTGACTCGTTTATACATGAAAACAACATGTAAAACCTTATAGCATCATTCTTCTCTTGTTTGAGTTTCAATGTAATTCATAAAAATTTGAGGCTTCATTCTTGACTCGTTCGAACTTGAAAACAACTTTTAGCTTCATTCTTGACTCGTTTATACGTGGAAACAACATGTAAAACCTAATAGCATCATTCTTCTCTCATTTGAGTTTGAATGTAATTCGTTACAATTTTAGGCTTCTTTCTTGACACCTTCGAACTTGAGAATAACTTGTAGCATCATTCTAGACTCGTTTGTACATGGAAACAACTTGTAAACCCTTGTAGCATCATTTTTCACTCTTTGGAGCTTGAATGCGATTTTTAACAATTTTAGGCTTCATTCTTGACTCGTTCGAACTTGAAAACAACTTGTAGCTTCATTCTTGACTAGTTTGTACATAGAAACAACTTGTAAAACCTTGTAGCATCATTTTTCACTCTTTGGAGCTTGAATGCAATTTATAACAATTTTAGGCTTCATCCTTGACTCGTTCGAACTTGAAAACAACTTGTAGCTTCATTCTTGACTCGTTTATACGTGGAAACAACATGTAAAACCTTATAGCATCATTCTTCTCTTGTTTGAGTTTCAATGTAATTCATAAAAATTTGAGGCTTCATTCTTGACTCGTTCGAACTTGAAAACAACTTGTAGCTTCATTCTTGACTCGTTTGTACATGGAAACAACTTTTAAAACCTTGTAGCATCACTCTTCATTCTTTTGAGTTTGAATACAATTCGTAAAAATTTTAGGCCTCATTCTTGACTCGGTTATACGTGGAAACAACATGTAAAACCTTATAGCATCATTCTTCTCTCGTTTGAGCTTCAATGTGATTCATAACAATTTGATGCTTGATTCTTGACACGTTCGAACTTGAGAACAACTTGTACCTTCATTCTTGAGTCGTTTGTACATGTAAACAACTAGTAAAACCTTGTAGCATCATTTTTCACTCTTTTGAGCTTGAATGCAATTTATAACAATTTTAGGCTTCATTCTTGACTCGTTCGAACTTGAAAACAACTTGTAGCTTCATTCTTGACTCGTTTGTACATGGAAACAACTTGTAAACCTTAGTAGCATCATTTTTCACTCTTTGGAGCTTGAATGCAATTTATAACAATTTTAGGCTTCATTCTTGACTCGTTCGAATTTGAAAACAACTTGTAGCTTCATTCTTGACTAGTTTGTACATGGAAACAACTTGTAAAACCTTGTAGCATCACTCTTCATTCTTTTGAGTTTGAATACAATTCGTAACAATTTTAGGCCTTATTCTTGACTCGTTTATACGTGGAAACAACATGTAAAACCTTATAGCATCATTCTTCTCTCGTTTGAGCTTCAATGTGATTCATAACAATTTGAGGCTTCATTCTTGACACGTTCGAACTTGAGAACAACTTGTAGCTTCATTCTTGAGTCGATTGTACATGTAAACAACTAGTAAAACCTTGTAGCATAATTCTTCTTTCGTTTGAGATTCAATGTAATTTATAACAATTTAAGGCTTAATTCTTGACACATTCGAACTTGAGAACAACTTGTAGCATCATTCTAGACTCGTTTGTACATGGAAACAACTTGTAAACCCTTGTAGCATCATTTTTCACTCTTTGGAGCTTGAATGCAATTTATAACAATTTTAGGCTTCATCCTTGACTCGTTCGAACTTGAAAACAACTTGTAGCTTCATTCTTGACTCGTTTATACGTGGAAACAACATGTAAAACCTTATAGCATCATTCTTCTCTTGTTTGAGTTTCAATGTAATTCATAAAAATTTGAGGCTTCATTCTTGACTCGTTCGAACTTGAAAACAACTTTTAGCTTCATTCTTGACTCGTTTATACGTGGAAACAACATGTAAAACCTAATAGCATCATTCTTCTCTCATTTGAGTTTGAATGTAATTCGTTACAATTTTAGGCTTCTTTCTTGACACCTTCGAACTTGAGAATAACTTGTAGCATCATTCTAGACTCGTTTGTACATGGAAACAACTTGTAAACCCTTGTAGCATCATTTTTCACTCTTTGGAGCTTGAATGCGATTTTTAACAATTTTAGGCTTCATTCTTGACTCGTTCGAACTTGAAAACAACTTGTAGCTTCATTCTTGACTAGTTTGTACATAGAAACAACTTGTAAAACCTTGTAGCATCATTTTTCACTCTTTGGAGCTTGAATGCAATTTATAACAATTTTAGGCTTCATCCTTGACTCGTTCGAACTTGAAAACAACTTGTAGCTTCATTCTTGACTCGTTTATACGTGGAAACAACATGTAAAACCTTATAGCATCATTCTTCTCTTGTTTGAGTTTCAATGTAATTCATAAAAATTTGAGGCTTCATTCTTGACTCGTTCGAACTTGAAAACAACTTGTAGCTTCATTCTTGACTCGTTTGTACATGGAAACAACTTTTAAAACCTTGTAGCATCACTCTTCATTCTTTTGAGTTTGAATACAATTCGTAAAAATTTTAGGCCTCATTCTTGACTCGGTTATACGTGGAAACAACATGTAAAACCTTATAGCATCATTCTTCTCTCGTTTGAGCTTCAATGTGATTCATAACAATTTGAGGCTTGATTCTTGACACGTTCGAACTTGAGAACAACTTGTACCTTCATTCTTGAGTCGTTTGTACATGTAAACAACTAGTAAAACCTTGTAGCATCATTTTTCACTCTTTTGAGCTTGAATGCAATTTATAACAATTTTAGGCTTCATTCTTGACTCGTTCGAACTTGAAAACAACTTGTAGCTTCATTCTTGACTCGTTTGTACATGGAAACAACTTGTAAACCTTAGTAGCATCATTTTTCACTCTTTGGAGCTTGAATGCAATTTATAACAATTTTAGGCTTCATTCTTGACTCGTTCGAATTTGAAAACAACTTGTAGCTTCATTCTTGACTAGTTTGTACATGGAAACAACTTGTAAAACCTTGTAGCATCACTCTTCATTCTTTTGAGTTTGAATACAATTCGTAACAATTTTAGGCCTTATTCTTGACTCGTTTATACGTGGAAACAACATGTAAAACCTTATAGCATCATTCTTCTCTCGTTTGAGCTTCAATGTGATTCATAACAATTTGAGGCTTCATTCTTGACACGTTCGAACTTGAGAACAACTTGTAGCTTCATTCTTGAGTCGATTGTACATGCAAACAACTAGTAAAACCTTGTAGCATAATTCTTCTTTCGTTTGAGATTCAATGTAATTTATAACAATTTAAGGCTTAATTCTTGACACATTCGAACTTGAGAACAACTTGTAGCATCATTCTAGACTCGTTTGTACATGGAAACAACTTGTAAACCCTTGTAGCATCATTTTTCACTCTTTGGAGCTTGAATGCAATTTATAACAATTTTAGGCTTCATTCTTGACTCGTTCGAACTTGAAAACAACTTGTAGCTTCATTCTTGACTCGTTTATACGTGGAAACAACATGTAAAACCTTATAGCATCATTCTTCTCTTGTTTGAGTTTCAATGTAATTCATAAAAATTTGAGGCTTCATTATTGACTCGTTCGAACTTGAAAACAACTTGTAGCTTCATTCTTGACTCGTTTGTACATGGAAACAACTTGTAAATCCTTGTAGCATCACTCTTCATTCTTTTGAGTTTGAATAAAATTCGTAAAAATTTTAGTCCTCATTCTTGACTCGGTTATACGTGGAAACAACTTGTAAACCCTTGTAGCATCATTTTTCACTCTTTGGAGCTTGAATGCAATTTATAACAATTTTAGGCTTCATTCTTGACTCCTTCGAATTTGAAAACAACTTGTAGCTTCATTCTTGACTAGTTTGTACATGGAAACAACTTGTAAAACCTTGTAGCATCACTCTTCATTCTTTTGAGTTTGAATACAATTCGTAACAATTTTAGGCCTCATTCTTGACTCGTTTATACGTGGAAACAACATGTAAAACCTTACAGCATCATTCTTCTCTCGTTTGAGGTTCAATGTGATTCATAACAATTTGAGGCTTCATTCTTGACACGTTCGAACTTGAGAACAACTTGTAGCTTCATTCTTGACTAGTTTGTACATGGATACAACTTGTAAAACCTTGTAGCAGCATTTTTCTCTCTTTGGAGCTTGAATGAAATTTATAACAATTTTAGGCTTCATTCTTGACTCGTTCGAACTTGAAAACAACTTGTAGCTTCATTCTTGACTCGTTTATACGTGGAAACAACATGTAAAACCTTATAGCATAATTCTTCTCTTGTTTGAGTTTCAATGTAATTCCTAAAAATTTGAGGCTTCATTCTTGACTCATTCGAACTGGAAAACAAGTTGTAGCTTCATTCTTCACTCGTTTGTACCTGGAAACAACTTGTAAACCCTTGTAGCATCATTTTTCACACTTTGGAGCTTGAATTCAATTTATATCAAATTTAGGCTTCATTCTTGACTCGTTCGAATTTGAAAACAACTTGTAGCTTCATTCTTGACTAGTTTAAACATGAAAACAACTTGTAAAACCCTGTAGCATCATTTTTCACTCTTTGGAGCTTGAATGCAATTTATAACAATTTTATGCTTCATTCTTGACTCGTTCGAACTTGAAAACAACTTGTAACTTCATTCTTGACTCGTTTATACGTGGAAACAACATGAAAAACATAATAGCATCATTCTTCTCTCGTTTGAGTTTGAATGTAATTCGTTACAATTTTAGGCTTCTTTCTTGACACATTCGAACTTGAGAACAACTTGTAGCATCATTCTAGACTCGTTTGTACATGGAAACAACTTGTAAACCCTTGTAGCATCATTTTTCACTCTTTGGAGCTTGAATGCAATTTTTAACAATTTTAGGCTTCATTCTTGACTCGTTCGAACTTGAAAACAACTTGTAGCTTCATTCTTGACTAGTTTGTACATAGAAACAACTTGTAAAACCTTGTAGCATCATTTTTCACTCTTTGGAGCTTGAATGCAATTTATAACAATATTAGGCTTCATCCTTGACTCGTTCGAACTTGAAAACAACTTGTAGCTTCATTCTTGACTCGTTTATACGTGGAAACAACATGTAAAACCTTATAGCATCATTCTTCTCTTGTTTGAGTTTCAATGTAATTCATAAAAATTTGAGGCTTCATTCTTGACTCGTTCGAACTTGAAAACAACTTGTAGCTTCATTCTTGACTCGTTTGTACATGGAAACAACTTGTAAAACCTTGTAGCATCACTCTTCATTCTTTTGAGTTTGAATACAATTCGTAACAATTTTAGGCCTCATTCTTGACTCGTTTATACGTGGAAACAACATGTAAAACCTTATAGCATCATTCTTCTCTCGTTTGAGCTTCAATGTGATTCATAACAATTTGAGGCTTCATTCTTGACACGTTCGAACTTGAGAACAACTTGTACCTTCATTCTTGAGTCGTTTGTACATGTAAACAACTAGTAAAACCTTGTAGCATCATTTTTCACTCTTTTGAGCTTCAATGCAATTTATAACAATTTTAGGCTTCATTCATGACTCGTTCGAACTTGAAAACAACTTGTAGCTTCATTCTTGACTCGTTTATACGTTGAAACAACATGTAAAACCTTATAGCATCATTCTTCTCTTGTTAGAGTTTCAATGTAATTCATAAAAATTTGAGGCTTCATTCTTCTCGCGTTTGAACTTGAAAACAACTTGTAGCTTCATTCTTGACTCGTTTGTACATGGAAACAACTTGTAAACCCTTGTAGCATCATTTTTCACTCTTTGGAGCTTGAATGCAATTTATAACAATTTTAGGCTTCATTCTTGACTCGTTCGAACTTGAAAATAACTTGTAGCTTCATTCTTGACTTGTTTATACGTGGAAACAACATGTAAAACCTTATAGCATTATTCTTCTCTTGTTTGAGTTTTAATGTAATTCATAAAAATTTGAGGCTTCATTCTTGACTCGTTCGAACTTGAAAACAACTTGTAGCTTCATTCTTGACTCGTTTGTACATGGAAACAACTTGTAAAACCTTGTAGCATCACTCTTCATTCTTTTGAGTTTGAATACAATTCGTAACAATTTTAGGCCTCATTCTTGACTCGTTTATACGTGGAAACAACATGTAAAACCTTATAGCATCATTCTTCTCTCGTTTGAGCTTCAATGTGATTCATAACAATTTGAGGCTTCATTCTTGACACGTTCGAACTTGAGAACAACTTGTACCTTCATTCTTGAGTCGTTTGTACATGTAAACAACTAGTAAAACCTTGTTGCATATTTTTCACTCTTTTGAGCTTGAATGCAATTTATAACAATTTTAGGCTTCATTCTTGACTCGTTCGAACTTGAAAACAACTTGTAGCTTCATTCTTGACTCGTTTATACGTTGAAACAACATGTAAAACCTTATAGCATCATTCTTCTCTTGTTAGAGTTTCAATGTAATTCATAACAATTTGAGGCTTCATTCTTGACACGTTCGAACTTGAGAACAACTTGTACCTTCATTCTTGAGTCGTTTGTACATGTAAACAACTAGTAAAACCTTGTTGCATATTTTTCACTCTTTTGAGCTTGAATGCAATTTATAACAATTTTAGGCTTCATTCTTGACTCGTTCGAACTTGAAAACAACTTGTAGCTTCATTCTTGACTCGTTTATACGTTGAAACAACATGTAAAACCTTATAGCATCATTCTTCTCTTGTTAGAGTTTCAATGTAATTCATAAAAATTTGAGGCTTCATTCTTCTCTCGTTCGAACTTGAAAACAACTTGTAGCTTCATTCTTGACTCGTTTGTACATAGAAACAACTTGTAAAACCCTGTAGCATCATTTTTCACTCTTTGGAGCTTGAATGCAATTTATAACAATTTTATGCTTCATTCTTGACTCGTTCGAACTTGAAAACAACTTGTAACTTCATTCTTGACTCGTTTATACGTGGAAACAACATGTAAAACCTAATAGCATCATTCTTCTCTCGTTTGAGTTTGAATGTAATTCGTTACAATTTTAGGCTTCTTTCTTGACACATTCGAACTTGAGAATAACTTGTAGCATCATTCTAGACTCGTTTGTACATGGAAACAACTTGTAAACCCTTGTAGCATCATTTTTCACTCTTTGGAGATTGAATGCAATTTTTAACAATTTTAGGCTTCATTCTTGACTCGTTCGAACTTGAAAACAACTTGTAGCTTCATTCTTGACTAGTTTGTACATAGAAACAACTTGTAAAACCTTGTAGCATCATTTTTCACTCTTTGGAGCTTGAATGCAATTTATAACAATTTTAGGCTTCATCCTTGACTCGTTCGAACTTGAAAACAACTTGTAGCTTCATTCTTGACTCGTTTATACGTGGAAACAACATGTAAAACCTTATAGCATCATTCTTCTCTTGTTTGAGTTTCAATGTAATTCATAAAAATTGGAGGCTTCATTCTTGACTCGTTCGAACTTGAAAACAACTTGTAGCTTCATTCTTGACTCGTTTATACGTTGAAACAACATGTAAAACCTTATAGCATCATTCTTCTCTTGTTAGAGTTTCAATGTAATTCATAAAAATTTGAGGCTTCATTCTTCTCTCGTTCGAACTTGAAAACAACTTGTAGCTTCATTCTTGACTCGTTTGTACATGGAAACAACTTGTAAACCCTTGTAGCATCATTTTTCACTCTTTGGAGCTTGAATGCAATTTATAACAATTTTAGGCTTCATTCTTGACTCGTTCGAACTTGAAAATAACTTGTAGCTTCATTCTTGACTTGTTTATACGTGGAAACAACATGTAAAACCTTATAGCATTATTCTTCTCTTGTTTGAGTTTTAATGTAATTCATAAAAATTTGAGGCTTCATTCTTGACTCGTTCGAACTTGAAAACAACTTGTAGCTTCATTCTTGACTCGTTTGTACATGGAAACAACTTGTAAACCCTTGTAGCATCATTTTTCACTCTTTTGAGCTTGAATGCAATTTATAACAATTTTAGGCTTCATTCATGACTCGTTCGAACATGAAAACAACTTGTAGCTTCATTCCTGACTCGTTTATACGTTGAAACAACATGTAAAACCTTATAGCATCATTCTTCTCTTGTTAGAGTTTCAATGTAATTCATAAAAATTTGAGGCTTCATTCTTCTCTCGTTCGAACTTGAAAACAACTTGTAGCTTCATTCTTGACTCGTTTGTACATGGAAACAACTTGTAAACCCTTGTAGCATCATTTTTCACTCTTTGGAGCTGGATTGCAATTTATAACAATTTTAGGCTTCATTCTTGACTCGTTCGAACTTGAAAATAACTTGTAGCTTCATTCTTGACTTGTTTATACGTGGAAACAACATGTAAAACCTTATAGCATTATTCTTCTCTTGTTTGAGTTTCAATGTAATTCATAAAAATTTGAGGCTTCATTCTTGACTCGTTCGAACTTGAAAATAACTTGTAGCTTCATTCTTCACTCCTTTGTACATGGAAACAACTTGTAAACCCTTGTAGCATCATTTTTCACACTTTGGAGCTTGAATGCAATTTATAACAATTTTAGGCTTCATTCTTGACTCGTTCGAATTTGAAAACAACTTGTAGCTTCATTCTTGACTCGTTTGTACATGGAAACAACTTGTAAAACCTTGTAGCATCACTCTTCATTCTTTTGAGTTTGAATACAATTCGTAACAATTTTAGGCCTCATTCTTGACTCGTTTATACGTGGAAACAACATGTAAAACCTTATAGCATCATTCTTCTCTCGTTTGAGCTTCAATGTGATTCATAACAATTTGAGGCTTCATTCTTGACACGTTCGAACTTGAGAACAACTTGTACCTTCATTCTTGAGTCGTTTGTACATGTAAACAACTAGTAAAACCTTGTAGCATCATTTTTCACTCTTTTGAGCTAGAATGTAATTTATAACAATTTTAGGCTTCATTCTTGACTCGTTCGAACTTGAAAACAACTTGTAGCTTCATTCTTGACTAGTTTGTATATGGAAACAACTTGTAAAACCTTGTAGCATCATTTTTCACTCTTAGGAGCTTGAATGAAATTTATAGCAATTTTAGGCTTCATTCTTGACTCGTTCGAATTTGAAAACAACTTGTAGCTTCATTCTTGACTCGTTTATACGTTGAAACAACATGTAAAACCTTATAGCATCATTCTTCTCTTGTTAGAGTTTCAATGTAATTCATAAAAATTTGAGGCTTCATTCTTCTCTCGTTCGAACTTGAAAACAACTTGTAGCTTCATTCTTGACTCGTTTGTACATGGAAACAACTTGTAAACCCTTGTAGCATCATTTTTCACTCTTTGGAGCTTGATTGCAATTTATAACAATTTTAGGCTTCATTATTGACTCGTTCGAACTTGAAAATAACTTGTAGCTTCATTCTTGACTTGTTTATACGTGGAAACAACATGTAAAACCTTATAGCATTATTCTTCTCTTGTTTGAGTTTCAATGTAATTCATAAAAATTTGAGGCTTCATTCTTGACTCGTTCGAACTTGAAAATAACTTGTAGCTTCATTCTTCACTCCTTTGTACATGGAAACAACTTGTAAACCCTTGTAGCATCATTTTTCACACTTTGGAGCTTGAATGCAATTTATAACAATTTTAGGCTTCATTCTTGACTCGTTCGAATTTGAAAACAACTTGTAGCTTCATTCTTGACTCGTTTGTACATGGAAACAACTTGTAAAACCTTGTAGCATCACTCTTCATTCTTTTGAGTTTGAATACAATTCGTAACAATTTTAGGCCTCATTCTTGACTCGTTTATACGTGGAAACAACATGTAAAACCTTATAGCATCATTTTTCTCTCGTTTGAGCTTCAATGTGATTCATAACAATTTGAGGCTTCATTCTTGACACGTTCGAACTTGAGAACAACTTGTACCTACATTCTTGAGTCGTTTGTACATGTAAACAACTAGTAAAACCTTGTAGCATCATTTTTCACTCTTTTGAGCTTGAATGCAATTTATAACAATTTTATGCTTCATTCTTGACTCGTTCGAACTTGAAAACAACTTGTAACTTCATTCTTGACTCGTTTATACGTGGAAACAATATGTAAAACCTAATAGCATCATTCTTCTCTCGTTTGAGTTTGAATGTAATTCGTTACAATTTTAGGCTTCTTTCTTGACACATTCGAACTTGAGAATAACTTGTAGCATCATTCTAGACTCGTTTGTACATGGAAACAACTTGTAAACCCTTGTAGCATCATTTTTCACTCTTTGGAGATTGAATGCAATTTTTAACAATTTTAGGCTTCATTCTTGACTCGTTCGAACTTGAAAACAACTTGTAGCTTCATTCTTGACTAGTTTGTACATAGAAACAACTTGTAAAACCTTGTAGCATCATTTTTCACTCTTTGGAGCTTGAATGCAATTTATAACAATTTTAGGCTTCATCCTTGACTCGTTCGAACTTGAAAACAACTTGTAGCTTCATTCTTGACTCGTTTATACGTGGAAACAACATGTAAAACCTTATAGCATCATTCTTCTCTTGTTTGAGTTTCAATGTAATTCATAAAAATTGGAGGCTTCATTCTTGACTCGTTCGAACTTGAAAACAACTTGTAGCTTCATTCTTGACTCGTTTGTACATGGAAACAACTTGTAAAATCTTGTAGCATCACTCTTCATTCTTTTGAGTTTGAATACAATTCGTAACAATATTAGGCCTCATTCTTGACTCGTTTATACGTGGAAACAACATGTAAAACCTTATAGCATCATTCTTCTCTCGTTTGAGCTTCAATGTGATTCATAACAATTCGAGGCTTCATTCTTGACACGTTCGAACTTGAGAACAACTTGTACCTTCATTCTTGAGTCGTTTGTACATGTAAACAACTAGTAAAACCTTGTAGCATCATTTTTCACTCTTTTGAGCTTCAATGCAATTTATAACAATTTTAGGCTTCATTCATGACTCGTTCGAACTTGAAAACAACTTGTAGCTTCATTCTTGACTCGTTTATACGTTGAAACAACATGTAAAACCTTATAGCATCATTCTTCTCTTGTTAGAGTTTCAATGTAATTCATAAAAATTTGAGGCTTCATTCTTCTCTCGTTCGAACTTGAAAACAACTTGTAGCTTCATTCTTGACTCGTTTGTACATGGAAACAACTTGTAAACCCTTGTAGCATCATTTTTCACTCTTTGGAGCTTGATTGCAATTTATAACAATTTTAGACTTCATTCTTGACTCGTTCGAACTTGAAAATAACTTGTAGCTTCATTCTTGACTTGTTTATACGTGGAAACAACATGTAAAACCTTATAGCATTATTCTTCTCTTGTTTGAGTTTCAATGTAATTCATAAAAATTTGAGGCTTCATTCTTGACTCGTTCGAACTTGAAAATAACTTGTAGCTTCATTCTTCACTCCTTTGTACATGGAAACAACTTGTAAACCCTTATAGCATCATTTTTCACTCTTTGGAGCTTGAATGCAATTTATAACAATTTTAGGCTTCATTCTTGACTCGTTCGAACTTGAAAATAACTTGTAGCTTCATTCTTGACTTGTTTATACGTGGAAACAACATGTAAAACCTTATAGCATTATTCTTCTCTTGTTTGAGTTTTAATGTAATTCATAAAAATTTGAGGCTTAATTCTTGACTCGTTCGAACTTGAAAACAACTTGTAGCTTCATTCTTGACTCGTTTGTACATGGAAACAACTTGTAAAACCTTGTAGCATCACTCTTCATTCTTTTGAGTTTGAATACAATTCGTAACAATTTTAGGCCTCATTCTTGACTCGTTTATACGTGGAAACAACATGTAAAACCTTATAGCATTATTCTTCTCTTGTTTGAGTTTCAATGTAATTCATAAAAATTTGAGGCTTCATTCTTGACTCGTTCGAACTTGAAAATAACTTGTAGCTTCATTCTTCACTCCTTTGTACATGGAAACAACTTGTAAACCCTTTTAGCATCATTTTTCACACTTTGGAGCTTGAATGCAATTTATAACAATTTTAGGCTTCATTCTTGACTCGTTCGAATTTGAAAACAACTTGTAGCTTCATTCTTGACTCGTTTGTACATGGAAACAACTTGTAAAACCTTGTAGCATCACTCTTCATTCTTTTGAGTTTGAATACAATTCGTAACAATTTTAGGCCTCATTCTTGACTCGTTTATACGTGGAAACAACATGTAAAACCTTATAGCATCATTTTTCTCTCGTTTGAGCTTCAATGTGATTCATAACAATTTGAGGCTTCATTCTTGACACGTTCGAACTTGAGAACAACTTGTACCTACATTCTTGAGTCGTTTGTACATGTAAACAACTAGTAAAACCTTGTAGCATCATTTTTCACTCTTTTGAGCTTGAATGCAATTTATAACAATTTTATGCTTCATTCTTGACTCGTTCGAACTTGAAAACAACTTGTAACTTCATTCTTGACTCGTTTATACGTGGAAACAATATGTAAAACCTAATAGCATCATTCTTCTCTCGTTTGAGTTTGAATGTAATTCGTTACAATTTTAGGCTTCTTTCTTGACACATTCGAACTTGAGAATAACTTGTAGCATCATTCTAGACTCGTTTGTACATGGAAACAACTTGTAAACCCTTGTAGCATCATTTTTCACTCTTTGGAGATTGAATGCAATTTTTAACAATTTTAGGCTTCATTCTTGACTCGTTCGAACTTGAAAACAACTTGTAGCTTCATTCTTGACTAGTTTGTACATAGAAACAACTTGTAAAACCTTGTAGCATCATTTTTCACTCTTTGGAGCTTGAATGCAATTTATAACAATTTTAGGCTTCATCCTTGACTCGTTCGAACTTGAAAACAACTTGTAGCTTCATTCTTGACTCGTTTATACGTGGAAACAACATGTAAAACCTTATAGCATCATTCTTCTCTTGTTTGAGTTTCAATGTAATTCATAAAAATTGGAGGCTTCATTCTTGACTCGTTCGAACTTGAAAACAACTTGTAGCTTCATTCTTGACTCGTTTGTACATGGAAACAACTTGTAAAATCTTGTAGCATCACTCTTCATTCTTTTGAGTTTGAATACAATTCGTAACAATATTAGGCCTCATTCTTGACTCGTTTATACGTGGAAACAACATGTAAAACCTTATAGCATCATTCTTCTCTCGTTTGAGCTTCAATGTGATTCATAACAATTCGAGGCTTCATTCTTGACACGTTCGAACTTGAGAACAACTTGTACCTTCATTCTTGAGTCGTTTGTACATGTAAACAACTAGTAAAACCTTGTAGCATCATTTTTCACTCTTTTGAGCTTCAATGCAATTTATAACAATTTTAGGCTTCATTCATGACTCGTTCGAACTTGAAAACAACTTGTAGCTTCATTCTTGACTCGTTTATACGTTGAAACAACATGTAAAACCTTATAGCATCATTCTTCTCTTGTTAGAGTTTCAATGTAATTCATAAAAATTTGAGGCTTCATTCTTCTCTCGTTCGAACTTGAAAACAACTTGTAGCTTCATTCTTGACTCGTTTGTACATGGAAACAACTTGTAAACCCTTGTAGCATCATTTTTCACTCTTTGGAGCTTGATTGCAATTTATAACAATTTTAGACTTCATTCTTGACTCGTTCGAACTTGAAAATAACTTGTAGCTTCATTCTTGACTTGTTTATACGTGGAAACAACATGTAAAACCTTATAGCATTATTCTTCTCTTGTTTGAGTTTCAATGTAATTCATAAAAATTTGAGGCTTCATTCTTGACTCGTTCGAACTTGAAAATAACTTGTAGCTTCATTCTTCACTCCTTTGTACATGGAAACAACTTGTAAACCCTTGTAGCATCATTTTTCACTCTTTGGAGCTTGAATGCAATTTATAACAATTTTAGGCTTCATTCTTGACTCGTTCGAACTTGAAAATAACTTGTAGCTTCATTCTTGACTTGTTTATACGTGGAAACAACATGTAAAACCTTATAGCATTATTCTTCTCTTGTTTGAGTTTTAATGTAATTCATAAAAATTTGAGGCTTAATTCTTGACTCGTTCGAACTTGAAAACAACTTGTAGCTTCATTCTTGACTCGTTTGTACATGGAAACAACTTGTAAAACCTTGTAGCATCACTCTTCATTCTTTTGAGTTTGAATACAATTCGTAACAATTTTAGGCCTCATTCTTGACTCGTTTATACGTGGAAACAACATGTAAAACCTTATAGCATCATTCTTCTCTCGTTTGAGCTTCAATGTGATTCATAACAATTTGAGGCTTCATTCTTGACACGTTCGAACTTGAGAACAACTTGTACCTTCATTCTTGAGTCGTTTGTACATGTAAACAACTAGTAAAACCTTGTTGCATCATTTTTCACTCTTTTGAGCTTGAATGCAATTTATAACAATTTTAGGCTTCATTCTTGACTCGTTCGAACTTGAAAACAACTTGTAGCTTCATTCTTGACTCGTTTATACGTTGAAACAACATGTAAAACCTTATAGCATCATTCTTCTCTTGTTAGAGTTTCAATGTAATTCATAAAAATTTGAGGCTTCATTCTTCTCTCGTTCGAACTTGAAAACAACTTGTAGCTTCATTCTTGACTCGTTTGTACATAGAAACAACTTGTAAAACCCTGTAGCATCATTTTTCACTCTTTGGAGCTTGAATGCAATTTATAACAATTTTATGCTTCATTCTTGACTCGTTCGAACTTGAAAACAACTTGTAACTTCATTCTTGACTCGTTTATACGTGGAAACAACATGTAAAACCTAATAGCATCATTCTTCTCTCGTTTGAGTTTGAATGTAATTCGTTACAATTTTAGGCTTCTTTCTTGACACATTCGAACTTGAGAATAACTTGTAGCATCATTCTAGACTCGTTTGTACATGGAAACAACTTGTAAACCCTTGTAGCATCATTTTTCACTCTTTGGAGATTGAATGCAATTTTTAACAATTTTAGGCTTCATTCTTGACTCGTTCGAACTTGAAAACAACTTGTAGCTTCATTCTTGACTAGTTTGTACATAGAAACAACTTGTAAAACCTTGTAGCATCATTTTTCACTCTTTGGAGCTTGAATGCAATTTATAACAATTTTAGGCTTCATCCTTGACTCGTTCGAACTTGAAAACAACTTGTAGCTTCATTCTTGACTCGTTTATACGTGGAAACAACATGTAAAACCTTATAGCATCATTCTTCTCTTGTTTGAGTTTCAATGTAATTCATAAAAATTGGAGGCTTCATTCTTGACTCGTTCGAACTTGAAAACAACTTGTAGCTTCATTCTTGACTCGTTTGTACATGGAAACAACTTGTAAAACCTTGTAGCATCTCTCTTCATTCTTTTGAGTTTGAATACAATTCGTAACAATTTTAGGCCTCATTCTTGACTCGTTTATACGTGGAAACAACATGTAAAACCTTATAGCATCATTCTTCTCTCGTTTGAGCTTCAATGTGATTGATAACAATTTGAGGCTTCATTCTTGACACGTTCGAACTTGAGAACAACTTGTACCTTCATTCTTGAGTCGTTTGTACATGTAAACAACTAGTAAAACCTTGTAGCATCATTTTTCACTCTTTTGAGCTTGAATGCAATTTATAACAATTTTAGGCTTCATTCATGACTCGTTCGAACTTGAAAACAACTTGTAGCTTCATTCTTGACTCGTTTATACGTTGAAACAACATGTAAAACCTTATAGCATCATTCTTCTCTTGTTAGAGTTTCAATGTAATTCATAAAAATTTGAGGCTTCATTCTTCTCTCGTTCGAACTTGAAAACAACTTGTAGCTTCATTCTTGACTCGTTTGTACATGGAAACAACTTGTAAACCCTTGTAGCATCATTTTTCACTCTTTGGAGCTTGAATGCAATTTATAACAATTTTAGGCTTCATTCTTGACTCGTTCGAACTTGAAAATATCTTGTAGCTTCATTCTTGACTTGTTTATACGTGGAAACAACATGTAAAACCTTATAGCATTATTCTTCTCTTGTTTGAGTTTCAATGTAATTCATAAAAATTTGAGGCTTCATTCTTGACTCGTTCGAACTTGAAAATAACTTGTAGCTTCATTCTTGACTTGTTTATACGTGGAAACAACATGTAAAACCTTATAGCATTATTCTTCTCTTGTTTGAGTTTTAATGTAATTCATAAAAATTTGAGGCTTCATTCTTGACTCGTTCGAACTTGAAAACAACTTGTAGCTTCATTCTTGACTCGTTTGTACATGGAAACAACTTGTAAAACCTTGTAGCATCACTCTTCATTCTTTTGAGTTTGAATACAATTCGTAACAATTTTAGGCCTCATTCTTGACTCGTTTATACGTGGAAACAACATGTAAAACCTTATAGCATCATTCTTCTCTCGTTTGAGCTTCAATGTGATTCATAACAATTTGAGGCTTCATTCTTGACACGTTCGAACTTGAGAACAACTTGTACCTTCATTCTTGAGTCGTTTGTACATGTAAACAACTAGTAAAACCTTGTTGCATATTTTTCACTCTTTTGAGCTTGAATGCAATTTATAACAATTTTAGGCTTCATTCTTGACTCGTTCGAACTTGAAAACAACTTGTAGCTTCATTCTTGACTCGTTTATACGTTGAAACAACATGTAAAACCTTATAGCATCATTCTTCTCTCGTTTGAGCTTCAATGTGATTCATAACAATTTGAGGCTTCATTCTTGACACGTTCGAACTTGAGAACAACTTGTACCTTCATTCTTGAGTCGTTTGTACATGTAAACAACTAGTAAAACCTTGTTGCATCATTTTTCACTCTTTTGAGCTTGAATGCAATTTATAACAATTTTAGGCTTCATTCTTGACTCGTTCGAACTTGAAAACAACTTGTAGCTTCATTCTTGACTCGTTTATACGTTGAAACAACATGTAAAACCTTATAGCATCATTCTTCTCTTGTTAGAGTTTCAATGTAATTCATAAAAATTTGAGGCTTCATTCTTCTCTCGTTCGAACTTGAAAACAACTTGTAGCTTCATTCTTGACTCGTTTGTACATAGAAACAACTTGTAAAACCCTGTAGCATCATTTTTCACTCTTTGGAGCTTGAATGCAATTTATAACAATTTTATGCTTCATTCTTGACTCGTTCGAACTTGAAAACAACTTGTAACTTCATTCTTGACTCGTTTATACGTGGAAACAACATGTAAAACCTAATAGCATCATTCTTCTCTCGTTTGAGTTTGAATGTAATTCGTTACAATTTTAGGCTTCTTTCTTAACACATTCGAACTTGAGAATAACTTGTAGCATCATTCTAGACTCGTTTGTACATGGAAACAACTTGTAAACCCTTGTAGCATCATTTTTCACTCTTTGGAGATTGAATGCAATTTTTAACAATTTTAGGCTTCATTCTTGACTCGTTCGAACTTGAAAACAACTTGTAGCTTCATTCTTGACTAGTTTGTACATAGAAACAACTTGTAAAACCTTGTAGCATCATTTTTCACTCTTTGGAGCTTGAATGCAATTTATAACAATTTTAGGCTTCATCCTTGACTCGTTCGAACTTGAAAACAACTTGTAGCTTCATTCTTGACTCGTTTATACGTGGAAACAACATGTAAAACCTTATAGCATCATTCTTCTCTTGTTTGAGTTTCAATGTAATTCATAAAAATTGGAGGCTTCATTCTTGACTCGTTCGAACTTGAAAACAACTTGTAGCTTCATTCTTGACTCGTTTGTACATGGAAACAACTTGTAAAACCTTGTAGCATCTCTCTTCATTCTTTTGAGTTTGAATACAATTCGTAACAATTTTAGGCCTCATTCTTGACTCGTTTATACGTGGAAACAACATGTAAAACCTTATAGCATCATTCTTCTCTCGTTTGAGCTTCAATGTGATTGATAACAATTTGAGGCTTCATTCTTGACACGTTCGAACTTGAGAACAACTTGTACCTTCATTCTTGAGTCGTTTGTACATGTAAACAACTAGTAAAACCTTGTAGCATCATTTTTCACTCTTTTGAGCTTGAATGCAATTTATAACAATTTTAGGCTTCATTCATGACTCGTTCGAACTTGAAAACAACTTGTAGCTTCATTCTTGACTCGTTTATACGTTGAAACAACATGTAAAACCTTATAGCATCATTCTTCTCTTGTTAGAGTTTCAATGTAATTCATAAAAATTTGAGGCTTCATTCTTCTCTCGTTCGAACTTGAAAACAACTTGTAGCTTCATTCTTGACTCGTTTGTACATGGAAACAACTTGTAAACCCTTGTAGCATCATTTTTCACTCTTTGGAGCTTGAATGCAATTTATAACAATTTTAGGCTTCATTCTTGACTCGTTCGAACTTGAAAATAACTTGTAGCTTCATTCTTGACTTGTTTATACGTGGAAACAACATGTAAAACCTTATAGCATTATTCTTCTCTTGTTTGAGTTTCAATGTAATTCATAAAAATTTGAGGCTTCATTCTTGACTCGTTCGAACTTGAAAACAACTTGTAGCTTCATTCTTCACTCCTTTGTACATGGAAACAACTTGTAAACCCTTGTAGCATCATTTTTCACACTTTGGAGCTTGAATGCAATTTATAACAATTTTAGGCTTCATTCTTGACTCGTTCGAACTTGAAAACAACTTGTAGCTTCATTCTTGACTCGTTTGTACATGGAAACAACTTGTAAACCCTTGTAGCATCATTTTTCACTCTTTGGAGCTTGAATGCAATTTATAACAATTTTAGGCTTCATTCTTGACTCGTTCGAACTTGAAAATAACTTGTAGCTTCATTCTTGACTTGTTTATACGTGGAAACAACATGTAAAACCTTATAGCATTATTCTTCTCTTGTTTGAGTTTCAATGTAATTCATAAAAATTTTAGGCTTCATTCTTGACTCGTTCGAACTTGAAAACAACTTGTAGCTTCATTCTTGACTCGTTTGTACATGGAAACAACTTGTAAACCCTTGTAGCATCATTTTTCACTCTTTGGAGCTTGAATGCAATTTATAACAATTTTAGGCTTCATTCATGACTCGTTCGAACTTGAAAACAACTTGTAGCTTCATTCTTGACTCGTTTATACGTTGAAACAACATGTAAAACCTTATAGCATCATTCTTCTCTTGTTAGAGTTTCAATGTAATTCATAAAAATTTGAGGCTTCATTCTTCTCTCGTTCGAACTTGAAAACAACTTGTAGCTTCATTCTTGACTCGTTTGTACATGGAAACAACTTGTAAACCCTTGTAGCATCATTTTTCACTCTTTGGAGCTTGAATGCAATTTATAACAATTTTAGGCTTCATTCTTGACTCGTTCGAACTTGAAAATAACTTGTAGCTTCATTCCTGACTCGTTTATACGTTGAAACAACATGTAAAACCTTATAGCATCATTCTTCTCTTGTTAGAGTTTCAATGTAATTCATAAAAATTTGAGGCTTCATTCTTCTCTCGTTCGAACTTGAAAACAACTTGTAGCTTCATTCTTGACTCGTTTGTACATGGAAACAACTTGTAAACCCTTGTAGCATCATTTTTCACTCTTTGGAGCTTGATTGCAATTTATAACAATTTTAGGCTTCATTCTTGACTCGTTCGAACTTGAAAATAACTTGTAGCTTCATTCTTGACTTGTTTATACGTGGAAACAACATGTAAAACCTTATAGCATTATTCTTCTCTTGTTTGAGTTTCAATGTAATTCATAAAAATTTGAGGCTTCATTCTTGACTCGTTCGAACTTGAAAATAACTTGTAGCTTCATTCTTCACTCCTTTGTACATGGAAACAACTTGTAAACCCTTGTAGCATCATTTTTCACACTTTGGAGCTTGAATGCAATTTATAACAATTTTAGGCTTCATTCTTGACTCGTTCGAATTTGAAAACAACTTGTAGCTTCATTCTTGACTCGTTTGTACATGGAAACAACTTGTAAAACCTTGTAGCATCACTCTTCATTCTTTTGAGTTTGAATACAATTCGTAACAATTTTAGGCCTCATTCTTGACTCGTTTATACGTGGAAACAACATGTAAAACCTTATAGCATCATTCTTCTCTCGTTTGAGCTTCAATGTGATTCATAACAATTTGAGGCTTCATTCTTGACACGTTCGAACTTGAGAACAACTTGTACCTTCATTCTTGAGTCGTTTGTACATGTAAACAACTAGTAAAACCTTGTAGCATCATTTTTCACTCTTTTGAGCTAGAATGTAATTTATAACAATTTTAGGCTTCATTCTTGACTCGTTCGAACTTGAAAACAACTTGTAGCTTCATTCTTGACTAGTTTGTATATGGAAACAACTTGTAAAACCTTGTAGCATCATTTTTCACTCTTAGGAGCTTGAATGAAATTTATAGCAATTTTAGGCTTCATTCTTGACTCGTTCGAATTTGAAAACAACTTGTAGCTTCATTCTTGACTCGTTTATACGTTGAAACAACATGTAAAACCTTATAGCATCATTCTTCTCTTGTTAGAGTTTCAATGTAATTCATAAAAATTTGAGGCTTCATTCTTCTCTCGTTCGAACTTGAAAACAACTTGTAGCTTCATTCTTGACTCGTTTGTACATGGAAACAACTTGTAAACCCTTGTAGCATCATTTTTCACTCTTTGGAGCTTGATTGCAATTTATAACAATTTTAGGCTTCATTATTGACTCGTTCGAACTTGAAAATAACTTGTAGCTTCATTCTTGACTTGTTTATACGTGGAAACAACATGTAAAACCTTATAGCATTATTCTTCTCTTGTTTGAGTTTCAATGTAATTCATAAAAATTTGAGGCTTCATTCTTGACTCGTTCGAACTTGAAAATAACTTGTAGCTTCATTCTTCACTCCTTTGTACATGGAAACAACTTGTAAACCCTTGTAGCATCATTTTTCACACTTTGGAGCTTGAATGCAATTTATAACAATTTTAGGCTTCATTCTTGACTCGTTCGAATTTGAAAACAACTTGTAGCTTCATTCTTGACTCGTTTGTACATGGAAACAACTTGTAAAACCTTGTAGCATCACTCTTCATTCTTTTGAGTTTGAATACAATTCGTAACAATTTTAGGCCTCATTCTTGACTCGTTTATACGTGGAAACAACATGTAAAACCTTATAGCATCATTTTTCTCTCGTTTGAGCTTCAATGTGATTCATAACAATTTGAGGCTTCATTCTTGACACGTTCGAACTTGAGAACAACTTGTACCTACATTCTTGAGTCGTTTGTACATGTAAACAACTAGTAAAACCTTGTAGCATCATTTTTCACTCTTTTGAGCTTGAATGCAATTTATAACAATTTTATGCTTCATTCTTGACTCGTTCGAACTTGAAAACAACTTGTAACTTCATTCTTGACTCGTTTATACGTGGAAACAATATGTAAAACCTAATAGCATCATTCTTCTCTCGTTTGAGTTTGAATGTAATTCGTTACAATTTTAGGCTTCTTTCTTGACACATTCGAACTTGAGAATAACTTGTAGCATCATTCTAGACTCGTTTGTACATGGAAACAACTTGTAAACCCTTGTAGCATCATTTTTCACTCTTTGGAGATTGAATGCAATTTTTAACAATTTTAGGCTTCATTCTTGACTCGTTCGAACTTGAAAACAACTTGTAGCTTCATTCTTGACTAGTTTGTACATAGAAACAACTTGTAAAACCTTGTAGCATCATTTTTC
Organism: Oenanthe sinensis; assembly: GCA_028671895.1. Taxonomy (NCBI): domain Eukaryota; kingdom Viridiplantae; phylum Streptophyta; class Magnoliopsida; order Apiales; family Apiaceae; genus Oenanthe; species Oenanthe sinensis. The sequence continues at coordinate 294,679 of JAPMAC010000215.1, forward strand.
ACTCTTTGGAGCTTGAATGCAATTTATAACAATTTTAGGCTTCATCCTTGACTCGTTCGAACTTGAAAACAACTTGTAGCTTCATTCTTGACTCGTTTATACGTGGAAACAACATGTAAAACCTTATAGCATCATTCTTCTCTTGTTTGAGTTTCAATGTAATTCATAAAAATTGGAGGCTTCATTCTTGACTCGTTCGAACTTGAAAACAACTTGTAGCTTCATTCTTGACTCGTTTGTACATGGAAACAACTTGTAAAATCTTGTAGCATCACTCTTCATTCTTTTGAGTTTGAATACAATTCGTAACAATATTAGGCCTCATTCTTGACTCGTTTATACGTGGAAACAACATGTAAAACCTTATAGCATCATTCTTCTCTCGTTTGAGCTTCAATGTGATTCATAACAATTCGAGGCTTCATTCTAGACACGTTCGAACTTGAGAACAACTTGTACCTTCATTCTTGAGTCGTTTGTACATGTAAACAACTAGTAAAACCTTGTAGCATCATTTTTCACTCTTTTGAGCTTCAATGCAATTTATAACAATTTTAGGCTTCATTCATGACTCGTTCGAACTTGAAAACAACTTGTAGCTTCATTCTTGACTCGTTTATACGTTGAAACAACATGTAAAACCTTATAGCATCATTCTTCTCTTGTTAGAGTTTCAATGTAATTCATAAAAATTTGAGGCTTCATTCTTCTCTCGTTCGAACTTGAAAACAACTTGTAGCTTCATTCTTGACTCGTTTGTACATGGAAACAACTTGTAAACCCTTGTAGCATCATTTTTCACTCTTTGGAGCTTGATTGCAATTTATAACAATTTTAGGCTTCATTCTTGACTCGTTCGAACTTGAAAATAACTTGTAGCTTCATTCTTGACTTGTTTATACGTGGAAACAACATGTAAAACCTTATAGCATTATTCTTCTCTTGTTTGAGTTTCAATGTAATTCATAAAAATTTGAGGCTTCATTCTTGACTCGTTCGAACTTGAAAATAACTTGTAGCTTCATTCTTCACTCCTTTGTACATGGAAACAACTTGTAAACCCTTGTAGCATCATTTTTCACACTTTGGAGCTTGAATGCAATTTATAACAATTTTAGGCTTCATTCTTGACTCGTTCGAATTTGAAAACAACTTGTAGCTTCATTCTTGACTCGTTTGTACATGGAAACAACTTGTAAAACCTTGTAGCATCACTCTTCATTCTTTTGAGTTTGAATACAATTCGTAACAATTTTAGGCCTCATTCTTGACTCGTTTATACGTGGAAACAACATGTAAAACCTTATAGCATCATTCTTCTCTCGTTTGAGCTTCAATGTGATTCATAACAATTTGAGGCTTCATTCTTGACACGTTCGAACTTGAGAACAACTTGTACCTTCATTCTTGAGTCGTTTGTACATGTAAACAACTAGTAAAACCTTGTAGCATCATTTTTCACTCTTTTGAGCTAGAATGTAATTTATAACAATTTTAGGCTTCATTCTTGACTCGTTCGAACTTGAAAACAACTTGTAGCTTCATTCTTGACTAGTTTGTATATGGAAACAACTTGTAAAACCTTGTAGCATCATTTTTCACTCTTAGGAGCTTGAATGAAATTTATAGCAATTTTAGGCTTCATTCTTGACTCGTTCGAATTTGAAAACAACTTGTAGCTTCATTCTTGACTCGTTTATACGTTGAAACAACATGTAAAACCTTATAGCATCATTCTTCTCTTGTTAGAGTTTCAATGTAATTCATAAAAATTTGAGGCTTCATTCTTCTCTCGTTCGAACTTGAAAACAACTTGTAGCTTCATTCTTGACTCGTTTGTACATGGAAACAACTTGTAAACCCTTGTAGCATCATTTTTCACTCTTTGGAGCTTGATTGCAATTTATAACAATTTTAGGCTTCATTATTGACTCGTTCGAACTTGAAAATAACTTGTAGCTTCATTCTTGACTTGTTTATACGTGGAAACAACATGTAAAACCTTATAGCATTATTCTTCTCTTGTTTGAGTTTCAATGTAATTCATAAAAATTTGAGGCTTCATTCTTGACTCGTTCGAACTTGAAAATAACTTGTAGCTTCATTCTTCACTCCTTTGTACATGGAAACAACTTGTAAACCCTTGTAGCATCATTTTTCACACTTTGGAGCTTGAATGCAATTTATAACAATTTTAGGCTTCATTCTTGACTCGTTCGAATTTGAAAACAACTTGTAGCTTCATTCTTGACTCGTTTGTACATGGAAACAACTTGTAAAACCTTGTAGCATCACTCTTCATTCTTTTGAGTTTGAATACAATTCGTAACAATTTTAGGCCTCATTCTTGACTCGTTTATACGTGGAAACAACATGTAAAACCTTATAGCATCATTTTTCTCTCGTTTGAGCTTCAATGTGATTCATAACAATTTGAGGCTTCATTCTTGACACGTTCGAACTTGAGAACAACTTGTACCTACATTCTTGAGTCGTTTGTACATGTAAACAACTAGTAAAACCTTGTAGCATCATTTTTCACTCTTTTGAGCTTGAATGCAATTTATAACAATTTTATGCTTCATTCTTGACTCGTTCGAACTTGAAAACAACTTGTAACTTCATTCTTGACTCGTTTATACGTGGAAACAATATGTAAAACCTAATAGCATCATTCTTCTCTCGTTTGAGTTTGAATGTAATTCGTTACAATTTTAGGCTTCTTTCTTGACACATTCGAACTTGAGAATAACTTGTAGCATCATTCTAGACTCGTTTGTACATGGAAACAACTTGTAAACCCTTGTAGCATCATTTTTCACTCTTTGGAGATTGAATGCAATTTTTAACAATTTTAGGCTTCATTCTTGACTCGTTCGAACTTGAAAACAACTTGTAGCTTCATTCTTGACTAGTTTGTACATAGAAACAACTTGTAAAACCTTGTAGCATCATTTTTCACTCTTTGGAGCTTGAATGCAATTTATAACAATTTTAGGCTTCATCCTTGACTCGTTCGAACTTGAAAACAACTTGTAGCTTCATTCTTGACTCGTTTATACGTGGAAACAACATGTAAAACCTTATAGCATCATTCTTCTCTTGTTTGAGTTTCAATGTAATTCATAAAAATTGGAGGCTTCATTCTTGACTCGTTCGAACTTGAAAACAACTTGTAGCTTCATTCTTGACTCGTTTGTACATGGAAACAACTTGTAAAATCTTGTAGCATCACTCTTCATTCTTTTGAGTTTGAATACAATTCGTAACAATATTAGGCCTCATTCTTGACTCGTTTATACGTGGAAACAACATGTAAAACCTTATAGCATCATTCTTCTCTCGTTTGAGCTTCAATGTGATTCATAACAATTCGAGGCTTCATTCTAGACACGTTCGAACTTGAGAACAACTTGTACCTTCATTCTTGAGTCGTTTGTACATGTAAACAACTAGTAAAACCTTGTAGCATCATTTTTCACTCTTTTGAGCTTCAATGCAATTTATAACAATTTTAGGCTTCATTCATGACTCGTTCGAACTTGAAAACAACTTGTAGCTTCATTCTTGACTCGTTTATACGTTGAAACAACATGTAAAACCTTATAGCATCATTCTTCTCTTGTTAGAGTTTCAATGTAATTCATAAAAATTTGAGGCTTCATTCTTCTCTCGTTCGAACTTGAAAACAACTTGTAGCTTCATTCTTGACTCGTTTGTACATGGAAACAACTTGTAAACCCTTGTAGCATCATTTTTCACTCTTTGGAGCTTGATTGCAATTTATAACAATTTTAGGCTTCATTCTTGACTCGTTCGAACTTGAAAATAACTTGTAGCTTCATTCTTGACTTGTTTATACGTGGAAACAACATGTAAAACCTTATAGCATTATTCTTCTCTTGTTTGAGTTTCAATGTAATTCATAAAAATTTGAGGCTTCATTCTTGACTCGTTCGAACTTGAAAATAACTTGTAGCTTCATTCTTCACTCCTTTGTACATGGAAACAACTTGTAAACCCTTGTAGCATCATTTTTCACACATTGGAGCTTGAATGCAATTTATAACAATTTTAGGCTTCATTCTTGACTCGTTCGAACTTGAAAATAACTTGTAGCTTCATTCTTGACTTGTTTATACGTGGAAACAACATGTAAAACCTTATAGCATTATTCTTCTCTTGTTAGAGTTTCAATGTAATTCATAAAAATTTGAGGCTTCATTCTTCTCTCGTTCGAACTTGAAAACAACTTGTAGCTTCATTCTTGACTCGTTTGTACATGGAAACAACTTGTAAAACCTTGTAGCATCACTCTTCATTCTTTTGAGTTTGAATACAATTCGTAACAATTTTAGGCCTCATTCTTGACTCGTTTATACGTGGAAACAACATGTAAAACCTTATAGCATCATTCTTCTCTCGTTTGAGCTTCAATGTGATTCATAACAATTTGAGGCTTCATTCTTGACACGTTCGAACTTGAGAACAACTTGTACCTTCATTCTTGAGTCGTTTGTACATGTAAACAACTAGTAAAACCTTGTTGCATCATTTTTCACTCTTTTGAGCTTGAATGCAATTTATAACAATTTTAGGCTTCATTCTTGACTCGTTCGAACTTGAAAACAACTTGTAGCTTCATTCTTGACTCGTTTATACGTTGAAACAACATGTAAAACCTTATAGCATCATTCTTCTCTTGTTAGAGTTTCAATGTAATTCATAAAAATTTGAGGCTTCATTCTTCTCTCGTTCGAACTTGAAAACAACTTGTAGCTTCATTCTTGACTCGTTTGTACATAGAAACAACTTGTAAAACCCTGTAGCATCATTTTTCACTCTTTGGAGCTTGAATGCAATTTATAACAATTTTATGCTTCATTCTTGACTCGTTCGAACTTGAAAACAACTTGTAACTTCATTCTTGACTCGTTTATACGTGGAAACAACATGTAAAACCTAATAGCATCATTCTTCTCTCGTTTGAGTTTGAATGTAATTCGTTACAATTTTAGGCTTCTTTCTTAACACATTCGAACTTGAGAATAACTTGTAGCATCATTCTAGACTCGTTTGTACATGGAAACAACTTGTAAACCCTTGTAGCATCATTTTTCACTCTTTGGAGATTGAATGCAATTTTTAACAATTTTAGGCTTCATTCTTGACTCGTTCGAACTTGAAAACAACTTGTAGCTTCATTCTTGACTAGTTTGTACATAGAAACAACTTGTAAAACCTTGTAGCATCATTTTTCACTCTTTGGAGCTTGAATGCAATTTATAACAATTTTAGGCTTCATCCTTGACTCGTTCGAACTTGAAAACAACTTGTAGCTTCATTCTTGACTCGTTTATACGTGGAAACAACATGTAAAACCTTATAGCATCATTCTTCTCTTGTTTGAGTTTCAATGTAATTCATAAAAATTGGAGGCTTCATTCTTGACTCGTTCGAACTTGAAAACAACTTGTAGCTTCATTCTTGACTCGTTTGTACATGGAAACAACTTGTAAAACCTTGTAGCATCTCTCTTCATTCTTTTGAGTTTGAATACAATTCGTAACAATTTTAGGCCTCATTCTTGACTCGTTTATACGTGGAAACAACATGTAAAACCTTATAGCATCATTCTTCTCTCGTTTGAGCTTCAATGTGATTGATAACAATTTGAGGCTTCATTCTTGACACGTTCGAACTTGAGAACAACTTGTACCTTCATTCTTGAGTCGTTTGTACATGTAAACAACTAGTAAAACCTTGTAGCATCATTTTTCACTCTTTTGAGCTTGAATGCAATTTATAACAATTTTAGGCTTCATTCATGACTCGTTCGAACTTGAAAACAACTTGTAGCTTCATTCTTGACTCGTTTATACGTTGAAACAACATGTAAAACCTTATAGCATCATTCTTCTCTTGTTAGAGTTTCAATGTAATTCATAAAAATTTGAGGCTTCATTCTTCTCTCGTTCGAACTTGAAAACAACTTGTAGCTTCATTCTTGACTCGTTTGTACATGGAAACAACTTGTAAACCCTTGTAGCATCATTTTTCACTCTTTGGAGCTTGAATGCAATTTATAACAATTTTAGGCTTCATTCTTGACTCGTTCGAACTTGAAAATAACTTGTAGCTTCATTCTTGACTTGTTTATACGTGGAAACAACATGTAAAACCTTATAGCATTATTCTTCTCTTGTTTGAGTTTCAATGTAATTCATAAAAATTTGAGGCTTCATTCTTGACTCGTTCGAACTTGAAAATAACTTGTAGCTTCATTCTTCACTCCTTTGTACATGGAAACAACTTGTAAACCCTTGTAGCATCATTTTTCACACTTTGGAGCTTGAATGCAATTTATAACAATTTTAGGCTTCATTCTTGACTCGTTCGAATTTGAAAACAACTTGTAGCTTCATTCTTGACTCGTTTGTACATGGAAACAACTTGTAAAACCTTGTAGCATCACTCTTCATTCTTTTGAGTTTGAATACAATTCGTAACAATTTTAGGCCTCATTCTTGACTCGTTTATACGTGGAAACAACATGTAAAACCTTATAGCATCATTCTTCTCTCGTTTGAGCTTCAATGTGATTCATAACAATTTGAGGCTTCATTTTTGACACGTTCGAACTTGAGAACAACTTGTACCTTCATTCTTGAGTCGTTTGTACATGTAAACAACTAGTAAAACCTTGTAGCATCATTTTTCACTCTTTTGAGCTAGAATGTAATTTATAACAATTTTAGGCTTCATTCTTGACTCGTTCGAACTTGAAAACAACTTGTAGCTTCATTCTTGACTAGTTTGTATATGGAAACAACTTGTAAAACCTTGTAGCATCATTTTTCACTCTTAGGAGCTTGAATGAAATTTATAGCAATTTTAGGCTTCATTCTTGACTCGTTCGAATTTGAAAACAACTTGTAGCTTCATTCTTGACTCGTTTATACGTTGAAACAACATGTAAAACCTTATAGCATCATTCTTCTCTTGTTAGAGTTTCAATGTAATTCATAAAAATTTGAGGCTTCATTCTTCTCTCGTTCGAACTTGAAAACAACTTGTAGCTTCATTCTTGACTCGTTTGTACATGGAAACAACTTGTAAACCCTTGTAGCATCATTTTTCACTCTTTGGAGCTTGATTGCAATTTATAACAATTTTAGGCTTCATTATTGACTCGTTCGAACTTGAAAATAACTTGTAGCTTCATTCTTGACTTGTTTATACGTGGAAACAACATGTAAAACCTTATAGCATTATTCTTCTCTTGTTTGAGTTTCAATGTAATTCATAAAAATTTGAGGCTTCATTCTTGACTCGTTCGAACTTGAAAATAACTTGTAGCTTCATTCTTCACTCCTTTGTACATGGAAACAACTTGTAAACCCTTGTAGCATCATTTTTCACACTTTGGAGCTTGAATGCAATTTATAACAATTTTAGGCTTCATTCTTGACTCGTTCGAATTTGAAAACAACTTGTAGCTTCATTCTTGACTCGTTTGTACATGGAAACAACTTGTAAAACCTTGTAGCTTCACTCTTCATTCTTTTGAGTTTGAATACAATTCGTAACAATTTTAGGCCTCATTCTTGACTCGTTTATACGTGGAAACAACATGTAAAACCTTATAGCATCATTCTTCTCTCGTTTGAGCTTCAATGTGATTCATAACAATTTGAGGCTTCATTCTTGACACGTTCGAACTTGAGAACAACTTGTACCTTCATTCTTGAGTCGTTTGTACATGTAAACAACTAGTAAAACCTTGTAGCATCATTTTTCACTCTTTTGAGCTAGAATGTAATTTATAACAATTTTAGGCTTCATTCTTGACTCGTTCGAACTTGAAAACAACTTGTAGCTTCATTCTTGACTAGTTTGTATATGGAAACAACTTGTAAAACCTTGTAGCATCATTTTTCACTCTTAGGAGCTTGAATGAAATTTATAGCAATTTTAGGCTTCATTCTTGACTCGTTCGAATTTGAAAACAACTTGTAGCTTCATTCTTGACTCGTTTATACGTTGAAACAACATGTAAAACCTTATAGCATCATTCTTCTCTTGTTAGAGTTTCAATGTAATTCATAAAAATTTGAGGCTTCATTCTTCTCTCGTTCGAACTTGAAAACAACTTGTAGCTTCATTCTTGACTCGTTTGTACATGGAAACAACTTGTAAACCCTTGTAGCATCATTTTTCACTCTTTGGAGCTTGATTGCAATTTATAACAATTTTAGGCTTCATTATTGACTCGTTCGAACTTGAAAATAACTTGTAGCTTCATTCTTGACTTGTTTATACGTGGAAACAACATGTAAAACCTTATAGCATTATTCTTCTCTTGTTAGAGTTTCAATGTAATTCATAAAAATTTGAGGCTTCATTCTTCTCTCGTTCGAACTTGAAAACAACTTGTAGCTTCATTCTTGACTCGTTTGTACATGGAAACAACTTGTAAACCCTTGTAGCATCATTTTTCACTCTTTGGAGCTTGATTGCAATTTATAACAATTTTAGGCTTCATTCTTGACTCGTTCGAACTTGAAAATAACTTGTAGCTTCATTCTTGACTTGTTTATACGTGGAAACAACATGTAAAACCTTATAGCATTATTCTTCTCTTGTTTGAGTTTCAATGTAATTCATAAAAATTTGAGGCTTCATTCTTGACTCGTTCGAACTTGAAAATAACTTGTAGCTTCATTCTTCACTCCTTTGTACATGGAAACAACTTGTAAACCCTTGTAGCATCATTTTTCACTCTTTGGAGCTTGAATGCAATTTATAACAATTTTAGGCTTCATTCTTGACTCGTTCGAACTTGAAAATAACTTGTAGCTTCATTCTTGACTTGTTTATACGTGGAAACAACATGTAAAACCTTATAGCATTATTCTTCTCTTGTTTGAGTTTTAATGTAATTCATAAAAATTTGAGGCTTCATTCTTGACTCGTTCGAACTTGAAAACAACTTGTAGCTTCATTCTTGACTCGTTTGTACATGGAAACAACTTGTAAAACCTTGTAGCATCACTCTTCATTCTTTTGAGTTTGAATACAATTCGTAACAATTTTAGGCCTCATTCTTGACTCGTTTATACGTGGAAACAACATGTAAAACCTTATAGCATCATTCTTCTCTCGTTTGAGCTTCAATGTGATTCATAACAATTTGAGGCTTCATTCTTGACACGTTCGAACTTGAGAACAACTTGTACCTTCATTCTTGAGTCGTTTGTACATGTAAACAACTAGTAAAACCTTGTTGCATCATTTTTCACTCTTTGGAGATTGAATGCAATTCGTTACAATTTTAGGCTTCTTTCTTGACACATTCGAACTTGAGAATAACTTGAAGCATCATTCTAGACTCATTTGTACATGGAAACAACTTGTAAACCCTTGTAGCATCATTTTTCACTCTTTGGAGATTGAATGCAATTTTTAACAATTTTAGGCTTCATTCTTGACTCGTTCGAACTTGAAAACAACTTGTAGCTTCATTCTTGACTAGTTTGTACATAGAAACAACTTGTAAAACCTTGTAGCATCATTTTTCACTCTTTGGAGCTTGAATGCAATTTATAACAATTTTAGGCTTCATCCTTGACTCGTTCGAACTTGAAAACAACTTGTAGCTTCATTCTTGACTCGTTTATACGTGGAAACAACATGTAAAACCTTATAGCATCATTCTTCTCTTGTTTGAGTTTCAATGTAATTCATAAAAATTGGAGGCTTCATTCTTGACTCGTTCGAACTTGAAAACAACTTGTAGCTTCATTCTTGACTCGTTTGTACATGGAAACAACTTGTAAAGCCTTGTAGCATCTCTCTTCATTCTTTTGAGTTTGAATACAATTCGTAACAATTTTAGGCCTCATTCTTGACTCGTTTATACGTGGAAACAACATGTAAAACCTTATAGCATCATTCTTCTCTCGTTTGAGCTTCAATGTGATTGATAACAATTTGAGGCTTCATTCTTGACACGTTCGAACTTGAGAACAACTTGTACCTTCATTCTTGAGTCGTTTGTACATGTAAACAACTAGTAAAACCTTGTAGCATCATTTTTCACTCTTTTGAGCTTGAATGCAATTTATAACAATTTTAGGCTTCATTCATGACTCGTTCGAACTTGAAAACAACTTGTAGCTTCATTCTTGACTCGTTTATACGTTGAAACAACATGTAAAACCTTATAGCATCATTCTTCTCTTGTTAGAGTTTCAATGTAATTCATAAAAATTTGAGGCTTCATTCTTCTCTCGTTCGAACTTGAAAACAACTTGTAGCTTCATTCTTGACTCGTTTGTACATGGAAACAACTTGTAAACCCTTGTAGCATCATTTTTCACTCTTTGGAGCTTGAATGCAATTTATAACAATTTTAGGCTTCATTCTTGACTCGTTCGAACTTGAAAATAACTTGTAGCTTCATTCTTGACTTGTTTATACGTGGAAACAACATGTAAAACCTTATAGCATTATTCTTCTCTTGTTTGAGTTTCAATGTAATTCATAAAAATTTGAGGCTTCATTCTTGACTCGTTCGAACTTGAAAATAACTTGTAGCTTCATTCTTCACTCCTTTGTACATGGAAACAACTTGTAAACCCTTGTAGCATCATTTTTCACACTTTGGAGCTTGAATGCAATTTATAACAATTTTAGGCTTCATTCTTGACTCGTTCGAATTTGAAAACAACTTGTAGCTTCATTCTTGACTCGTTTGTACATGGAAACAACTTGTAAAACCTTGTAGCATCACTCTTCATTCTTTTGAGTTTGAATACAATTCGTAACAATTTTAGGCCTCATTCTTGACTCGTTTATACGTGGAAACAACATGTAAAACCTTATAGCATCATTCTTCTCTCGTTTGAGCTTCAATGTGATTCATAACAATTTGAGGCTTCATTCTTGACACGTTCGAACTTGAGAACAACTTGTACCTTCATTCTTGAGTCGTTTGTACATGTAAACAACTAGTAAAACCTTGTAGCATCATTTTTCACTCTTTTGAGCTAGAATGTAATTTATAACAATTTTAGGCTTCATTCTTGACTCGTTCGAACTTGAAAACAACTTGTAGCTTCATTCTTGACTAGTTTGTATATGGAAACAACTTGTAAAACCTTGTAGCATCATTTTTCACTCTTAGGAGCTTGAATGAAATTTATAGCAATTTTAGGCTTCATTCTTGACTCGTTCGAATTTGAAAACAACTTGTAGCTTCATTCTTGACTCGTTTATACGTTGAAACAACATGTAAAACCTTATAGCATCATTCTTCTCTTGTTAGAGTTTCAATGTAATTCATAAAAATTTGAGGCTTCATTCTTCTCTCGTTCGAACTTGAAAACAACTTGTAGCTTCATTCTTGACTCGTTTGTACATGGAAACAACTTGTAAACCCTTGTAGCATCATTTTTCACTCTTTGGAGCTTGATTGCAATTTATAACAATTTTAGGCTTCATTATTGACTCGTTCGAACTTGAAAATAACTTGTAGCTTCATTCTTGACTTGTTTATACGTGGAAACAACATGTAAAACCTTATAGCATTATTCTTCTCTTGTTTGAGTTTCAATGTAATTCATAAAAATTTGAGGCTTCATTCTTGACTCGTTCGAACTTGAAAATAACTTGTAGCTTCATTCTTCACTCCTTTGTACATGGAAACAACTTGTAAACCCTTGTAGCATCATTTTTCACACTTTGGAGCTTGAATGCAATTTATAACAATTTTAGGCTTCATTCTTGACTCGTTCGAATTTGAAAACAACTTGTAGCTTCATTCTTGACTCGTTTGTACATGGAAACAACTTGTAAAACCTTGTAGCTTCACTCTTCATTCTTTTGAGTTTGAATACAATTCGTAACAATTTTAGGCCTCATTCTTGACTCGTTTATACGTGGAAACAACATGTAAAACCTTATAGCATCATTCTTCTCTCGTTTGAGCTTCAATGTGATTCATAACAATTTGAGGCTTCATTCTTGACACGTTCGAACTTGAGAACAACTTGTACCTTCATTCTTGAGTCGTTTGTACATGTAAACAACTAGTAAAACCTTGTAGCATCATTTTTCACTCTTTTGAGCTAGAATGTAATTTATAACAATTTTAGGCTTCATTCTTGACTCGTTCGAACTTGAAAACAACTTGTAGCTTCATTCTTGACTAGTTTGTATATGGAAACAACTTGTAAAACCTTGTAGCATCATTTTTCACTCTTAGGAGCTTGAATGAAATTTATAGCAATTTTAGGCTTCATTCTTGACTCGTTCGAATTTGAAAACAACTTGTAGCTTCATTCTTGACTCGTTTATACGTTGAAACAACATGTAAAACCTTATAGCATCATTCTTCTCTTGTTAGAGATTCAATGTAATTCATAAAAATTTGAGGCTTCATTCTTCTCTCGTTCGAACTTGAAAACAACTTGTAGCTTCATTCTTGACTCGTTTGTACATGGAAACAACTTGTAAACCCTTGTAGCATCATTTTTCACTCTTTGGAGCTTGATTGCAATTTATAACAATTTTAGGCTTCATTATTGACTCGTTCGAACTTGAAAATAACTTGTAGCTTCATTCTTGACTTGTTTATACGTGGAAACAACATGTAAAACCTTATAGCATTATTCTTCTCTTGTTAGAGTTTCAATGTAATTCATAAAAATTTGAGGCTTCATTCTTCTCTCGTTCGAACTTGAAAACAACTTGTAGCTTCATTCTTGACTCGTTTGTACATGGAAACAACTTGTAAACCCTTGTAGCATCATTTTTCACTCTTTGGAGCTTGATTGCAATTTATAACAATTTTAGGCTTCATTCTTGACTCGTTCGAACTTGAAAATAACTTGTAGCTTCATTCTTGACTTGTTTATACGTGGAAACAACATGTAAAACCTTATAGCATTATTCTTCTCTTGTTTGAGTTTCAATGTAATTCATAAAAATTTGAGGCTTCATTCTTGACTCGTTCGAACTTGAAAATAACTTGTAGCTTCATTCTTCACTCCTTTGTACATGGAAACAACTTGTAAACCCTTGTAGCATCATTTTTCACTCTTTGGAGCTTGAATGCAATTTATAACAATTTTAGGCTTCATTCTTGACTCGTTCGAACTTGAAAATAACTTGTAGCTTCATTCTTGACTTGTTTATACGTGGAAACAACATGTAAAACCTTATAGCATTATTCTTCTCTTGTTTGAGTTTTAATGTAATTCATAAAAATTTGAGGCTTCATTCTTGACTCGTTCGAACTTGAAAACAACTTGTAGCTTCATTCTTGACACGTTTGTACATGGAAACAACTTGTAAAACCTTGTAGCATCACTCTTCATTCTTTTGAGTTTGAATACAATTCGTAACAATTTTAGGCCTCATTCTTGACTCGTTTATACGTGGAAACAACATGTAAAACCTTATAGCATCATTCTTCTCTCGTTTGAGCTTCAATGTGATTCATAACAATTTGAGGCTTCATTCTTGACACGTTCGAACTTGAGAACAACTTGTACCTTCATTCTTGAGTCGTTTGTACATGTAAACAACTAGTAAAACCTTGTTGCATCATTTTTCACTCTTTGGAGATTGAATGCAATTCGTTACAATTTTAGGCTTCTTTCTTGACACATTCGAACTTGAGAATAACTTGAAGCATCATTCTAGACTCATTTGTACATGGAAACAACTTGTAAACCCTTGTAGCATCATTTTTCACTCTTTGGAGATTGAATGCAATTTTTAACAATTTTAGGCTTCATTCTTGACTCGTTCGAACTTGAAAACAACTTGTAGCTTCATTCTTGACTAGTTTGTACATAGAAACAACTTGTAAAACCTTGTAGCATCATTTTTCACTCTTTGGAGCTTGAATGCAATTTATAACAATTTTAGGCTTCATCCTTGACTCGTTCGAACTTGAAAACAACTTGTAGCTTCATTCTTGACTCGTTTATACGTGGAAACAACATGTAAAACCTTATAGCATCATTCTTCTCTTGTTTGAGTTTCAATGTAATTCATAAAAATTGGAGGCTTCATTCTTGACTCGTTCGAACTTGAAAACAACTTGTAGCTTCATTCTTGACTCGTTTGTACATGGAAACAACTTGTAAAGCCTTGTAGCATCTCTCTTCATTCTTTTGAGTTTGAATACAATTCGTAACAATTTTAGGCCTCATTCTTGACTCGTTTATACGTGGAAACAACATGTAAAACCTTATAGCATCATTCTTCTCTCGTTTGAGCTTCAATGTGATTGATAACAATTTGAGGCTTCATTCTTGACACGTTCGAACTTGAGAACAACTTGTACCTTCATTCTTGAGTCGTTTGTACATGTAAACAACTAGTAAAACCTTGTAGCATCATTTTTCACTCTTTTGAGCTTGAATGCAATTTATAACAATTTTAGGCTTCATTCATGACTCGTTCGAACTTGAAAACAACTTGTAGCTTCATTCTTGACTCGTTTATACGTTGAAACAACATGTAAAACCTTATAGCATCATTCTTCTCTTGTTAGAGTTTCAATGTAATTCATAAAAATTTGAGGCTTCATTCTTCTCTCGTTCGAACTTGAAAACAATTTGTAGCTTCATTCTTGACTCGTTTGTACATGGAAACAACTTGTAAACCCTTATAGCATCATTTTTCACTCTTTGGAGCTTGAATGCAATTTATAACAATTTTAGGCTTCATTCTTGACTCGTTCGAACTTGAAAATAACTTGTAGCTTCATTCTTGACTTGTTTATACGTGGAAACAACATGTAAAACCTTATAGCATTATTCTTCTCTTGTTTGAGTTTCAATGTAATTCATAAAAATTTGAGGCTTCATTCTTGACTCGTTCGAACTTGAAAATAACTTGTAGCTTCATTCTTCACTCCTTTGTACATGGAAACAACTTGTAAACCCTTGTAGCATCATTTTTCACACTTTGGAGCTTGAATGCAATTTATAACAATTTTAGGCTTCATTCTTGACTCGTTCGAATTTGAAAACAACTTGTAGCTTCATTCTTGACTCGTTTGTACATGGAAACAACTTGTAAAACCTTGTAGCTTCACTCTTCATTCTTTTGAGTTTGAATACAATTCGTAACAATTTTAGGCCTCATTCTTGACTCGTTTATACGTGGAAACAACATGTAAAACCTTATAGCATCATTCTTCTCTCGTTTGAGCTTCAATGTGATTCATAACAATTTGAGGCTTCATTCTTGACACGTTCGAACTTGAGAACAACTTGTACCTTCATTCTTGAGTCGTTTGTACATGTAAACAACTAGTAAAACCTTGTAGCATCATTTTTCACTCTTTTGAGCTAGAATGTAATTTATAACAATTTTAGGCTTCATTCTTGACTCGTTCGAACTTGAAAACAACTTGTAGCTTCATTCTTGACTAGTTTGTATATGGAAACAACTTGTAAAACCTTGTAGCATCATTTTTCACTCTTAGGAGCTTGAATGAAATTTATAGCAATTTTAGGCTTCATTCTTGACTCGTTCGAATTTGAAAACAACTTGTAGCTTCATTCTTGACTCGTTTATACGTTGAAACAACATGTAAAACCTTATAGCATCATTCTTCTCTTGTTAGAGTTTCAATGTAATTCATAAAAATTTGAGGCTTCATTCTTCTCTCGTTCGAACTTGAAAACAACTTGTAGCTTCATTCTTGACTCGTTTGTACATGGAAACAACTTGTAAACCCTTGTAGCATCATTTTTCACTCTTTGGAGCTTGATTGCAATTTATAACAATTTTAGGCTTCATTATTGACTCGTTCGAACTTGAAAATAACTTGTAGCTTCATTCTTGACTTGTTTATACGTGGAAACAACATGTAAAACCTTATAGCATTATTCTTCTCTTGTTTGAGTTTCAATGTAATTCATAAAAATTTGAGGCTTCATTCTTGACTCGTTCGAACTTGAAAATAACTTGTAGCTTCATTCTTCACTCCTTTGTACATGGAAACAACTTGTAAACCCTTGTAGCATCATTTTTCACACTTTGGAGCTTGAATGCAATTTATAACAATTTTAGGCTTCATTCTTGACTCGTTCGAATTTGAAAACAACTTGTAGCTTTATTCTTGACTCGTTTGTACATGGAAACAACTTGTAAAACCTTGTAGCATCACTCTTCATTCTTTTGAGTTTGAATACAATTCGTAACAATTTTAGGCCTCATTCTTGACTCGTTTATACGTGGAAACAACATGTAAAACCTTATAGCATCATTTTTCTCTCGTTTGAGCTTCAATGTGATTCATAACAATTTGAGGCTTCATTCTTGACACGTTCGAACTTGAGAACAACTTGTACCTACATTCTTGAGTCGTTTGTACATGTAAACAACTAGTAAAACCTTGTAGCATCATTTTTCACTCTTTTGAGCTTGAATGCAATTTATAACAATTTTATGCTTCATTCTTGACTCGTTCGAACTTGAAAACAACTTGTAACTTCATTCTTGACTCGTTTATACGTGGAAACAATATGTAAAACCTAATAGCATCATTCTTCTCTCGTTTGAGTTTGAATGTAATTCGTTACAATTTTAGGCTTCTTTCTTGACACATTCGAACTTGAGAATAACTTGTAGCATCATTCTAGACTCGTTTGTACATGGAAACAACTTGTAAACCCTTGTAGCATCATTTTTCACTCTTTGGAGATTGAATGCAATTTTTAACAATTTTAGGCTTCATTCTTGACTCGTTCGAACTTGAAAACAACTTGTAGCTTCATTCTTGACTAGTTTGTACATAGAAACAACTTGTAAAACCTTGTAGCATCATTTTTCACTCTTTGGAGCTTGAATGCAATTTATAACAATTTTAGGCTTCATCCTTGACTCGTTCGAACTTGAAAACAACTTGTAGCTTCATTCTTGACTCGTTTATACGTGGAAACAACATGTAAAACCTTATAGCATCATTCTTCTCTTGTTTGAGTTTCAATGTAATTCATAAAAATTGGAGGCTTCATTCTTGACTCGTTCGAACTTGAAAACAACTTGTAGCTTCATTCTTGACTCGTTTGTACATGGAAACAACTTGTAAAATCTTGTAGCATCACTCTTCATTCTTTTGAGTTTGAATACAATTCGTAACAATTTTAGGCCTCATTCTTGACTCGTTTATACGTGGAAACAACATGTAAAACCTTATAGCATCATTCTTCTCTCGTTTGAGCTTCAATGTGATTCATAACAATTTGAGGCTTCATTCTTGACACGTTCGAACTTGAGAACAACTTGTACCTTCATTCTTGAGTCGTTTGTACATGTAAACAACTAGTAAAACCTTGTAGCATCATTTTTCACTCTTTTGAGCTTGAATGCAATTTATAACAATTTTAGGCTTCATTCATGACTCGTTCGAACTTGAAAACAACTTGTAGCTTCATTCTTCACTCGTTTATACGTTGAAACAACATGTAAAACCTTATAGCATCATTCTTCTCTTGTTAGAGTTTCAATGTAATTCATAAAAATTTGAGGCTTCATTCTTCTCTCGTTCGAACTTGAAAACAACTTGTAGCTTCATTCTTGACTCGTTTGTACATGGAAACAACTTGTAAACCCTTGTAGCATCATTTTTCACTCTTTGGAGCTTGATTGCAATTTATAACAATTTTAGGCTTCATTCTTGACACGTTCGAACTTGAGAACAACTTGTACCTTCATTCTTGAGTCGTTTGTACATGTAAACAACTAGTAAAACCTTGTAGCATCATTTTTCACTCTTTTGAGCTTGAATGCAATTTATAACAATTTTAGGCTTCATTCATGACTCGTTCGAACTTGAAAACAACTTGTAGCTTCATTCTTGACTCGTTTATACGTTGAAACAACATGTAAAACCTTATAGCATCATTCTTCTCTTGTTAGAGTTTCAATGTAATTCATAAAAATTTGAGGCTTCATTCTTCTCTCGTTCGAACTTGAAAACAACTTGTAGCTTCATTCTTGACTCGTTTGTACATGGAAACAACTTGTAAACCCTTGTAGCATCATTTTTCACTCTTTGGAGCTTGATTGCAATTTATAACAATTTTAGGCTTCATTCTTGACTCGTTCGAACTTGAAAATAACTTGTAGCTTCATTCTTGACTTGTTTATACGTGGAAACAACATGTAAAACCTTATAGCATTATTCTTCTCTTGTTTGAGTTTCAATGTAATTCATAAAAATTTGAGGCTTCATTCTTGACTCGTTCGAACTTGAAAATAACTTGTAGCTTCATTCTTGACTCCTTTGTACATGGAAACAACTTGTAAACCCATGTAGCATCATTTTTCACACTTTGGAGCTTGAATGCAATTTATAACAATTTTAGGCTTCATTCTTGACTCGTTCGAATTTGAAAACAACTTGTAGCTTCATTCTTGACTCGTTTGTACATGGAAACAACTTGTAAAACCTTGTAGCATCACTCTTCATTCTTTTGAGTTTGAATACAATTCGTAACAATTTTAGGCCTCATTCTTGACTCGTTTATAAGTGGAAACAACATGTAAAACCTTATAGCATCATTCTTCTCTCGTTTGAGCTTCAATGTGATTCATAACAATTTGAGGCTTCATTCTTGACACGTTCGAACTTGAGAACAACTTGTACCTTCATTCTTGAGTCGTTTGTACATGTAAACAACTAGTAAAACCTTGTAGCATCATTTTTCACTCTTTTGAGCTAGAATGCAATTTATAACAATTTTAGGCTTCATTCTTGACTCGTTCGAACTTGAAAACAACTTGTAGCTTCATTCTTGACTAGTTTGTATATGGAAACAACTTGTAAAACCTTGTAGCATCATTTTTCACTCTTAGGAGCTTGAATGAAATTTATAGCAATTTTAGGCTTCATTCTTGACTCGTTCGAATTTGAAAACAACTTGTAGCTTCATTCTTGACTCGTTTATACGTTGAAACAACATGTAAAACCTTATAGCATCATTCTTCTCTTGTTAGAGTTTCAATGTAATTCATAAAAATTTGAGGCTTCATTCTTCTCTCGTTCGAACTTGAAAACAACTTGTAGCTTCATTCTTGACTCGTTTGTACATGGAAACAACTTGTAAACCCTTGTAGCATCATTTTTCACTCTTTGGAGCTTGATTGCAATTTATAACAATTTTAGGCTTCATTATTGACTCGTTCGAACTTGAAAATAACTTGTAGCTTCATTCTTGACTTGTTTATACGTGGAAACAACATGTAAAACCTTATAGCATTATTCTTCTCTTGTTTGAGTTTCAATGTAATTCATAAAAATTTGAGGCTTCATTCTTGACTCGTTCGAACTTGAAAATAACTTGTAGCTTCATTCTTCACTCCTTTGTACATGGAAACAACTTGTAAACCCTTGTAGCATCATTTTTCACACTTTGGAGCTTGAATGCAATTTATAACAATTTTAGGCTTCATTCTTGACTCGTTCGAATTTGAAAACAACTTGTAGCTTCATTCTTGACTCGTTTGTACATGGAAACAACTTGTAAAACCTTGTAGCATCACTCTTCATTCTTTTGAGTTTGAATACCATTCGTAACAATTTTAGGCCTCATTCTTGACTCGTTTATACGTGGAAACAACATGTAAAACCTTATAGCATCATTTTTCTCTCGTTTGAGCTTCAATGTGATTCATAACAATTTGAGGCTTCATTCTTGACACGTTCGAACTTGAGAACAACTTGTACCTTCATTCTTGAGTCGTTTGTACATGTAAACAACTAGTAAAACCTTGTAGCATCATTTTTCACTCTTTTGAGCTTGAATGCAATTTATAACAATTTTATGCTTCATTCTTGACTCGTTCGAACTTGAAAACAACTTGTAACTTCATTCTTGACTCGTTTATACGTGGAAACAATATGTAAAACCTAATAGCATCATTCTTCTCTCGTTTGAGTTTGAATGTAATTCGTTACAATTTTAGGCTTCTTTCTTGACACATTCGAACTTGAGAATAACTTGTAGCATCATTCTAGACTCGTTTGTACATGGAAACAACTTGTAAACCCTTGTAGCATCATTTTTCACTCTTTGGAGATTGAATGCAATTTTTAACAATTTTAGGCTTCATTCTTGACTCGTTCGAACTTGAAAACAACTTGTAGCTTCATTCTTGACTAGTTTGTACATAGAAACAACTTGTAAAACCTTGTAGCATCATTTTTCACTCTTTGGAGCTTGAATGCAATTTATAACAATTTTAGGCTTCATCCTTGACTCGTTCGAACTTGAAAACAACTTGTAGCTTCATTCTTGACTCGTTTATACGTGGAAACAACATGTAAAACCTTATAGCATCATTCTTCTCTTGTTTGAGTTTCAATGTAATTCATAAAAATTGGAGGCTTCATTCTTGACTCGTTCGAACTTGAAAACAACTTGTAGCTTCATTCTTGACTCGTTTGTACATGGAAACAACTTGTAAAACCTTGTAGCATCACTCTTCATTCTTTTGAGTTTGAATACAATTCGTAACAATTTTAGGCCTCATTCTTGACTCGTTTATACGTGGAAACAACATGTAAAACCTTATAGCATCATTCTTCTCTCGTTTGAGCTTCAATGTGATTCATAACAATTTGAGGCTTCATTCTTGACACGTTCGAACTTGAGAACAACTTGTACCTTCATTCTTGAGTCGTTTGTACATGTAAACAACTAGTAAAACCTTGTAGCATCATTTTTCACTCTTTTGAGCTTGAATGCAATTTATAACAATTTTAGGCTTCATTCATGACTCGTTCGAACTTGAAAACAACTTGTAGCTTCATTCTTGACTCGTTTATACGTTGAAACAACATGTAAAACCTTATAGCATCCTTCTTCTCTTGTTAGAGTTTCAATGTAATTCATAAAAATTTGAGGCTTCATTCTTCTCTCGTTCGAACTTGAAAACAACTTGTAGCTTCATTCTTGACTCGTTTGTACATGGAAACAACTTGTAAACCCTTGTAGCATCATTTTTCACTCTTTGGAGCTTGATTGCAATTTATAACAATTTTAGGCTTCATTCTTGACTCGTTCGAACTTGAAAATAACTTGTAGCTTCATTCTTGACTTGTTTATACGTGGAAACAACATGTAAAACCTTATAGCATTATTCTTCTCTTGTTTGAGTTTCAATGTAATTCATAAAAATTTGAGGCTTCATTCTTGACTCGTTCGAACTTGAAAATAACTTGTAGCTTCATTCTTCACTCCTTTGTACATGGAAACAACTTGTAAACCCTTGTAGCATCATTTTTCACACTTTGGAGCTTGAATGCAATTTATAACAATTTTAGGCTTCATTCTTGACTCGTTCGAATTTGAAAACAACTTGTAGCTTCATTCTTGACTCGTTTGTACATGGAAACAACTTGTAAAACCTTGTAGCATCACTCTTCATTCTTTTGAGTTTGAATACAATTCGTAACAATTTTAGGCCTCATTCTTGACTCGTTTATACGTGGAAACAACATGTAAAACCTTATAGCATCATTCTTCTCTCGTTTGAGCTTCAATGTGATTCATAACAATTTGAGGCTTCATTCTTGACACGTTCGAACTTGAGAACAACTTGTACCTTCATTCTTGCGTCGTTTGTACATGTAAACAACTAGTAAAACCTTGTAGCATCATTTTTCACTCTTTTGAGCTAGAATGCAATTTATAACAATTTTAGGCTTCATTCTTGACTCGTTCGAACTTGAAAACAACTTGTAGCTTCATTCTTGACTAGTTTGTATATGGAAACAACTTGTAAAACCTTGTAGCATCATTTTTCACTCTTAGGAGCTTGAATGAAATTTATAGCAATTTTAGGCTTCATTCTTGACTCGTTCGAATTTGAAAACAACTTGTAGCTTCATTCTTGACTCGTTTATACGTTGAAACAACATGTAAAACCTTATAGCATCATTCTTCTCTTGTTAGAGTTTCAATGTAATTCATAAAAATTTGAGGCTTCATTCTTCTCTCGTTCGAACTTGAAAACAACTTGTAGCTTCATTCTTGACTCGTTTGTACATGGAAACAACTTGTAAACCCTTGTAGCATTATTTTTCACTCTTTGGAGCTTGAATGCAATTTATAACAATTTTAGGCTTCATTCTTGACTCGTTCGAACTTGAAAATAACTTGTAGCTTCATTCTTGACTTGTTTATACGTGGAAACAACATGTAAAACCTTATAGCATTATTCTTCTCTTGTTTGAGTTTCAATGTAATTCAGAAAAATTTGAGGCTTCATTCTTGACTCGTTCGAACTTGAAAACAACTTGTAGCTTCATTCTTCACTCGTTTGTACATGGAAACAACTTGTAAACCCTTGTAGCATCATTTTTCACACTTTGGAGCTTGAATGCAATTTATAACAATTTTAGGCTTCATTCTTGACTCGTTCGAATTTGAAAACAACTTGTAGCTTCATTCTTGACTAGTTTGTACATGGAAACAACTAGTAAAACCTTGTAGCATCACTCTTCATTCTTTTGAGTTTGAATACAATTCGTAACAATTTTAGGCCACATTCTTGACTCGTTTATACGTGGAAACAACATGTAAAACCTTATAGCATCATTCTTCTCTCGTTTGAGCTTCAATGTGATTCATAATAATTTGAGGCTTCATTCTTGACACGTTCGAACTTGAGAACAACTTGTAGCTTCATTCTTGAGTCGATTGTACATGTAAATAACTAGTAAAACCTTGTAGCATAATTCTTCTTTCGTTTGAGATTCAATGTAATTTATAACAATTTAAGGCTTAATTCTTGACACATTCGAACTTGAGAACAACTTGTAGCATTATTCTAGATTCGTTTGTACATGGAAACAACTTGTACACCCTTGTAGCATCATTTTTCACTCTTTGGAGCTTGAATGCAATTTATAACAATTTTAGGCTTCATTCTTGACTCGTTCGAACTTGAAAATAACTTGTAGCTTCATTCTTGACTTGTTTATACGTGGAAACAACATGTAAAACCTTATAGCATTATTCTTCTCTTGTTTGAGTTTCAATGTAATTCATAAAAATTTGAGGCTTCATTCTTGACTCGTTCGAACTTGAAAACAACTTGTAGCTTCATTCTTCACTCCTTTGTACATGGAAACAACTTGTAAACCCTTGTAGCATCATTTTTCACACTTTGGAGCTTGAATGCAATTTATAACAATTTTAGGCTTCATTCTTGACTCGTTCGAACTTGAAAACAACTTGTAGCTTCATTCTTGACTCGTTTGTACATGGAAACAACTTGTAAACCCTTGTAGCATCATTTTTCACTCTTTGGAGCTTGAATGCAATTTATAACAATTTTAGGCTTCATTCTTGACTCGTTCGAACTTGAAAATAACTTGTAGCTTCATTCTTGACTTGTTTATACGTGGAAACAACATGTAAAACCTTATAGCATTATTCTTCTCTTGTTTGAGTTTCAATGTAATTCATAAAAATTTGAGGCTTCATTCTTGACTCGTTCGAACTTGAAAACAACTTGTAGCTTCATTCTTCACTCCTTTGTACATGGAAACAACTTGTAAACCCTTGTAGCATCATTTTTCACACTTTGGAGCTTGAATGCAATTTATAACAATTTTAGGCTTCATTCTTGACTCGTTCGAACTTGAAAACAACTTGTAGCTTCATTCTTGACTCGTTTGTACATGGAAACAACTTGTAAACCCTTGTAGCATCATTTTTCACTCTTTGGAGCTTGAATGCAATTTATAACAATTTTAGGCTTCATTCTTGACTCGTTCGAACTTGAAAATAACTTGTAGCTTCATTCTTGACTTGTTTATACGTGGAAACAACATGTAAAACCTTATAGCATTATTCTTCTCTTGTTTGAGTTTCAATGTAATTCATAAAAATTTTAGGCTTCATTCTTGACTCGTTCGAATTTGAAAACAACTTGTAGCTTCATTCTTGACTCGTTTGTACATGGAAACAACTTGTAAAACCTTGTAGCATCACTCTTCATTCTTTTGAGTTTGAATACCATTCGTAACAATTTTAGGCCTCATTCTTGACTCGTTTATACGTGGAAACAACATGTAAAACCTTATAGCATCATTTTTCTCTCGTTTGAGCTTCAATGTGATTCATAACAATTTGAGGCTTCATTCTTGACACGTTCGAACTTGAGAACAACTTGTACCTTCATTCTTGAGTCGTTTGTACATGTAAACAACTAGTAAAACCTTGTAGCATCATTTTTCACTCTTTTGAGCTTGAATGCAATTTATAACAATTTTATGCTTCATTCTTGACTCGTTCGAACTTGAAAACAACTTGTAACTTCATTCTTGACTCGTTTATACGTGGAAACAACATGTAAAACCTTATAGCATCATTCTTCTCTTGTTTGAGTTTCAATGTAATTCATAAAAATTGGAGGCTTCATTCTTGACTCGTTCGAACTTGAAAACAACTTGTAGCTTCATTCTTGACTCGTTTGTACATGGAAACAACTTGTAAAACCTTGTAGCATCTCTCTTCATTCTTTTGAGTTTGAATACAATTCGTAACAATTTTAGGCCTCATTCTTGACTCGTTTATACGTGGAAACAACATGTAAAACCTTATAGCATCATTCTTCTCTCGTTTGAGCTTCAATGTGATTCATAACAATTTGAGGCTTCATTCTTGACACGTTCGAACTTGAGAACAACTTGTACCTTCATTCTTGAGTCGTTTGTACATGGAAATAACTAGTAAAACCTTGTAGCATCATTTTTCACTCTTTTGAGCTTGAATGCAATTTATAACAATTTTAGGCTTCATTCTTGACTCGTTCGAACTTGAAAACAACTTGTAGCTTCATTCTTGACTAGTTTGTATATGGAAACAACTTGTAAAACCTTGTAGCATCATTTTTCACTCTTAGGAGCTTGAATGAAATTTATAGCAATTTTAGGCTTCATTCTTGACTCGTTCGAATTTGAAAACAACTTGTAGCTTCATTCTTGACTCGTTTATACGTTGAAACAACATGTAAAACCTTATAGCATCATTCTTCTCTTGTTAGAGTTTCAATGTAATTCATAAAAATTTGAGGCTTCATTCTTCTCTCGTTCGAACTTGAAAACAACTTGTAGCTTCATTCTTGACTCGTTTGTACATGGAAACAACTTGTAAACCCTTGTAGCATCATTTTTCACTCTTTGGAGCTTGATTGCAATTTATAACAATTTTAGGCTTCATTATTGACTCGTTCGAACTTGAAAATAACTTGTAGCTTCATTCTTGACTTGTTTATACGTGGAAACAACATGTAAAACCTTATAGCATTATTCTTCTCTTGTTTGAGTTTCAATGTAATTCATAAAAATTTGAGGCTTCATTCTTGACTCGTTCGAACTTGAAAATAACTTGTAGCTTCATTCTTCACTCCTTTGTACATGGAAACAACTTGTAAACCCTTGTAGCATCATTTTTCACACTTTGGAGCTTGAATGCAATTTATAACAATTTTAGGCTTCATTCTTGACTCGTTCGAATTTGAAAACAACTTGTGATGCGGAGTATGACATTATTCATATGCGGAGTATGACATTAATCTATTCATATGTATCTATTGTACAATTGAGGACAATTGTTTTCGAACAAGAGGAGTATGATGCATGAACATTAAGGGCTAATCTGTTTGATCTCATGGGAATCTATTATCAAGCCAATAATCAGCTTAATTGTCAACATGGGCTGATTTATTATGTTGGGGTTATTATTAGATAATTATATTAAGTAAATTTTAGCTTGCAAGTTTTTACCTTTCACTTGAAAGGGTTTTTCTTGTTTTAAGCACTTAGGATTTATTTTTCTAGTTGAATATGGTTTTGATGTAATTCCTATTTGGATTGGGATTTTGATTGGTTTCCAATTTGGGTTCAAGTATTAGCAAATTCCTAGCTGATTTTGAATCTAATTGAGAATCCTAATTGTTTTAGGTTAAGGTTATATTCCTTGCCTATATATACCCATATTTTGTAATCTTTTGAGGGAGAAGAATTTGATAAATAAAATCGTGAGTTTTTATACTTGCAAAACCCTAGGAAGTTGGTGGTTAATTCCTTTATACTTTCTTATCCAGATTTCGTTTAGTTTGTGGGTGATTAATTTCTTTAAGCAATCTAAGCAAATCGATCCTTTAGTTTTGTTTCTTGGTGATTAAATTCTTTATAGAAGCAATCTAAAGTTACTTTTCCGTTGTGAATCTGATCTGCATAGAAAATATACATCATCTTGGTATCTAGAGCTCGGTTTGGCGATTTTTTTTTGAAGATCTTCTTCAAAAACGTGGGCAACATGGCTGGTGTGTCTAATGAGGAAGAATTGAAGGTTTCACGAGGTTTAACGTTGGATCAAGCTCATAATATGCGAAGGGATAGGGAAATCAAAGAATTAAAGGAGCTATTGAAGGAGGTTTCAGCAAAATTGGATCAAAGAAGGAGTTTTCGTATGGATATTCCAGATTTTGATGGTGGTATAAATCCTGAAATTTTTATTGAATGGTTGAATCGTATTGAACGAATCTTTTATTATAAGGATTATGATGATCATAAGAGATTCAAAGTTGCAAGATCGAAACTTAAGGGGTATGCAAATTTGTGGTATGAAAATCTGAAATCAAAGAGGAGAAAAGAAGGCAAAACACGTATTGACTCTTGGGAAGCACTCAAGGTGAGAATGAAAAAAAGTTTTTTACCTACTGATTTTGAACCATATATGTTTCTGAATTTGAAGAGTTTTGAGAAAGATTCAATCTCACATAAGGAGTGTACAATTGGGTTTGATGAGGAAACAATTCTTGGAAAAAAAGGGGCTGAATTATGTGCTGAAATTACTCCAAGATTTGATAACTCAACGCCATCAACTATGGACGATAAGAAGATTTCTGGCGAGTGCAAGGGGTATGGACATATACAAAAGGGTTGCTCTAATATTCGAATGCTGAATTTCTGTGACATTGAGGAGATTGAGGCAACTTATTCTCTCAAGGAGATAGAAATCAACAAAGAAGAGAAGCAAGCACAACATGAACAAGATCATGATTCTGAAATTGAAGCGTTAACTGTAATTCAAGAACCTAATGAGAATTTGTTTTTGAATGAGAAGCGTATTGGGAATGAGTTGGAACAAGAGGATCATCATAACTTGTTGATTTATCCTACACTACCTTTATCAGATTTTTTTAATCCTCTCAAGGTTGAGTGTGATGCTAATGGTGTTGGGGCTGTTTTGATTCAAGAGAAGAGACACATTGATTTTCTAGGCATAGACATCATGTTGGGAACTACTAAAACGTCAAAATTTTTTCTCTTCAAGTTTCTTCCAAAGGTATTTTGCATGGGGCTGAAATTTGATGTTCTCAAGTTTTGTGATAAATCATCTCATTGTGTGTTGATTCTTAAATTCTACAAAACTCGTGGAAGAGTTTTTTTCAAAGGAGAGGAGAATGATGCGGAGTATGACATTAATCTATTCATATGTATCTATTGTACAATTGAGGACAATTGTTTTCGAACAAGAGGAGTATGATGCATGAACATTAAGGGCTGATCTGTTTGATCTCATGGGAATCTATTATCAAGCCAATAATCAGCTTAATTGTCAACATGGGCTGATTTATTATGTTGGGGTTATTATTAGATAATTATATTAAGTAAATTTTAGCTTGCAAGTTTTTACCTTTCACTTGAAAGGGTTTTTCTTGTTTTAAGCACTTAGGATTTATTTTTCTAGTTGAATATGGTTTTGATGTAATTCCTATTTGGATTGGGATTTTGATTGGTTTCCAATTTGGGTTCAAGTATTAGCAAATTCCTAGCTGATTTTGAATCTAATTGAGAATCCTAATTGTTTTAGGTTAAGGTTATATTCCTTGCCTATATATACCCATATTTTGTAATCTTTTGAGGGAGAAGAATTTGATAAATAAAATCGTGAGTTTTTATACTTGCAAAACCCTAGGAAGTTGGTGGTTAATTCCTTTATACTTTCTTATCCAGATTTCGTTTAGTTTGTGGGTGATTAATTTCTTTAAGCAATCTAAGCAAATCGATCCTTTAGTTTTGTTTCTTGGTGATTAAATTCTTTATAGAAGCAATCTAAAGTTACTTTTCCGCTGTGAATATGATCTACGCATCATCTGCATAGAAAATATACATCAACTTGTAGCTTCATTCTTGACTCGTTTGTACATGGAAACAACTTGTAAAACCTTGTAGCATCACTCTTCATTCTTTTGAGTTTGAATACCATTCGTAACAATTTTAGGCCTCATTCTTGACTCGTTTATACGTGGAAACAACATGTAAAACCTTATAGCATCATTTTTCTCTCGTTTGAGCTTCAATGTGATTCATAACAATTTGAGGCTTCATTCTTGACACGTTCGAACTTGAGAACAACTTGTACCTTCATTCTTGAGTCGTTTGTACATGTAAA
Source organism: Oenanthe sinensis (assembly GCA_028671895.1). Taxonomy (NCBI): domain Eukaryota; kingdom Viridiplantae; phylum Streptophyta; class Magnoliopsida; order Apiales; family Apiaceae; genus Oenanthe; species Oenanthe sinensis. The sequence continues at coordinate 323,187 of JAPMAC010000215.1, forward strand.
CAACTAGTAAAACCTTGTAGCATCATTTTTCACTCTTTTGAGCTTGAATGCAATTTATAACAATTTTATGCTTCATTCTTGACTCGTTCGAACTTGAAAACAACTTGTAACTTCATTCTTGACTCGTTTATACGTGGAAACAATATGTAAAACCTAATAGCATCATTCTTCTCTCGTTTGAGTTTGAATGTAATTCGTTACAATTTTAGGCTTCTTTCTTGACACATTCGAACTTGAGAATAACTTGTAGCATCATTCTAGACTCGTTTGTACATGGAAACAACTTGTAAACCCTTGTAGCATCATTTTTCACTCTTTGGAGATTGAATGCAATTTTTAACAATTTTAGGCTTCATTCTTGACTCGTTCGAACTTGAAAACAACTTGTAGCTTCATTCTTGACTAGTTTGTACATAGAAACAACTTGTAAAACCTTGTAGCATCATTTTTCACTCTTTGGAGCTTGAATGCAATTTATAACAATTTTAGGCTTCATCCTTGACTCGTTCGAACTTGAAAACAACTTGTAGCTTCATTCTTGACTCGTTTATACGTGGAAACAACATGTAAAACCTTATAGCATCATTCTTCTCTTGTTTGAGTTTCAATGTAATTCATAAAAATTGGAGGCTTCATTCTTGACTCGTTCGAACTTGAAAACAACTTGTAGCTTCATTCTTGACTCGTTTGTACATGGAAACAACTTGTAAAACCTTGTAGCATCACTCTTCATTCTTTTGAGTTTGAATACAATTCGTAACAATTTTAGGCCTCATTCTTGACTCGTTTATACGTGGAAACAACATGTAAAACCTTATAGCATCATTCTTCTCTCGTTTGAGCTTCAATGTGATTCATAACAATTTGTGGCTTCATTCTTGACACGTTCGAACTTGAGAACAACTTGTACCTTCATTCTTGAGTCGTTTGTACATGTAAACAACTAGTAAAACCTTGTAGCATCATTTTTCACTCTTTTGAGCTTGAATGCAATTTATAACAATTTTAGGCTTCATTCATGACTCGTTCGAACTTGAAAACAACTTGTAGCTTCATTCTTGACTCGTTTATACGTTGAAACAACATGTAAAACCTTATAGCATCCTTCTTCTCTTGTTAGAGTTTCAATGTAATTCATAAAAATTTGAGGCTTCATTCTTCTCTCGTTCGAACTTGAAAACAACTTGTAGCTCCATTCTTGACTCGTTTGTACATGGAAACAACTTGTAAACCCTTGTAGCATCATTTTTCACTCTTTGGAGCTTGATTGCAATTTATAACAATTTTAGGCTTCATTCTTGACTCGTTCGAACTTGAAAATAACTTGTAGCTTCATTCTTGACTTGTTTATACGTGGAAACAACATGTAAAACCTTATAGCATTATTCTTCTCTTGTTTGAGTTTCAATGTAATTCATAAAAATTTGAGGCTTCATTCTTGACTCGTTCGAACTTGAAAATAACTTGTAGCTTCATTCTTCACTCCTTTGTACATGGAAACAACTTGTAAACCCTTGTAGCATCATTTTTCACACTTTGGAGCTTGAATGCAATTTATAACAATTTTAGGCTTCATTCTTGACTCGTTCGAATTTGAAAACAACTTGTAGCTTCATTCTTGACTCGTTTGTACATGGAAAGAACTTGTAAAACCTTGTAGCATCACTCTTCATTCTTTTGAGTTTGAATACAATTCGTAACAATTTTAGGCCTCATTCTTGACTCGTTTATACGTGGAAACAACATGTAAAACCTTATAGCATCATTCTTCTCTCGTTTGAGCTTCAATGTGATTCATAACAATTTGAGGCTTCATTCTTGACACGTTCGAACTTGAGAACAACTTGTACCTTCATTCTTGCGTCGTTTGTACATGTAAACAACTAGTAAAACCTTGTAGCATCATTTTTCACTCTTTTGAGCTAGAATGCAATTTATAACAATTTTAGGCTTCATTCTTGACTCGTTCGAACTTGAAAACAACTTGTAGCTTCATTCTTGACTAGTTTGTATATGGAAACAACTTGTAAAACCTTGTAGCATCATTTTTCACTCTTAGGAGCTTGAATGAAATTTATAGCAATTTTAGGCTTCATTCTTGACTCGTTCGAATTTGAAAACAACTTGTAGCTTCATTCTTGACTCGTTTATACGTTGAAACAACATGTAAAACCTTATAGCATCATTCTTCTCTTGTTAGAGTTTCAATGTAATTCATAAAAATTTGAGGCTTCATTCTTCTCTCGTTCGAACTTGAAAACAACTTGTAGCTTCATTCTTGACTCGTTTGTACATGGAAACAACTTGTAAACCCTTGTAGCATTATTTTTCACTCTTTGGAGCTTGAATGCAATTTATAACAATTTTAGGCTTCATTCTTGACTCGTTCGAACTTGAAAATAACTTGTAGCTTCATTCTTGACTTGTTTATACGTGGAAACAACATGTAAAACCTTATAGCATTATTCTTCTCTTGTTTGAGTTTCAATGTAATTCAGAAAAATTTGAGGCTTCATTCTTGACTCGTTCGAACTTGAAAACAACTTGTAGCTTCATTCTTCACTCGTTTGTACATGGAAACAACTTGTAAACCCTTGTAGCATCATTTTTCACACTTTGGAGCTTGAATGCAATTTATAACAATTTTAGGCTTCATTCTTGACTCGTTCGAATTTGAAAACAACTTGTAGCTTCATTCTTGACTAGTTTGTACATGGAAACAACTAGTAAAACCTTGTAGCATCACTCTTCATTCTTTTGAGTTTGAATACAATTCGTAACAATTTTAGGCCACATTCTTGACTCGTTTATACGTGGAAACAACATGTAAAACCTTATAGCATCATTCTTCTCTCGTTTGAGCTTCAATGTGATTCATAACAATTTGAGGCTTCATTCTTGACACGTTCGAACTTGAGAACAACTTGTAGCTTCATTCTTGAGTCGATTGTACATGTAAATAACTAGTAAAACCTTGTAGCATAATTCTTCTTTCGTTTGAGATTCAATGTAATTTATAACAATTTAAGGCTTAATTCTTGACACATTCGAACTTGAGAACAACTTGTAGCATCATTCTAGATTCGTTTGTACATGGAAACAACTTGTACACCCTTGTAGCATCATTTTTCACTCTTTGGAGCTTGAATGCAATTTATAACAATTTTAGGCTTCATTCTTGACTCGTTCGAACTTGAAAATAACTTGTAGCTTCATTCTTGACTTGTTTATACGTGGAAACAACATGTAAAACCTTATAGCATTATTCTTCTCTTGTTTGAGTTTCAATGTAATTCATAAAAATTTGAGGCTTCATTCTTGACTCGTTCGAACTTGAAAACAACTTGTAGCTTCATTCTTCACTCCTTTGTACATGGAAACAACTTGTAAACCCTTGTAGCATCATTTTTCACACTTTGGAGCTTGAATGCAATTTATAACAATTTTAGGCTTCATTCTTGACTCGTTCGAACTTGAAAACAACTTGTAGCTTCATTCTTGACTCGTTTGTACATGGAAACAACTTGTAAACCCTTGTAGCATCATTTTTCACTCTTTGGAGCTTGAATGCAATTTATAACAATTTTAGGCTTCATTCTTGACTCGTTCGAACTTGAAAATAACTTGTAGCTTCATTCTTGACTTGTTTATACGTGGAAACAACATGTAAAACCTTATAGCATTATTCTTCTCTTGTTTGAGTTTCAATGTAATTCATAAAAATTTGAGGCTTCATTCTTGACTCGTTCGAACTTGAAAACAACTTGTAGCTTCATTCTTCACTCCTTTGTACATGGAAACAACTTGTAAACCCTTGTAGCATCATTTTTCACACTTTGGAGCTTGAATGCAATTTATAACAATTTTAGGCTTCATTCTTGACTCGTTCGAATTTGAAAACAACTTGTAGCTTCATTCTTGACTCGTTTGTACATGGAAACAACTTGTAAAACCTTGTAGCATCACTCTTCATTCTTTTGAGTTTGAATACCATTCGTAACAATTTTAGGCCTCATTCTTGACTCGTTTATACGTGGAAACAACATGTAAAACCTTATAGCATCATTTTTCTCTCGTTTGAGCTTCAATGTGATTCATAACAATTTGAGGCTTCATTCTTGACACGTTCGAACTTGAGAACAACTTGTACCTTCATTCTTGAGTCGTTTGTACATGTAAACAACTAGTAAAACCTTGTAGCATCATTTTTCACTCTTTTGAGCTTGAATGCAATTTATAACAATTTTATGCTTCATTCTTGACTCGTTCGAACTTGAAAACAACTTGTAACTTCATTCTTGACTCGTTTATACGTGGAAACAACATGTAAAACCTTATAGCATCATTCTTCTCTTGTTTGAGTTTCAATGTAATTCATAAAAATTGGAGGCTTCATTCTTGACTCGTTCGAACTTGAAAACAACTTGTAGCTTCATTCTTGACTCGTTTGTACATGGAAACAACTTGTAAAACCTTGTAGCATCTCTCTTCATTCTTTTGAGTTTGAATACAATTCGTAACAATTTTAGGCCTCATTCTTGACTCGTTTATACGTGGAAACAACATGTAAAACCTTATAGCATCATTCTTCTCTCGTTTGAGCTTCAATGTGATTCATAACAATTTGAGGCTTCATTCTTGACACGTTCGAACTTGAGAACAACTTGTACCTTCATTCTTGAGTCGTTTGTACATGGAAACAACTAGTAAAACCTTGTAGCATCATTTTTCACTCTTTTGAGCTTGAATGCAATTTATAACAATTTTAGGCTTCATTCTTGACTCGTTCGAACTTGAAAACAACTTGTAGCTTCATTCTTGACTAGTTTGTATATGGAAACAACTTGTAAAACCTTGTAGCATCATTTTTCACTCTTAGGAGCTTGAATGAAATTTATAGCAATTTTAGGCTTCATTCGTGACTCGTTCGAATTTGAAAACAACTTGTAGCTTCATTCTTGACTCGTTTATACGTTGAAACAACATGTAAAACCTTATAGCATCATTCTTCTCTTGTTAGAGTTTCAATGTAATTCATAAAAATTTGAGGCTTCATTCTTCTCTCGTTCGAACTTGAAAACAACTTGTAGCTTCATTCTTGACTCGTTTGTACATGGAAACAACTTGTAAACCCTTGTAGCATCATTTTTCACTCTTTGGAGCTTGAATGCAATTTATAACAATTTTAGGCTTCATTCTTGACTCGTTCGAACTTGAAAATAACTTGTAGCTTCATTCTTGACTTGTTTATACGTGGAAACAACATGTAAAACCTTATAGCATTATTCTTCACTCGTTTGTACATGGAAACAACTTGTAAACCCTTGTAGCATCATTTTTCACTCTTTTGAGCTTGAATGCAATTTATAACAATTTTAGGCTTCATTCTTGACTCGTTCGAACTTGAAAACAACTTGTAGCTTCTTCTTGACTAGTTTGGACATGGAAACAACTTGTAAAACCTTGTAGCATCACTCTTCATTCTTTTGAGTTTGAATACAATTCGTAACAATTTTAGGCCTCATTCTTGACTCGTTTATACGTGGAAACAACATGTAAAACCTTATAGCATCATTCTTCTCTCGTTTGAGCTTCAATGTGATTCATAACAATTTGAGGCTTCATTCTTGACACGTTCGAACTTGAGAACAACTTGTAGCTTCATTCTTGAGTCGATTGTACATGTAAATAACTAGTAAAACATTGTAGCATAATTCTTCTCTCGTTTGAGATTCAATGTAATTTATAACAATTTAAGGCTTAATTCTTGACTCGTTCGAACTTGAGAACAACTTGTAGCATCATTCTAGACTCGTTTGTACATGGAAACAACTTGTAAACCCTTGTAGCATCATTTTTCACTCTTTGGAGCTTGAATGCAATTTATAACAATTTTAGGCATCATTCTTGACTCGTTCGAACTTGAAAACAACTTGTAGCTTCATTCTTGACTCGTTTATACGTGGAAACAACATGTAAAACCTTATAGCATCATTCTTCTCTTGTTTGAGTTTCAATGTAATTCATATAAATTTGAGGCTTCATTCTTGACTCGTTCGAACTTGAAAACAACTTGTAGCTTCATTCTTGACTCGTTTGTACATGGAAACAACTTGTAAAACCTTGTAGCATCACTCTTCATTCTTTTGAGTTTGAATACAATTCGTAAAAATTTTAGGCCTCATTCTTGACTCGGTTATACGTGGAAACAACATGTAAAACCTTATAGCAACATTCTTCTCTCGTTTGAGCTTCAATGTGATTCATAACAATTTGAGGCTTGATTCTTGACACGTTCGAACTTGAGAACAACTTGTACCTTCATTCTTGAGTCGTTTGTACATGTAAACAACTAGTAAAACCTTGTAGCATCATTTTTCACTCTTTTGAGCTTGAATGCAATTTATAACAATTTTAGGCTTCATTCTTGACTCGTTCGAACTTGAAAACAACTTGTAGCTTCATTCTTGACTAGTTTGTATATGGAAACAACTTGTAAAACCTTGTAGCATCATTTTTCACTCTTAGGAGCTTGAATGAAATTTATAACAATTTTAGGCTTCATTCCTGACTCGTTAGAATTTGAAAACAACTTGTAGCTTCATTCTTGACCCGTTTATACGTTGAAACAACATGTAAAACCTTATAGCATCATTCTTCTCTTGTTAGAGTTTCAATGTAATTCATAAAAATTTGTGGCTTCATTCTTCTCTCGTTTGAACTTGAAAAAAACTTGTAGCTTCATTCTTGACTCGTTTGTACATGGAAACAACTTGTAAACCCTAGTAGCATCATTTTTCACTCTTTGGAGCTTGAATGCAATTTATAACAATTTTAGGCTTCATTCTTGACTCGTTCAAATTTGAAAACAACTTGTAGCTTCATTCTTGACTAGTTTGTACATGGAAACAACTTGTAAAACCTTGTAGCATCTGTAACGATCGAGGTAATTAAATCTATTTGAATAATATGGAGTATATGATTTATGTGTTTTAATGTATTAAGATATGATATGTGGTCATTTTATATGTCTAGTTGACTGCCTGTTTGACCGTATCATGCTTAAGTGTTTTAATTAAGTGATTAATTGATTTTTCATGCTTAATTGAGTGACTGTTTGATTTTTATAAAATTATTGGTGTGTCCAATAATTATGAAATTTTATATGTAGCTCCTATGTGATTTTAGAGAATTTCTAAAAATGGTGATGTATTTAATTATAGTCCAAGTGATTTTATATAAATCTTTCATTCCTGTTTTATTCTAGAGATATTACTCTTCTAAATTCCATATTTAATTATTGGAATGCCCAAAAATCATGAAACCTGTTTCAAAATGTTTTTTTTATATTTTGAGACTTGTGAAAAATATAAGTTTATTTTATTTGAGCCCAAAATTATTTTTAATGATTTTTCTCCTCTTATTTCCTATTTATGCACTAAAACTTCAAAGATTTTTAATTAATTCGTTATTCATCAGAAAAATATTTCAAAAATATGGGGAAGCTTCTAAACTCATGCTCTTAATTTTAAAAATATAAAACTCATTTTTGTACCCATTTATACCCAAAATTCGATTTATTAATCGATTTAATTACATAAAACAGCAATTGTGAAATTACGAAAGTACCCTCGCTTTATACAAAAACAGCAGCAGTTCTTTTTCTTCCCCACTCTGCAGTTTCTTGTCTAGGTTCGGTTCTCTTCCGTTCCTTGGGCGATTATTGCAGTTCCTCTTGTTTGTCATCGTTTTATTGCTAATTCTTACTATATTGTTGATTTCCATGCTAATACTCAAGCTAGCTTTCCTTGTATTCACTAATTGAGCATTGCATGTATATATTTATATGTGCCGTGTATGTATGTTCGATAGTAGTTACATGCAATGGCTGCTATGATGTGATTCTTGTGATTTAGACTGGTACAATGCTAGGTATGCAATCCTTGTAGCTTTGATGTCGAGATACCGAGAATCGGGACTCCATCGGAAGCTCACCGCCGACTATGAGCTCCGGTGAGTCGGTGGTTTAGGCAATGATGTCCTTGAGCCTTAAATTGACTTGTTAAGATCATATAAATGTCTAGCTGGCTGTGTGAGTGGACTGTTTGTGTTGCATGTCGTTTTTTTAAAGATTTCCGGCTATAACTTGATTTTGCCGATTGTGTACCGATGTTTCCGGCAAGGAGTTCTTTGCATTATGTTTAAACTGTGGAGTATTAATTTTAGAGGAGATGCATGTCAAGATTTTGTATTGTTGGCCAGGGCTTTTACCATTTTCGATTGGTAGCTAAGCTAATTTACATATATACATGTGTGCTTGAATATTTTGGGTATATACATGGTGAAGTAATTCAATTGTGATGTTAATTGTCATGCTCGATTAGTAAAAAAATCAAATTTTGCATATTATAGCTTCGGCTAGTTTCTTAATTTCTCGAATAATGCCATGATTTTCCGACTTGTGTACTTTGGTTTTAGTCGAGAATGGTTAATTAGGAACTAACTAAGTAAACAATAGCTTCATATTAATTATTGATAGCCTTAATTGAATTGTAATTGTATTACAAATTTTTGACTGATATACATGTGCATATGTTATGATTAAAGTGGAAATCATACATGATTAATTGAATTAGCTAAGTTGCTTGGTCAAGTTATGTTAAACATGATAGCCTTTTTTTTTCAAATATGTGTATATTGGTATTCTATATTCGAATGCCATTCATTGATTGCCAATATGAGTTTAAGTAATTGAACATGGATTAGCATAATATAGAATTTAATTAAGAACTAGATTGACTATATCAATAAGCAGTTGTTACCTGAGTTGTTTCAGTTATTCTGAATGATAGTAGTATTGTATATTATTTATAGCTATTGCTTGTTTGATATGGATTTGGTGCAAACATGATTGTATAATGGGTTATGATTGAGATTAATGTTTGGTTGTGTCGGTTGTATTCCGACGGATAGCTCCAATTACAGGGGAAGTGCTGCCAAAATTTTCTAAAACTAAAACAACTTTGTAAAGCATTATTGGCACACCACTTCTGTATAGGAATGACTATCAGTCAGGAATATTGTAGATGATCTAATTGTCTATGTGATACTTGTTTGCCAGTATAGAAGTGATTTTAGTAGAATATGTCTATAGTGGATGATATATGTGTTTAAGGGTTGCATTATCGAAAGGGTAGAATAGTTAGACGTTATGGAGAACGTCGAGAGTTTATAAGATTCTGAAATAGTATTATTTTTGTGTAGCTACGAAGGATATTGAGGTGAAGGACAAAGGGAAGGCTAAAGTAGAGAGTTAGTGTCTGGTGTAGGCGATCTACCTGTTCCACAGCTGTAGCATTCCTTGTTTGAGGCAAGTAACTACTGCCTAACCTCTTTCAACTTAAACACTGTTTTATAAACTGCTTTATGACCCTGCAACTGTATTATCTTATCTCGACTGTATTACCTTGTTTCAACTGTTTTAAACTATATCATGTCCTACTTTAATTGCTTTATTTAAACTGCAACCTTATATCAGATTCAATTGCACTTTAAACTTTTCAATCCCTGAACTGTTATCGACAACGTATAAACTAGTTTTACAAATCTTAAACCAGTGATCTTGAGCTGTGAGTTATGCTACCACCACTTCTTAACAATAATTGCTTAAACCTAAACCTTAAAAGAACCCTGTTATTTAGGCCTAACTACTGTTCTGATTAAATGTTTTACAACTGTTTTCAAAAACAACTGTTATACTTATGGATTGACCCTGCACCTTGACTTCATAACTTTAACTTGTTTTAAATTTCCAATTCATGATTTCAGCTTACCCTATTACAACAGAGACTTGTTTTGAGATTTACCCTGGAATAAACTTTACCTCTGTCTAATGATCTTAAAAATGGATTTAAATATGGAATCCGACTTTCAAGAAGTCTTTTTCATCAAATGATTTGGTAACTTTAAAAAGAAAAAGGTTTTGGTTATTATAGGAATTCCGATCAAAATGGTTTCTGCGGATTCCTATAGGTTGGAGGCGTAAGAGGCCGAGTGACGCCGGTCCAGCACTTTTTATGTGTAGACTATAATGAGATAGTCAATGGCTATAATGAGATAGCCCAAGGCCAATGGCAATAAGTGCCTTTATGAGTACTCCTTATGTCCAGAGGGACTTTAGTCCGTTATGGGGACTTTACGTGGCTGATCACCCGTATTGTCTGGCGTTGTGAGAAAACTTCAACCAAAATGATTGTTTTAAACAGAAAAGGTCCTAATGAGAGGACAGTTTTATAAATGTTTTGAAAAGTAAAGGTCCTAATGAAAGGACAATTTTATAGATGATTTTAAAAGCAAGGTCCTAATGAGAGGACAGTTTTATAAAATGTTTTGAAAGAATCAATCCTAAGGAAATGATAGTTTTATATAAATGGACTTTGAAATGATTAGTAATGAATAATGAAATGCTTTGTTATAACCTGTCATACAGCTTCAATTATCAGACATATCTTGGGTTGACCTTGTTTCAATTGTTATACATTATTTTCCTGTTATCCATCTAACCCTGCAGATTACTCTTATACTTACACCTGGTTATTGCTTTCCAGTTTCTTGTTTACTCTGTACCAGTTATTGAAATTGTTTAACCCTGCCAGCAGTTTTATAAAAGAAAGTTTTGCGAGTAATGATTACCCTGACTAGTATGTTAATTACAATTTTGGGACAATGAGGTCCAGCAATGATTTTAAAGCATGGTTTTGCGAAAAGACTTTTAAATTATATGTATAAGCCTGTAGAACTGTTTTTAACCAGTATGGTTACTTGCTGAGCTTTTGTAGCTCATTCTTTTATTTTTCTAACATCTACAGCTTTTGAGAATCATGGTCCGTATTAAGCAGACTGCTCGGAAGAACATGTCTTACATGAACTTTGCTAGGCTGGCTGAGAGGGAACAGGTAGGATCGAGGCAGAGTTGGAAGGAAAAGACTTTGTTTAGTCTTGTACTTTTATTAGTAGATCTTGAGATGTTTCAGGAGTTGTAATATTATTTTCGTTGATGTAAATATAAATATAAATGAATGTAGTTGTGTGCTTGTTTCATACCATTACCTTGAAAGGTCCAGGCGAGTAGTCGGGGTCATATTTGTGCGTATTTTCTATTATTGTTATTTAGGGTGCATGCATATAGAGTGTCAGTGACGCCCCGATCTAGACCCCGGGTCGGGAGGGCGCCACAGGTTGGTATCAGAGCTAAGGTTTTGGTCACTGAAACAAGCCAGGACTAAGTTAAACAAGTAGATCATTTAATAACAGAAGATAGAGTAATGGTAAGATAGGATTAGATATCGAAGAGTGGTTTAGATATTAGGATTTTAACTGTAGATTTAAGGTGATCTTATCCCTTTTTGCTTTACATATCGTATTATTGCAAGCTCGTGGTATTGTTTCACAACCACCACCCTCTCCTAGTTCCTCTGATTCTTCTTCTTCGGATTCTGACGATGATGTTATAGTCATATCCAGTTCTGAGAGCGAGGAGGAGTTGATTCCTGAGCCCGTTGCTCAGCCTGACCTACCCTCAGGGAGTGCTTGTGCCCCTATTCGCCGTAGAGTTTATAGGCCAGCTGAGAGTTCCCGAGCATCCTGTCGAGTGGTGGGAGGATCGCATTAGAGCTGTTGAGGAGGAGGGACGTAGGCAGATTGCGGCTAGGGCATTTCCAGACGATGTGGCGGAGCGGGCAGGAGAGTTAACCCGTGTGCTTAGTAGACTGCTGATTGGACTCAGGGCAGCCAGAGACAGGGATCACAGGGGTGATTAGATGTCAGGATGTTTGAGTGTTAGAAGGGACATTTGTTAGAGCCCTCTAGCACACTTGCCCAGATGTTATTTCTATTTTCTTCCCAGTACTTTTATTTCGTGTTTGTACTTTAACTATCTTGCACTTTGGTACTTTTCGTATCTATGTATGTTGCTTTTCAGTTCCAGTATCTTCCGATATATCTGTCATTTACTTTTTCGCACATTTGACCATAAACTGTTCCTTTCCTTTACCAGTACCTTATTTATACCTGTTGTGCTAACCTGTTTTCGGTAAAACCTTCATATCCTTGTGGTACAGGCAACTTATGTAGTAATGATACTACAAGATTGATTTTTTTTTTTATATAGAGTTTTAATGCTCAAATGGTTTTAAAAAGTATTTGAACTGTTTACAATATGATGTAGTGTATTGCTTAATAAGTTGCTTGTGTCCCTATAGTAAATGCCGCCAAGAAAAAGAAACACTTCAAATTCGTCTCAGAACCAAAATACTCAAGATCAAAATCCCATGGACCCTACAGTTGCCCAACTCATTCAGCTGCTACAACAGCAGACAGCTCTTTTAACTCAGCAACAGCAAAGACCTTCTGCACCCCCAGCAGTTACTTTTAAATCTTTTCAAGCAGTGAAACCACCTGAATTTAAAGGATCCACGAACCCAGTAGAAGCCCAAACTTGGCTTAAGGAAATGGAAAAAGCTTTTCAGTTAGTAGACGTAGATGAAGATAAGAAGACTGAGTATGCTAGTTACTTTCTTAAAGCTGAAGCCGGTTACTGGTGGGAGTCTACGAAGATGCTTCAGGGTGAAGGTGTGATTTCTTGGGATCGGTTTACAGAATTGTTTTTAGAAAAGTACTTTCCTAGTTTCATGAAGGACCAGATGGAGATTAAATTTCTAGAACTGAAGCAAGGAGGTATGAGTGTAGCAGAGTACGAGGCCAAGTTTTCTGAGATGGCCAGGTTTGTGCCAGAATTTGTTAACACTGACGTCAAAAAGGCCAAGAGGTTTCAGCAAGGCCTAAGGCCATGGATTAGAAGTAGGGTAGCAGTTTTTGAGTTGCAAAGCTTTACTGCAATAGTTCAAAAAGCAATGATCGTGGAAGGAGAAAGTGACATGTCCCAGAAGGAGAAGGACAACAGAAAGAGAAAGTTTGGTGCTAGGGAAGACAGTCAGGGACATGGTAATTTTAGAAACAAGTTTCATAGAAGGCCAGAAGGTCAGAGAAGTGATTTCCAGCAGATTAAGAATGGTAATGATGGAGGAGGGAGACAAAACAATAAAGCTCAAGGTTTCAACCAGCCGAAGGCCATCAGACAGTTTGTTCCTGAATGCAAAATTTGTGGAAGGAAGCACTCTGGAGTTTGTAATAAGCCCAATATTACCTGCTTCAAATGCAACAGGAAAGGACATTATGCAGCAGAATGCAACAGTCAGAGTCAGAATCAAAATCAAAAGTCAGGGATCAAATGCTATAAGTGTGGCAAGCTAGGTCACATGGCAAGGGAATGCAAGGAACCTACACAGCCTACCAATGTTCTCCGAATAGCTGGAACTCCGTCTCAATCTTCAGCACATCAATCTAGAGCAAGAACATTCAACATGACTCAGAAAGAAGCTATTCAGGACGTGGATGTGATATCAGGTACACTTCCTGTTAACTCAGTGCAAGCTAGTGTATTGATTGATTCAGGAGCTACTAAGTCTTTTGTATCTCAAGATTTTCTTGGTAAATTGCAATGTGAAGTCCGACCTTTGGATCAAGCCTTAGTTATAGAAGTAGCTAACCAGGCAACGATTCCAGTAAGCCAAGTTTGTCCTAGTTGTGACATTGAAATAGGCAGTTGTCATTTTCTTGCTAACTTGATACCTTTTAAGTTAGGTGAATTTGATGTAATTCTAGGGATGGATTGGTTGTCAGAATACAAGGCTCAAATAGATTGTAGGAATAAGAAGTTAAAGTTGAAAACCCTAGAAGGAGAAGAAGTTGAATTTCGAGGTACCCGGCAAGTCAAGAAGTTTTTGAATATTGCTCAGGCAAAGAGATTTCTGCGTCAAGGATGTGAGGCTTACCTAGCCTATGTTGTAGACACTGAGAAGAAGTCAGTTCAGTTAGAAGATGTTCCTATCGTCAATGAATTTCCCGATGTGTTTCCAGATGAATTGCCAGGCTTACCTTCCGATAGGGAAATAGAATTCTCCATTGATTTAGCTCCAGGCACTGAGCCAGTTTCCAAAGCTCCGTATAGAATGGCGCCAGTTGAGATGAAAGAATTGGCGAGTCAAATACAAGATCTCTTGGATAAAGGAATTATAAGGCCTAGTGTGTCCCCTTGGGGAGCACCAGTTTTGTTTGTTAAAAAGAAGGATGGAAGCATGAGGTTGTGCATAGATTACCGAGAGTTAAACAAGCTAACCATCAAGAACAAGTACCCGTTGCCGAGAATAGATGATCTTTTCGACCAGCTGAAAGGAGCCGAATGGTTCTCAAAAATTGATTTAAGGTCCGGATACCATCAACTCAAGATCAAACCTGAAGATGTATCTAAAACAGCATTCAGAACAAGGTACGGACACTATGAATTTTTAGTTATGGCTTTTGGATTGACAAATGCCCCAGCAGCATTTATGGATCTGATGAACAGAGTCTTTAAGAAATATTTAGACAAGTTTGTAATTGTTTTCATCGACGACATCCTGATATATTCTAAGTCAGAAGAAGAGCATGCAGATCATTTGAGAATTGCTTTAGAGACTTTAAGGAAGGAGAAATTGTATGCGAAGTTTTCAAAATGTGAATTTTGGTTGAAGGAAGTACAATTCTTAGGTCATGTTGTCAGCAGAGAAGGCATCAAAGTTGATCCGGCGAAGATAGAAGCAGTGATGAAATGGGAAAGACCAAGGACTCCAACAGAAGTCAGAAGTTTTCTGGGTTTAGCGGGATACTATCGTAGATTTGTTCAAGATTTTTCAAAGATAGCTACCCCTATGACCAAGTTGACAAGGAAGAATGAAAAGTTTGTATGGAATGAGAAGTGTGAAGAAAGCTTTGAAGAGCTAAAGCGGAGACTAGTGTCTGCCCCAGTATTGGTATTACCAGACGATCAAGGAAATTTTGTCATCTACAGTGACGCTTCACTCAAAGGTTTGGGATGTGTTCTGATGCAACATGGGAAAGTTATTGCATATGCTTCCAGGCAGTTAAGACCTCACGAATTGAAGTATCCTACACATGATCTGGAATTAGCTGCCATCGTATTTGCATTAAAGATTTGGAGGCACTATTTGTACGGAGAAAAGTGTGAGATTTTTACTGACCATAAGAGTTTGAAGTATATCTTTACTCAGAAAGAATTGAATATGAGACAGAGAAGATGGTTGGAATTGATCAAGGACTATGACTGCACGATCAACTACCATCCAGGCAAGGCGAATGTTGTAGCAGATGCTTTAAGTAGAAAAGAAAGATTGAATATAATGGTTTCGTCTGAAGAATTGATCAAAGAGTTTGAGAAATTGGAAATAGAGGTATGTGATTCTGATTCAGTGGAAGAAATGGTGTATACAATGACTTTTCAGCCAGAATTGTTAGAAAAGATCAAGAAATGTCAAGATCAGACGATGAGTCAAGACATAACCAAGTTGATTGGAGAGGAGTTAAAAAGTCAGAAGGACGATAAAGGAATCTTTAGGTTTTCCTCACGAATTTGGATCCCCAATGTTCAAGAGCTCAAGAATGAAATCTTGCATGATGCACATAGTTCAAGATACTCTATTCATCCAGGAAGCACAAAGATGTATAAAGATTTGAAGGAAAATTTTTGGTGGCCCAACATGAAAAGAGATGTGGCGGAATGGATCAGTAAATGTTATACATGCCAGAGAGTCAAAGCTGAACATCAGAGGCCCAGCGGATTGTTGCAACCACTAGAGATTCCAGAATGGAAATGGGAGAATCTTGCTATGGATTTTGTAGTAGGTCTACCAAGGACTAAAGCTAATCATGATGCTATCTGGGTAATAATAGACAGATTGACCAAGTCAGCGCACTTTCTACCTATCAACGAAAGATTTTCACTGGACAAGTTGGTTCATTTGTATCTGAAAGAGATTGTTATGCGCCATGGTGTTCCTGTATCAATAGTGTCAGACAGAGACCCGAGGTTTAATTCAGGATTTTGGAAGAAGTTTCAAGAATGTTTGGGAACAAAGCTGAATATGAGTACTGCATATCATCCTCAGACAGATGGCCAGAGTGAAAGGACAATCCAAACCATTGAAGATATGTTAAGAGTTTGTGCCTTAGATTTTGAAGGAAGCTGGGACGAGCATCTACCGTTAGTGGAATTTTCTTATAACAACAGCTATCATGCCAGTATTGGGATGCCCCCGTATGAAGCTTTATATGGAAGAAAATGCAGATCACCAGTGTGTTGGAATGAAGTCGGTGAGCGTAAGATTTTGGGTCCAGAGTTAGTTCAGCAAACTAAAGAAAAGATTGAGTTGATTCAGAAGAGATTGCTAGCTGCTCAAGATAGGCAAAAGAAGTATGCTGACCAGTCAAGGAAAGATATGAATTTTGAAGAAGGTGACCAAGTGTTGTTAAAGATTTCTCCGTGGAAAGGTGTTAGTAGATTTGGCAAGAGAGGAAAGCTTAATCCACGATATATAGGACCTTTTGAAGTTCTGAAGCAAGTTGGGAAAGTTGCATATGAATTGGCTCTACCACCGCAGATGCAGCACATTCACAATGTTTTTCACGTGTCTATGCTTCGAAAGTACAATCCTGATATGAGCCATGTGATAGAATATGAACCCTTGGAGATTCAACCTGACTTGTCCTATGTAGAACAGCCTGTAGAGATTCAGGATCGTAAGGATAAAGTTTTAAGGAATAAGTCTGTTAGGCTTGTAAAGGTTTTGTGGAGAAACCCTCGAGTTGAGGAATCCACCTGGGAACTTGAGAGTGAGATGCTCGAGAAGTATCCCTATTTGTTTACTTAGGCTGATTCTGAGGACAGAATCTTTTTAAGGGGGGGAGAATGTAACGATCGAGGTAATTAAATCTATTTGAATAATATGGAGTATATGATTTATGTGTTTTAATGTATTAAGATATGATATGTGGTCATTTTATATGTCTAGTTGACTGCCTGTTTGACCGTATCATGCTTAAGTGTTTTAATTAAGTGATTAATTGATTTTTCATGCTTAATTGAGTGACTGTTTGATTTTTATAAAATTATTGGTGTGTCCAATAATTATGAAATTTTATATGTAGCTCCTATGTGATTTTAGAGACTTTCTAAAAATGGTGATGTATTTAATTATAGTCCAAGTGATTTTATATAAATCTTTCATTCCTGTTTTATTCTAGAGATATTACTCTTCTAAATTCCATATTTAATTATTGGAATGCCCAAAAATCATGAAACCTGTTTCAAAATGTTTTTTTTATATTTTGAGACTTGTGAAAAATATAAGTTTATTTTATTTGAGCCCAAAATTATTTTTAATGATTTTTCTCCTCTTATTTCCTATTTATGCACTAAAACTTCAAAGATTTTTAATTAATTCGTTATTCATCAGAAAAATATTTCAAAAATATGGGGAAGCTTCTAAACTCATGCTCTTAATTTTAAAAATATAAAACTCATTTTTGTACCCATTTATACCCAAAATTCGATTTATTAATCGATTTAATTACATAAAACAGCAATTGTGAAATTACGAAAGTACCCTCGCTTTATACAAAAACAGCAGCAGTTCTTTTTCTTCCCCACTCTGCAGTTTCTTGTCTAGGTTCGGTTCTCTTCCGTTCCTTGGGCGATTATTGCAGTTCCTCTTGTTTGTCATCGTTTTATTGCTAATTCTTACTATATTGTTGATTTCCATGCTAATACTCAAGCTAGCTTTCCTTGTATTCACTAATTGAGCATTGCATGTATATATTTATATGTGCCGTGTATGTATGTTCGATAGTAGTTACATGCAATGGCTGCTATGATGTGATTCTTGTGATTTAGACTGGTACAATGCTAGGTATGCAATCCTTGTAGCTTTGATGTCGAGATACCGAGAATCGGGACTCCATCGGAAGCTCACCGCCGACTATGAGCTCCGGTGAGTCGGTGGTTTAGGCAATGATGTCCTTGAGCCTTAAATTGACTTGTTAAGATCATATAAATGTCTAGCTGGCTGTGTGAGTGGACTGTTTGTGTTGCATGTCGTTTTTTTAAAGATTTCCGGCTATAACTTGATTTTGCCGATTGTGTACCGATGTTTCCGGCAAGGAGTTCTTTGCATTATGTTTAAACTGTGGAGTATTAATTTTAGAGGAGATGCATGTCAAGATTTTGTATTGTTGGCCAGGGCTTTTACCATTTTCGATTGGTAGCTAAGCTAATTTACATATATACATGTGTGCTTGAATATTTTGGGTATATACATGGTGAAGTAATTCAATTGTGATGTTAATTGTCATGCTCGATTAGTAAAAAAATCAAATTTTGCATATTATAGCTTCGGCTAGTTTCTTAATTTCTCGAATAATGCCATGATTTTCCGACTTGTGTACTTTGGTTTTAGTCGAGAATGGTTAATTAGGAACTAACTAAGTAAACAATAGCTTCATATTAATTATTGATAGCCTTAATTGAATTGTAATTGTATTACAAATTTTTGACTGATATACATGTGCATATGTTATGATTAAAGTGGAAATCATACATGATTAATTGAATTAGCTAAGTTGCTTGGTCAAGTTATGTTAAACATGATAGCCTTTTTTTTCAAATATGTGTATATTGGTATTCTATATTCGAATGCCATTCATTGATTGCCAATATGAGTTTAAGTAATTGAACATGGATTAGCATAATATAGAATTTAATTAAGAACTAGATTGACTATATCAATAAGCAGTTGTTACCTGAGTTGTTTCAGTTATTCTGAATGATAGTAGTATTGTATATTATTTATAGCTATTACTTGTTTGATATGGATTTGGTGCAAACATGATTGTATAATGGGTTATGATTGAGATTAATGTTTGGTTGTGTCGGTTGTATTCCGACGGATAGCTCCAATTACAGGGGAAGTGCTGCCAAAATTTTCTAAAACTAAAACAACTTTGTAAAGCATTATTGGCACACCACTTCTGTATAGGAATGACTATCAGTCAGGAATATTGTAGATGATCTAATTGTCTATGTGATACTTGTTTGCCAGTATAGAAGTGATTTTAGTAGAATATGTCTATAGTGGATGATATATGTGTTTAAGGGTTGCATTATCGAAAGGGTAGAATAGTTAGACGTTATGGAGAACGTCGAGAGTTTATAAGATTCTGAAATAGTATTATTTTTGTGTAGCTACGAAGGATATTGAGGTGAAGGACAAAGGGAAGGCTAAAGTAGAGAGTTAGTGTCTGGTGTAGGCGATCTACCTGTTCCACAGCTGTAGCATTCCTTGTTTGAGGCAAGTAACTACTGCCTAACCTCTTTCAACTTAAACACTGTTTTATAAACTGCTTTATGACCCTGCAACTGTATTATCTTATCTCGACTGTATTACCTTGTTTCAACTGTTTTAAACTATATCATGTCCTACTTTAATTGCTTTATTTAAACTGCAACCTTATATCAGATTCAATTGCACTTTAAACTTTTCAATCCCTGAACTGTTATCGACAACGTATAAACTAGTTTTACAAATCTTAAACCAGTGATCTTGAGCTGTGAGTTATGCTACCACCACTTCTTAACAATAATTGCTTAAACCTAAACCTTAAAAGAACCCTGTTATTTAGGCCTAACTACTGTTCTGATTAAATGTTTTACAACTGTTTTCAAAAACAACTGTTATACTTATGGATTGACCCTGCACCTTGACTTCATAACTTTAACTTGTTTTAAATTTCCAATTCATGATTTCAGCTTACCCTATTACAACAGAGACTTGTTTTGAGATTTACCCTGGAATAAACTTTACCTCTGTCTAATGATCTTAAAAATGGATTTAAATATGGAATCCGACTTTCAAGAAGTCTTTTTCATCAAATGATTTGGTAACTTTAAAAAGAAAAAGGTTTTGGTTATTATAGGAATTCCGATCAAAATGGTTTCTGCGGATTCCTATAGGTTGGAGGCGTAAGAGGCCGAGTGACGCCGGTCCAGCACTTTTTATGTGTAGACTATAATGAGATAGTCAATGGCTATAATGAGATAGCCCAAGGCCAATGGCAATAAGTGCCTTTATGAGTACTCCTTATGTCCAGAGGGACTTTAGTCCGTTATGTGGACTTTACGTGGCTGATCACCCGTATTGTCTGGCGTTGTGAGAAAACTTCAACCAAAATGATTGTTTTAAACAGAAAAGGTCCTAATGAGAGGACAGTTTTATAAATGTTTTGAAAAGTAAAGGTCCTAATGAAAGGACAATTTTATAGATGATTTTAAAAGCAAGGTCCTAATGAGAGGACAGTTTTATAAAATGTTTTGAAAGAATCAATCCTAAGGAAATGATAGTTTTATATAAATGGACTTTGAAATGATTAGTAATGAATAATGAAATGCTTTGTTATAACCTGTCATACAGCTTCAATTATCAGACATATCTTGGGTTGACCTTGTTTCAATTGTTATACATTATTTTCCTGTTATCCATCTAACCCTGCAGATTACTCTTATACTTACACCTGGTTATTGCTTTCCAGTTTCTTGTTTACTCTGTACCAGTTATTGAAATTGTTTAACCCTGCCAGCAGTTTTATAAAAGAAAGTTTTGCGAGTAATGATTACCCTGACTAGTATGTTAATTACAATTTTGGGACAATGAGGTCCAGCAATGATTTTAAAGCATGGTTTTGCGAAAAGACTTTTAAATTATATGTATAAGCCTGTAGAACTGTTTTTAACCAGTATGGTTACTTGCTGAGCTTTTGTAGCTCATTCTTTTATTTTTCTAACATCTACAGCTTTTGAGAATCATGGTCCGTATTAAGCAGACTGCTCGGAAGAACATGTCTTACATGAACTTTGCTAGGCTGGCTGAGAGGGAACAGGTAGGATCGAGGCAGAGTTGGAAGGAAAAGACTTTGTTTAGTCTTGTACTTTTATTAGTAGATCTTGAGATGTTTCAGGAGTTGTAATATTATTTTCGTTGATGTAAATATAAATATAAATGAATGTAGTTGTGTGCTTGTTTCATACCATTACCTTGAAAGGTCCAGGCGAGTAGTCGGGGTCATATTTGTGCGTATTTTCTATTATTGTTATTTAGGGTGCATGCATATAGAGTGTCAGTGACGCCCCGATCTAGACCCCGGGTCGGAAGGGCGCCACAGCATCACTCTTCATTCTTTTGAGTTTGAATGCAATTCGTAACAATTTTAGGCCTCATTCTTGACTCGTTTGTACGTGGAAACAACATGTAAAACCTTATAGCATCATTCTTCTCTCGTTTGAGCTTCAATGTGATTCATAACAATTTGAGGCTTCATTCTTGACACGTTCGAACTTGAGAACAACTTGTAGCTTCATTCTTGAGTCGTTTGTACATGTAAACAACTAGTAAAACCTTGTGGCATAATTCTTCTTTCGTTTGAGCTTCAATGTAATTTATAACAATTTAAGGCTTAATTCTTGACACATTCGAACTTGAGAACAACTTGTAGCATCATTCTAAACTCGTTTGTACATGGAAACAACTTGTAAACCCTTGTAGCATCATTTTTCACTCTTTGGAGCTTGAATGCAATTTATAACAATTTTAGGCTTCATTCTTGACTCATTCGAACTTGAAAACAACTTGTAGCTTCATTCTTGACAAGTTTGTACATGGAAACAACTTGTAAAACCTTGTAGCATCATTTTTCACTCTTTGGAGCTTGAATGAAATTTATAACAATTTTAGGCTTCATTCTTGACTCGTTCGAACTTGAAAACAACTTGTAGCTTCATTCTTGACTCGTTTATACATGGAAACAACTTGTAAAACCTTGTAGCATCATTCATCTCTCGTTTGAGCTTCAATGTGATTCATAACAATTTGAGGCTTCATTCTTGACACGTTCGAACTTGAGAACAACTTGAAGCTTCATTCTTGAGTCGTTTGTACATGTAAACAACTAGTAAAACCTTGTGGCATAATTCTTCTTTCGTTTGAGATTCAATGTAATTTATAACAATTTAAGTCTTAATTCTTGACACATTCGAACTTGAGAACAACTTGTAGCATCATTCTAGACTCGTTTTTACATGGAAACAACTTGTAAACCCTTGTAGCATCATTTTTCACTCTTTGGAGCTTGAATGCAATTTATAACAATTTTAGACTTCATTCTTGACTCGTTCGAACTTGAAAACAACTTGTAGCTTTATTCTTGACTAGTTTGTACATGGAAACAACTTGTAAAATCTTGTAGCATCATTTTTCACTCTTTGGAGCTTGAATGAAATTTATAACAATTTCTGGCTTCATTCTTGACTCGTTCGAACTTGAAAACAACTTGTAGCTTCATTCTTGACTCGTTTATACATGGAAACAACTTGTAAAAACTTGTAGCATCATTCATCTCTCGTTTGAGCTTCAATGTGATTCATAACAATTTGAGGCTTCATTCTTGACACGTTCGAACTTGAGAACAACTTGAAGCTTCATTCTTGAGTCGTTTGTACATGTAAACAACTAGTAAAACCTTGTGGCATAATTCTTCTTTCGTTTGAGATTAAATGTAATTTATAACAATTTAAGGCTTAATTCTTGACTCGTTCGAACTTGAGAACAACTTGTAGCATCATTCTAGACTCGTTTGTACATGGAAACAACTTGTAAACCCTTGTAGCATCATTTTTCACTCTTTGGAGCTTGAATGCAATTTATAACAATTTTAGGCTTCATTCTTGACTCGTTCGAACTTGAAAACAACTTGTAGCTTCATTCTTGACTCGTTTATACGTGGAAACAACATGTAAAACCTTATAGCATCATTCTTCTCTTGTTTGAGTTTCAATGTAATTCATATAAATTTGAGGCTTCATTCTTGACTCGTTCGAACTTGAAAACAACTTGTAGCTTCATTCTTGACTCGTTTGTACATGGAAACAACTTGTAAAACCTTGTAGCATCACTCTTCATTCTTTTGAGTTTGAATACAATTCGTAAAAATTTTAGGCCTCATTCTTGACTCGGTTATACGTGGAAACAACATGTAAACCCTTATAGCAACATTCTTCTCTCGTTTGAGCTTCAATGTGATTCATAACAATTTGAGGCTTGATTCTTGACACGTTCGAACTTGAGAACAACTTGTACCTTCATTGTTGAGTCGTTTGTACATGTAAACAACTAGTAAAACCTTGTAGCATCATTTTTCACTCTTTTGAGCTTGAATGCAATTTATAACAATTTTAGGCTTCATTCTTGACTCGTTCGAACTTGAAAACAACTTGTAGCTTCATTCTTGACTAGTTTGTATATGGAAACAACTTGTAAAACCTTGTAGCATCATTTTTCACTCTTAGGAGCTTGAATGAAATTTATAACAATTTTAGGCTTCATTCCTGACTCGTTCGAATTTGAAAACAACTTGTAGCTTCATTCTTGACTCGTTTATACGTTGAAACAACATGTAAAACCTTATAGCATCATTCTTCTCTTGTTAGAGTTTCAATGTAATTCATAAAAATTTGTGGCTTCATTCTTCTCTCGTTCGAACTTGAAAACAACTTGTAGCTTCATTCTTGACTCGTTTGTACATGGAAACAACTTGTAAACCCTAGTAGCATCATTTTTCACTCTTTGGAGCTTGAATGCAATTTATAACAATTTTAGGCTTCATTCTTGACTCGTTCAAATTTGAAAACAACTTGTAGCTTCATTCTTGACTAGTTTGTACATGGAAACAACTTGTAAAACCTTGTAGCATCACTCTTCATTCTTTTGAGTTTGAATACAATTCGTAACAATTTTAGGCCTCATTCTTGACTCGTTTGTACGTGGAAACAACATGTAAAACCTTATAGCATCATTCTTCTCTCGTTTGAGCTTCAATGTGATTCATAACAATTTGAGGCTTCATTCTTGACACGTTCGAACTTGAGAACAAATTGTAGCTTCATTCTTGAGTCGTTTGTACATGTAAACAACTAGTAAAACCTTGTGGCATAATTCTTCTTTCGTTTGAGCTTCAATGTAATTTATAACAATTTAAGGCTTAATTCTTGACACATTCGAACTTGAGAACAACTTGTAGCATCATTCTAAACTCGTTTGTACATGGAAACAACTTGTAAACCCTTGTAGCATCATTTTTCACTCTTTGGAGCTTGAATGCAATTTATAACAATTTTAGGCTTCATTCTTGACTCATTCGAACTTGAAAACAACTTGTAGCTTCATTCTTGACAAGTTTGTACATGGAAACAACTTGTAAAACCTTGTAGCATCATTTTTCACTCTTTGGAGCTTGAATGAAATTTATAACAATTTTAGGCTTCATTCTTGACTCGTTCGAACTTGAAAACAACTTGTAGCTTCATTCTTGACTCGTTTATACATGGAAACAACTTGTAAAACCTTGTAGCATCATTCATCTCTCGTTTGAGCTTCAATGTGATTCATAACAATTTGAGGCTTCATTCTTGACACGTTCGAACTTGAGAACAACTTGAAGCTTCATTCTTGAGTCGTTTGTACATGTAAACAACTAGTAAAACCTTGTGGCATAATTCTTCTTTCGTTTGAGATTCAATGTAATTTATAACAATTTAAGTCTTAATTCTTGACACATTCGAACTTGAGAACAACTTGTAGCATCATTCTAGACTCGTTTTTACATGGAAACAACTTGTAAACCCTTGTAGCATCATTTTTCACTCTTTGGAGCTTGAATGCAATTTATAACAATTTTAGGCTTCATTCTTGACTCGTTCGAACTTGAAAACAACTTGTAGCTTTATTCTTGACTAGTTTGTACATGGAAACAACTTGTAAAATCTTGTAGCATCATTTTTCACTCTTTGGAGCTTGAATGAAATTTATAACAATTTCTGGCTTCATTCTTGACTCGTTCGAACTTGAAAACAACTTGTAGCTTCATTCTTGACTCGTTTATACATGGAAACAACTTGTAAAAACTTGTAGCATCATTCATCTCTCGTTTGAGCTTCAATGTGATTCATAACAATTTGAGGCTTCATTCTTGACACGTTCGAACTTGAGAACAACTTGAAGCTTCATTCTTGAGTCGTTTGTACATGTAAACAACTAGTAAAACCTTGTGGCATAATTCTTCTTTCGTTTGAGATTCAATGTAATTTATAACAATTTAAGTCTTAATTCTTGACACATTCGAACTTGAGAACAACTTGTAGCATCATTCTAGACTCGTTTTTACATGGAAACAACTTGTAAACCCTTGTAGCATCAGTTTTCACTCTTTGGAGCTTGAATGCAATTTATAACAATTTTAGGCTTCATTCTTGACTCGTTCGAACTTGAAAACAACTTGTAGCTTCATTCTTGACTCGTTTATACGTGGAAACAACATGTAAAACCTTATAGCATCATTCTTCTCTTGTTTGAGTTTCAATGTAATTCATATAAATTTGAGGCTTCATTCTTGACTCGTTCGAACTTGAAAACAACTTGTAGCTTCATTCTTGACTCGTTTATATGTGGAAACAACATGTAAAACCTTATAGCATCATTCTTCTCTTGTTTGAGTTTCAATGTAATTCATAAAAATTTGAGGCTTCATTCTTGACTCGTTCGAACTTGAAAACAACTTGTAGCTTCATTCTTGACTCGTTTGTACATGGAAACAACTTGTAAAACCTTGTAGCATCACTCTTCATTCTTTTGAGTTTGAATACAATTCGTAAAAATTTTAGGCCTCATTCTTGACTCGTTTATACGTGGAAACAACTTGTAAACCCTTGTAGCATCATTTTTCACTCTTTGGAGCTTGAATGCAATTTATAACAATTTTAGGCTTCATTCTTGACTCGTTCGAATTTGAAAACAACTTGTAGCTTCATTCTTGACTAGTTTGTACATGGAAACAACTTGTAAAACCTTGTAGCATCACTCTTCATTCTTTTGAGTTTGAATACAATTCGTAACAATTTTAGGCCTCATTCTTGACTCGTTTATACGTGGAAACAACATGTAAAACCTTATAGCATCATTCTTCTCTCGTTTGAGGTTCAATGTGATTCATAACAATTTGAGGCTTCATTCTTGACTCGTTCGAACTTGAAAACAACTTTTAGCTTCATTCTTGACTCGTTTGTACATGGAAACAACTTGTAAACCCTTGTAGCATCATTTTTCACTGTTTGAAGCTTGAATGCAATTTATAACAATTTTAGGCTTTATTCTTGACTCGTTCGAACTTGAAAACAACTTGTAGCTTCATTCTTGACTAGTTTGTACATGGAAACAACTTGTAAAACCTTGTAGCAGCATTTTTCACTCTTTGGAGCTTGAATGAAATTTATAACAATTTTAGGCTTCATTCTTGACTCGTTCGAACTTGAAAACAACTTGTAGCTTCATTCTTGACTAGTTTGTACATGGAAACAACTTGTAAAACCTTGTAGCATCATTTTTCACTCTTTGGAGCTTGAATGCAATTTATAACAATTTTAGGCTTTATTCTTGACTCGTTCGAACTTGAAAACAACTTGTAGCTTCATTCTTGACTAGTTTGTACATGGAAACAACTTGTAAAACCTTGTAGCAGCATTTTTCACTCTTTGGAGCTTGAATGAAATTTATAACAATTTTAGGCTTCATTCTTGACTCGTTCGAACTTGAAAACAACTTGTAGCTTCATTCTTGACTTGTTTATACGTGGAAACAACATGTAAAACCTTATAGCATTATTCTTCTCTTGTTTGAGTTTCAATGTAATTCATAAAAATTTGAGGCTTCATTCTTGACTCGTTCGAACTTGAAAACAACTTGTAACTTCATTCTTGACTCGTTTGTACATGGAAACAACTTGTAAACCCTTGTAGCATCATTTTTCACTCTTTGAAGCTTGAATGCAATTTATAAGAATTTTAGGCTTCATTCTTGACTCGTTCGAACTTGAAAACAACTTGTAGCTTCATTCTTGACTAGTTTGTACATGGAAACAACTTGTAAAACCTTGTAGCATCATTTTTCACTCTTTGGAGCTTGAATGCAATTTATAACAATTTTATGCTTCATTCTTGACTCGTTCGAACTTGAAAACAACTTGTAGCTTCATTCTTGACTCGTTTATACGTGGAAACAACATGTAAAACCTAATAGCATCATTCTTCTCTCGTTTGAGTTTGAATGTAATTCGTTACAATTTTAGGCTTCTTTCTTGACACATTCGAACTTGAGAACAACTTGTAGCATCATTCTAGACTCGTTTGTACATGGAAACAACTTGTAAACCCTTGTAGCATCATTTTTCACTCTTTGGAGCTTGAATGCAATTTTTAACAATTTTAGGCTTCATTCTTGACTCGTTCGAACTTGAAAACAACTTGTAGCTTCATTCTTGACTAGTTTGTACATAGAAACAACTTGTAAAACCTTGTAGCATCATTTTTCACTCTTTGGAGCTTGAATGCAATTTATAACAATTTTAGGCTTCATCCTTGACTCGTTCGAACTTGAAAACAACTTGTAGCTTCATTCTTGACTCGTTTATACGTGGAAACAACATGTAAAACCTTATAGCATCATTCTTCTCTTGTTTGAGTTTCAATGTAATTCATAAAAATTTGAGGCTTCATTCTTGACTCGTTCGAACTTGAAAACAACTTGTAGCTTCATTCTTGACTCGTTTGTACATGGAAACAACTTGTAAAACCTTGTAGCATCACTCTTCATTCTTTTGAGTTTGAATACAATTCGTAACAATTTTAGGCCTCATTCTTGACTCGTTTATACGTGGAAACAACATGTAAAACCTTATAGCATCATTCTTCTCTCGTTTGAGCTTCAATGTGATTCATAACAATTTGAGGCTTCATTCTTGACACGTTCGAACTTGAGAACAACTTGTACCTTCATTCTTGAGTCGTTTGTACATGTAAACAACTAGTAAAACCTTGTAGCATCATTTTTCACTCTTTTGAGCTTGAATGCAATTTATTACAATTTTAGGCTTGATTCTTGACTCGTTCGAACTTGAAAACAACTTGTAGTTTCATTCTTAACTAGTTTGTATATGGAAACAACTTGTAAAACCTTGTAGCTTCATTTTTCACTCTTAGGAGCTTGAATGAAATTTATAGCAATTTTAGGCTTCATTCTTGACTCGTTCGAACTTGAAAACATCTTGTAGCTTCATTCTTCACTCGTTTGTACATCGAAACAACTTGTAAAACCTTGTAGCATCATTTTTCACACTTTGGAGCTTGAATGAAATTTATAGCAATTTTAGGCTTCATTCTTGACTCGTTCGAATTTAAAAACAACTTGTAGCTTCATTCTTGACTCGTTTATACGTTGAAACAACATGTAAAACCTTATAGCATCATTCTTCTCTTGTTAGAGTTTCAATGTAATTCATAAAAATTTGAGGCTTCATTCTTCTCTCGTTCGAACTTGAAAACAACTTGTAGCTTCATTCTTGACTCGTTTGTACATGAAAACAACTTGTAAACCCTTGTAGCATCATTTTTCACTCTTTCGAGCTTGAATGCAATTTATAACAATTTTAGGCTTCATTCTTGACTCGTTCGAATTTGAAAATAATTGTAGCTTCATTCTTGACTTGTTTATACGTGGAAACAACATGTAAAACCTTATAGCATTATTCTTCTCTTGTTTGAGTTTCAATGTAATTCATAAAAATTTGAGGCTTCATTCTTGACTCGTTCGAACTTGAAAACATCTTGTAGCTTCATTCTTCACTCGTTTGTACATCGAAACAACTTGTAAAACCTTGTAGCATCATTTTTCACACTTTGGAGCTTGAATGCAATTTATAACAATTTTAGGCTTCATTCTTGACTCGTTCGAATTTGAAAACAACTTGTAGCTTCATTCTTGACTCGTTTATACGTTGAAACAACATGTAAAACCTTATAGCATCATTCTTCTCTTGTTAGAGTTTCAATGTAATTCATAAAAATTTGAGGCTTCATTCTTCTCTCGTTCGAACTTGAAAACAACTTGTAGCTTCATTCTTGACTCGTTTGTACATGGAAACAACTTGTAAACCCTTGTAGCATCATTTTTCACTCTTTCGAGCTTGAATGCAATTTATAACAATTTTAGGCTTCATTCTTGACTCGTTCGAACTTGAAAATAACTTGTAGCTTCATTCTTGACTCGTTTATACGTGGAAACAACATGTAAAACCATATAGCATCATTCTTCTCTTGTTTGAGTTTCAATGTAATTCATAAAAATTTGAGGCTTCATTCTTGACTCGTTCGAACTTGAAAACAACTTGTAGCTTCATTCTTGACTCGTTTGTACATGGAAACAACTTGTAAAACCTTGTAGCATCACTCTTCATTCTTTTGAGTTTGAATACAATTCGTAACAATTTTAGGCCTCATTCTTGACTCGTTTATACGTGGAAACAACATGTAAAACCTTATAGCATCATTCTTCTCTCGTTTGAGCTTCAATGTGATTCATAACAATTTGAGGCTTCATTCTTGACACGTTCGAACTTGAGAACAACTTGTAGCTTCATTCTTGACTAGTTTGTACATGGAAATAACTTGTAAAACCTTGTAGCATCACTCTTCATTCTTTTGAGTTTGAATACAATTCGTAACAATTTTAGGCCTTATTCTTGACTCGTTTATACGTGGAAACAACATGTAAAACCTTATAGCATCATTCTTCTCTCGTTTGAGCTTCAATGTGATTCATAACAATTTGAGGCTTCATTCTTGACACGTTCGAACTTGAGAACAACTTGTAGCTTCATTCTAGACTCGTTTATACGTGGAAACAACATGTAAAACCTTATAGCATCATTCTTCTCTTGTTAGAGTTTCAATGTAATTCATAAAAATTTGAGGCTTCATTCTTCTCTCGTTCGAACTTGAAAACAACTTGTAGCTTCATTCTTGACTCGTTTGTACATGGAAACAACTTGTAAACCCTTGTAGCATCATTTTTCACTCTTTCGAGCTTGAATGCAATTTATAACAATTTTAGGCTTCATTCTTGACTCGTTCGAACTTGAAAACAACTTGTAGCTTCATTCTTGACTCGTTTATACGTGGAAACAACATGTAAAACCTTATAGAATCATTCTTCTCCTGTTTGAGTTTCAATGTAATTCATAAAAATTTGAGGCTTCATTCTTGACTCGTTCGAACTTGAAAACAACTTGTAGCTTCATTCTTGACTCGTTTGTACATGGAAACAACTTGTAAACCCTTGTAGCATCATTTTTCATTCTTTGAACTTGAATGCAATTTATAAGAATTTTAGGCTTCATTCTTGACTCGTTCGAACTTGAAAACAACTTGTAGCTTCATTCTTGACTAGTTTGTACATGGAAACAACTTGTAAAACCTTGTAGCATCATTTTTCACTCTTTGGAGCTTGAATGCAATTTATAACAATTTTATGCTTCATTCTTGACTCGTTCGAACTTGAAAACAACTTGTAGCTTCATTCTTGACTCGTTTATACGTGGAAACAACATGTAAAACCTAATAGCATCATTCTTCTCTTGTTAGAGTTTCAATGTAATTCATAAAAATTTGAGGCTTCATTCTTCTCTCGTTCGAACTTGAAAACAACTTGTAGCTTCATTCTTGACTCGTTTGTACATGGAAACAACTTGTAAACCCTTGTAGCATCATTTTTCACTCTTTCGAGCTTGAATGCAATTTATAACAATTTTAGGCTTCATTCTTGACTCGTTCGAACTTGAAAACAACATGTAGCTTCATTCTTGACTCGTTTATACGTGGAAACAACATGTAAAACCTTATAGAATCATTCTTCTCCTGTTTGAGTTTCAATGTAATTCATAAAAATTTGAGGCTTCATTCTTGACTCGTTCGAACTTGAAAACAACTTGTAGCTTCATTCTTGACTCGTTTGTACATGGAAACAACTTGTAAACCCTTGTAGCATCATTTTTCACTCTTTGAACTTGAATGCAATTTATAAGAATTTTAGGCTTCATTCTTGACTCGTTCGAACTTGAAAACAACTTGTAGCTTCATTCTTGACTAGTTTGTACATGGAAACAACTTGTAAAACCTTGTAGCATCATTTTTCACTCTTTGGAGCTTGAATGCAATTTATAACAATTTTATGCTTCATTCTTGACTCGTTCGAACTTGAAAACAACTTGTAGCTTCATTCTTGACTCGTTTATACGTGGAAACAACATGTAAAACCTAATAGCATCATTCTTCTCTCGTTTGAGTTTGAATGTAATTCGTTACAATTTTAGGCTTCTTTCTTGACACATTCGAACTTGAGAACAACTTGTAGCATCATTCTAGACTCGTTTGTACATGGAAACAACTTGTAAACCCTTGTAGCATCATTTTTCACTCTTTGGAGCTTGAATGCAATTTTTAACAATTTTAGGCTTCATTCTTGACTCGTTCGAACTTGAAAACAACTTGTAGCTTCATTCTTGACTAGTTTGTACATAGAAACAACTTGTAAAACCTTGTAGCATCATTTTTCACTCTTTGGAGCTTGAATGCAATTTATAACAATTTTAGGCTTCATCCTTGACTCGTTCGAACTTGAAAACAACTTGTAGCTTCATTCTTGACTCGTTTATACGTGGAAACAACATGAAAAACCTTATAGCATCATTCTTCTCTTGTTTGAGTTTCAATGTAATTCATAAAAATTTGAGGCTTCATTCTTGACTCGTTCGAACTTGAAAACAACTTGTAGCTTCATTCTTGACTCGTTTGTACATGGAAACAACTTGTAAAACCTTGTAGCATCACTCTTCATTCTTTTGAGTTTGAATACAATTCGTAACAATTTTAGGCCTCATTCTTGACTCGTTTATACGTGGAAACAACATGTAAAACCTTATAGCATCATTCTTCTCTCGTTTGAGCTTCAATGTGATTCATAACAATTTGAGGCTTCATTCTTGACACGTTCGAACTTGAGAACAACTTGTAGCTTCATTCTTGACTAGTTTGTACATGGAAACAACTTGTAAAACCTTGTAGCATCACTCTTCATTCTTTTGAGTTTGAATACAATTCGTAACAATTTTAGGCCTTATTCTTGACTCGTTTATACGTGGAAACAACATGTAAAACCTTATAGCATCATTCTTCTCTCGTTTGAGCTTCAATGTGATTCATAACAATTTGAGGCTTCATTCTTGACACGTTCGAACTTGAGAACAACTTGTAGCTTCATTCTAGACTCGTTTATACGTGGAAACAACATGTAAAACCTTATAGCATCATTCTTCTCTTGTTAGAGTTTCAATGTAATTCAAAAAAATTTGAGGCTTCATTCTTCTCTCGTTCGAACTTGAAAACAACTTGTAGCTTCATTCTTGACTCGTTTGTACATGGAAACAACTTGTAAACCCTTGTAGCATCATTTTTCACTCTTTCGAGCTTGAATGCAATTTATAACAATTTTAGGCTTCATTCTTGACTCGTTCGGACTTGAAAACAACTTGTAGCTTCATTCTTGACTCGTTTATACGTGGAAACAACATGTAAAACCTTATAGAATCATTCTTCTCCTGTTTGAGTTTCAATGTAATTCATAAAAATTTGAGGCTTCATTCTTGACTCGTTCGAACTTGAAAACAACTTGTAGCTTCATTCTTGACTCGTTTGTACATGGAAACAACTTGTAAACCCTTGTAGCATCATTTTTCACTCTTTGAAGCTTGAATGCAATTTATAAGAATTTTAGGTTTCATTCTTGACTCGTTCGAACTTGAAAACAACTTGTAGCTTCATTCTTGACTAGTTTGTACATGGAAACAACTTGTAAAACCTTGTAGCATCATTTTTCACTCTTTGGAGCTTGAATGCAATTTATAACAATTTTATGCTTCATTCTTGACTCGTTCGAACTTGAAAACAACTTGTAGCTTCATTCTTGACTCGTTTATACGTGGAAACAACATGTAAAACCTAATAGCATCATTCATCTCTCGTTTGAGTTTGAATGTAATTCGTTACAATTTTAGGCTTCTTTCTTGACACATTCGAACTTGAGAACAACTTGTAGCATCATTCTAGACTCGTTTGTACATGGAAACAACTTGTAAACCCTTGTAGCATCATTTTTCACTCTTTGGAGCTTGAATGCAATTTTTAACAATTTTAGGCTTCATTCTTGACTCGTTCGAACTTGAAAACAACTTGTAGCTTCATTCTTGACTAGTTTGTACATAGAAACAACTTGTAAAACCTTGTAGCATCATTTTTCACTCTTTGGAGCTTGAATGCAATTTATAACAATTTTAGGCTTTATCCTTGACTCGTTCGAACTTGAAAACAACTTGTAGCTTCATTCTTGACTCGTTTATACGTGGAAACAACATGTAAAACCTTATAGCATCATTCTTCTCTTGTTTGAGTTTCAATGTAATTCATAAAAATTTGAGGCTTCATTCTTGACTCGTTCGAACTTGAAAACAACTTGTAGCTTCATTCTTGACTCGTTTGTACATGGAAACAACTTGTAAAACCTTGTAGCATCACTCTTCATTCTTTTGAGTTTGAATACAATTCGTAACAATTTTAGGCCTCATTCTTGACTCGTTTATACGTGGAAACAACATGTAAAACCTTATAGCATCATTCTTCTCTCGTTTGAGCTTCAATGTGATTCATAACAATTTGAAGCTTCATTCTTGACACGTTCGAACTTGAGAACAACTTGTACCTTCATTCTTGAGTCGTTTGTACATGTAAACAACTAGTAAAACCTTGTAGCATCATTTTTCACTCTTTTGAGCTTGAATACAATTTATAACAATTTTAGGCTTGATTCTTGACTCGTTCGAACTTGAAAACAACTTGTAGCTTCATTCTTGACTAGTTTATATATGGAAACAACTTGTAAAACCTTGTAACTTCATTTTTCACTCTTAGGAGCTTGAATGAAATTTATAGCAATTTTAGGCTTCATTCTTGACTCGTTCGAACTTGAAAACATCTTGTAGCTTCATTCTTCACTCGTTTGTACATCGAAACAACTTGTAAAACCTTATAGCATCATTTTTCACACTTTGGAGCTTGAATGCAATTTATAACAATTTTAGGCTTCATTCTTGACTCGTTCGAATTTGAAAACAACTTGTAGCTTCATTCTTGACTCGTTTATACGTTGAAACAACATGTAAAACCTTATAGCATCATTCTTCTCTTGTTAGAGTTTCAATGTAATTCATAAAAATTTGAGGCTTCATTCTTCTCTCGTTCGAACTTGAAAACAACTTGTAGCTTCATTCTTGACTCGTTTGTACATGGAAACAACTTGTAAACCCTTGTAGCATCATTTTTCACTCTTTCGAGCTTGAATGCAATTTATAACAATTTTAGGCTTCATTCTTGACTCGTTCGAACTTGAAAATAACTTGTAGCTTCATTCTTGACTCGTTTATACGTGGAAACAACATGTAAAACCTTATAGCATCATTCTTCTCTTGTTTGAGTTTCAATGTAATTCATAAAAATTTGAGGCTTCATTCTTGACTCGTTCGAACTTGAAAACAACTTGTAGCTTCATTCTTGACTAGTTTGTACATGGAAACAACTTGTAAAACCCTGTAGCATCACTCTTCATTCTTTTGAGTTTGAATACAATTCGTAACAATTTTAGGCCTTATTCTTGACTCGTTTATACGTGGAAACAACATGTAAAACCTTATAGCATCATTCTTCTCTCGTTTGAGCTTCAATGTGATTCATAACAATTTGAGGCTTCATTCTTGACACGTTCGAACTTGAGAACAACTTGTAGCTTCATTCTTGACTAGTTTGTACATGGAAACAACTTGTAAAACCTTGTAGCATCACTCTTCATTCTTTTGAGTTTGAATACAATTCGTAACAATTTTAGGCCTTATTCTTGACTCGTTTATACGTGGAAACAACATGTAAAACCTTATAGCATCATTCTTCTCTCGTTTGAGCTTCAATGTGATTCATAACAATTTGAGGCTTCATTCTTGACACGTTCGAACTTGAGAACAACTTGTAGCTTCATTCTAGACTCGTTTATACGTGGAAACAACATGTAAAACCTTATAGCATCATTCTTCTCTTGTTAGAGTTTCAATGTAATTCATAAAAATTTGAGGCTTCATTCTTCTCTCGTTCGAACTTGAAAACAACTTGTAGCTTCATTCTTGACTCGTTTGTACATGGAAACAACTTGTAAACCCTTGTAGCATCATTTTTCACTCTTTCGAGCTTGAATGCAATTTATAACAATTTTAGGCTTCATTCTTGACTCGTTCGGACTTGAAAACAACTTGTAGCTTCATTCTTGACTTGTTTATACGTGGAAACAACATGTAAAACCTTATAGAATCATTCTTCTCCTGTTTGAGTTTCAATGTAATTCATAAAAATTTGAGGCTTCATTCTTGACTCGTTCGAACTTGAAAACAACTTGTAGCTTCATTCTTGACTCGTTTGTACATGGAAACAACTTGTAAACCCTTGTAGCATCATTTTTCACTCTTTGAAGCTTGAATGCAATTTATAAGAATTTTAGGTTTCAGTCTTGACTCGTTCGAACTTGAAAACAACTTGTAGCTTCATTCTTGACTAGTTTGTACATGGAAACAACTTGTAAAACCTTGTAGCATCATTTTTCACTCTTTGGAGCTTGAATGCAATTTATAACAATTTTATGCTTCATTCTTGACTCGTTCGAACTTGAAAACAACTTGTAGCTTCATTCTTGACTCGTTTATACGTGGAAACAACATGTAAAACCTAATAGCATCATTCTTCTCTCGTTTGAGTTTGAATGTAATTCGTTACAATTTTAGGCTTCTTTCTTGACACATTCGAACTTGAGAACAACTTGTAGCATCATTCTAGACTCGTTTGTACATGGAAACAACTTGTAAACCCTTGTAGCATCATTTTTCACTCTTTGGAGCTTGAATGCAATTTTTAACAATTTTAGGCTTCATTCTTGACTCGTTCGAACTTGAAAACAACTTGTAGCTTCATTCTTGACTAGTTTGTACATAGAAACAACTTGTAAAACCTTGTAGCATCATTTTTCACTCTTTGGAGCTTGAATGCAATTTATAACAATTTTAGGCTTTATCCTTGACTCGTTCGAACTTGAAAACAACTTGTAGCTTCATTCTTGACTCGTTTATACGTGGAAACAACATGTAAAACCTTATAGCATCATTCTTCTCTTGTTTGAGTTTCAATGTAATTCATAAAAATTTGAGGCTTCATTCTTGACTCGTTCGAACTTGAAAACAACTTGTAGCTTCATTCTTGACTCGTTTGTACATGGAAACAACTTGTAAAACCTTGTAGCATCACTCTTCATTCTTTTGAGTTTGAATACAATTCGTAACAATTTTAGGCCTCATTCTTGACTCGTTTATACGTGGAAACAACATGTAAAACCTTATAGCATCATTCTTCTCTCGTTTGAGCTTCAATGTGATTCATAACAATTTGAAGCTTCATTCTTGACACGTTCGAACTTGAGAACAACTTGTACCTTCATTCTTGAGTCGTTTGTACATGTAAACAACTAGTAAAACCTTGTAGCATCATTTTTCACTCTTTTGAGCTTGAATGCAATTTATAACAATTTTAGGCTTGATTCTTGACTCGTTCGAACTTGAAAACAACTTGTAGCTTCATTCTTGACTAGTTTATATATGGAAACAACTTGTAAAACCTTGTAACTTCATTTTTCACTCTTAGGAGCTTGAATGAAATTTATAGCAATTTTAGGCTTCATTCTTGACTCGTTCGAACTTGAAAACATCTTGTAGCTTCATTCTTCACTCGTTTGTACATCGAAACAACTTGTAAAACCTTATAGCATCATTTTTCACACTTTGGAGCTTGAATGCAATTTATAACAATTTTAGGCTTCATTCTTGACTCGTTCGAATTTGAAAACAACTTGTAGCTTCATTCTTGACTCGTTTATACGTTGAAACAACATGTAAAACCTTATAGCATCATTCTTCTCTTGTTAGAGTTTCAATGTAATTCATAAAAATTTGAGGCTTCATTCTTCTCTCGTTCGAACTTGAAAACAACTTGTAGCTTCATTCTTGACTCGTTTGTACATGGAAACAACTTGTAAACCCTTGTAGCATCATTTTTCACTCTTTCGAGCTTGAATGCAATTTATAACAATTTTAGGCTTCATTCTTGACTCGTTCGAACTTGAAAATAACTTGTAGCTTCATTCTTGACTCGTTTATACGTGGAAACAACATGTAAAACCTTATAGCATCATTCTTCTCTTGTTTGAGTTTCAATGTAATTCATAAAAATTTGAGGCTTCATTCTTGACTCGTTCGAACTTGAAAACAACTTGTAGCTTCATTCTTGACTAGTTTGTACATGGAAACAACTTGTAAAACCCTGTAGCATCACTCTTCATTCTTTTGAGTTTGAATACAATTCGTAACAATTTTAGGCCTTATTCTTGACTCGTTTATACGTGGAAACAACATGTAAAATCTTATAGCATCATTCTTCTCTCGTTTGAGCTTCAATGTGATTCATAACAATTTGAGGCTTCATTCTTGACACGTTCGAACTTGAGAACAACTTGTAGCTTCATTCTTGACTAGTTTGTACATGGAAACAACTTGTAAAACCTTGTAGCATCACTCTTCATTCTTTTGAGTTTGAATACAATTCGTAACAATTTTAGGCCTTATTCTTGACTCGTTTATACGTGGAAACAACATGTAAAACCTTATAGCATCATTCTTCTCTCGTTTGAGCTTCAATGTGATTCATAACAATTTGAGGCTTCATTCTTGACACGTTCGAACTTGAGAACAACTTGTAGCTTCATTCTAGACTCGATTGTACATGTAAACAACTAGTAAAACCTTGTAGCATAATTCTTCTTTCGTTTGAGATTCAATGTAATTTATAACAATTTAAGGCTTAATTCTTGACACATTCGAACTTGAGAACAACTTGTAGCATCATTCTAGACTCGTTTGTACATGGAAACAACTTGTAAACCCTTGTAGCATCATTTTTCACTCTTTGGAGCTTGAATGCAATTTATAACAATTTTAGGCTTCATTCTTGACTCGTTCGAACTTGAAAACAACTTGTAGCTTCATTCTTGACTCGTTTATACGTGGAAACAACATGTAAAACCTTATAGCATCATTCTTCTCTTGTTTGAGTTTCAATGTAATTCATAAAAATTTGAGGCTTCATTCTTGACTCGTTCGAACTTGAAAACAACTTTTAGCTTCATTCTTGACTCGTTTGTACATGGAAACAACTTGTAAAACCTTGTAGCATCACTCTTCATTCTTTTGAGTTTGAATACAATTCGTAAAAATTTTAGGCCTCATTCTTGACTCGTTTATACGTGGAAACAACTTGTAAACCCTTGTAGCATCATTTTTCACTCTTTGGAGCTTGAATGCAATTTATAACAATTTTAGGCTTCATTCTTGACTCGTTCGAATTTGAAAACAACTTGTAGCTTCATTCTTGACTCGTTTATACGTTGAAACAACATGTAAAACCTTATAGCATCATTCTTCTCTTGTTAGAGTTTCAATGTAATTCATAAAAATTTGAGGCTTCATTCTTCTCTCGTTCGAACTTGAAAACAACTTGTAGCTTCATTCTTGACTCGTTTGTACATGGAAACAACTTGTAAACCCTTGTAGCATCATTTTTCACTCTTTCGAGCTTGAATGCAATTTATAACAATTTTAGGCTTCATTCTTGACTCGTTCGAACTTGAAAATAACTTGTAGCTTCATTCTTGACTCGTTTATACGTGGAAACAACATGTAAAACCTTATAGCATCATTCTTCTCTTGTTTGAGTTTCAATGTAATTCATAAAAATTTGAGGCTTCATTCTTGACTCGTTCGAACTTGAAAACAACTTGTAGCTTCATTCTTGACTAGTTTGTACATGGAAACAACTTGTAAAACCCTGTAGCATCACTCTTCATTCTTTTGAGTTTGAATACAATTCGTAACAATTTTAGGCCTTATTCTTGACTCGTTTATACGTGGAAACAACATGTAAAACCTTATAGCATCATTCTTCTCTCGTTTGAGCTTCAATGTGATTCATAACAATTTGAGGCTTCATTCTTGACACGTTCGAACTTGAGAACAACTTGTAGCTTCATTCTTGACTAGTTTGTACATGGAAACAACTTGTAAAACCTTGTAGCATCACTCTTCATTCTTTTGAGTTTGAATACAATTCGTAACAATTTTAGGCCTTATTCTTGACTCGTTTATACGTGGAAACAACATGTAAAACCTTATAGCATCATTCTTCTCTCGTTTGAGCTTCAATGTGATTCATAACAATTTGAGGCTTCATTCTTGACACGTTCGAACTTGAGAACAACTTGTAGCTTCATTCTAGACTCGATTGTACATGTAAACAACTAGTAAAACCTTGTAGCATAATTCTTCTTTCGTTTGAGATTCAATGTAATTTATAACAATTTAAGGCTTAATTCTTGACACATTCGAACTTGAGAACAACTTGTAGCATCATTCTAGACTCGTTTGTACATGGAAACAACTTGTAAACCCTTGTAGCATCATTTTTCACTCTTTGGAGCTTGAATGCAATTTATAACAATTTTAGGCTTCATTCTTGACTCGTTCGAACTTGAAAACAACTTGTAGCTTCATTCTTGACTCGTTTATACGTGGAAACAACATGTAAAACCTTATAGCATCATTCTTCTCTTGTTTGAGTTTCAATGTAATTCATAAAAATTTGAGGCTTCATTCTTGACTTGTTCGAACTTGAAAACAACTTTTAGCTTCATTCTTGACTCGTTTGTACATGGAAACAACTTGTAAAACCTTGTAGCATCACTCTTCATTCTTTTGAGTTTGAATACAATTCGTAAAAATTTTAGGCCTCATTCTTGACTCGTTTATACGTGGAAACAACTTGTAAACCCTTGTAGCATCATTTTTCACTCTTTGGAGCTTAAATGCAATTTATAACAATTTTAGGCTTCATTCTTGACTCGTTCGAATTTGAAAACAACTTGTAGCTTCATTCTTGACTAGTTTGTACATGGAAACAACTTGTAAAACCTTGTAGCATCACTCTTCATTCTTTTGAGTTTGAATACAATTCGTAACAATTTTAGGCCTCATTCTTGACTCGTTTGTACGTGGAAACAACATGTAAAACCTTATAGCATCATTCTTCTCTCGTTTGAGCTTCAATGTGATTCATAACAATTTGAGACTTCATTCTTGACACGTTCGAACTTGAGAA
Source organism: Oenanthe sinensis (assembly GCA_028671895.1). Classification (NCBI taxonomy): domain Eukaryota; kingdom Viridiplantae; phylum Streptophyta; class Magnoliopsida; order Apiales; family Apiaceae; genus Oenanthe; species Oenanthe sinensis. Next base: position 363,469 of record JAPMAC010000215.1, read on the forward strand.
CAACTTGTAGCTTCATTCTTGAGTCATTTGTACATGTAAACAACTAGTAAAACCTTGTGGCATAATTCTTCTTTCGTTTGAGCTTCAATGTAATTTATAACAATTTAAGGCTTAATTCTTGACACATACGAATTTGAGAACAACTTGTAGCATCATTTTAAACTCGTTTGTACATGGAAACAACTTGTAAACCCTTGTAGCATCATTTTTCACTCTTTGGAGCTTGAATGCAATTTATAACAATTTTAGGCTTCATTCTTGACTCATTCGAACTTGAAAACAACTTGTAGCTTCATTTTTGACTAGTTTGTACATGGAAACAACTTGTAAAACCTTGTAGCATCATTTTTCACTCTTTGGAGCTTGAATGAAATTTATAACAATTTTAGGCTTCATTCTTGACTCGTTCGAACTTGAAAACAACTTGTAGCTTCATTCTTGACTCGTTTATACGTGGAAACAACATGTAAAACCTTATAGCATCATTCTTCTCTTGTTTGAGTTTCAATGTAATTCATAAAACTTTGAGGCTTCATTCTTGACTCGTTCGAACTTGAAAACAACTTGTAGCTTCATTCCTGACTCGTTTGTACATGTAAACAACTTGTAAATCCTTGAAGCATCACTCTTCATTCTTTTGAGTTTGAATACAATTCGTAAAAAATTTAGGCCTCATTCTTGACTCGGTTATACGTGGAAACAACTTGTAAACCCTTGTAGCATCATTTTTCACTCTTTGGAGCTTGAATGCAATTTATAACAATTTTAGGCTTCATTCTTGACTCGTTCGAATTTGAAAACAAATTGTAGCTTCATTCTTGACTAGTTTGTACATGGAGACAACTTGTAAAACCTCGTAGCATCACTCTTCATTCTTTTGAGTTTGAATACAATTCGTAACAATTTTAGGCCTCATTCTTGACTCGTTTATACGTGGAAACAACATGTAAAACCTTACAGCATCATTCTTCTCTCGTTTGAGGTTCAATGTGATTCATAACAATTTGAGGCTTCATTCTTGACTCGTTCGAACTTGAAAACAGCTTGTAGCTTCATTCTTGACTCGTTTGTACATGGAAGCAACTTGTAAACCCTTGTAGCATCATTTTTCACTCTTTGAAGCTTGAATGCAATTTATAACAATTTTAGGCTTCATTCTTGACTCGTTCGAACTTGAAAACAACTTGTAGCTTCATTCTTGACTAGTTTGTACATGGATACAACTTGTAAAACCTTGTAGCAACATTTTTCTCTCTTTGGAGCTTGAATGAAATTTATAACAATTTTAGGCTTCATCCTTGACTCGTTCGAACTTGAAAACAACTTGTAGCTTCATTCTTGACTCGTTTATACGTGGAAACAACATGTAAAACCTTATAGCATCATTCTTCTCTTGTTTGAGTTTCAATGTAATTCATAAAAATTTGAGGCTTCATTCTTGACTCGTTCGAACTTGAAAACAACTTGTAGCTTCATTCTTGACTCGTTTGTACATGGAAACAACTTGTAAACCCTTGTAGCATCATTTTTCACTCTTTCGAGCTTGAATGCAATTTATAACAATCTTAGGCTTCATTCTTGACTCGTTCGAATTTGAAAATAACTTGTAGCTTCATTCTTGACTTGTTTATACGTGGAAACAACATGTAAAACCTTATAGCATTATTCTTCTCTTGTTTGAGTTTCAATGTAATTCATAAAAATTTGAGGCTTCATTCTTGACTCGTTCGAAGTTGAAAACATCTTGTAGCTTCATTCTTCACTCGTTTGTACATCGAAACAACTTGTAAAACCTTGTAGCATCATTTTTCACACTTTGGAGCTTGAATGCAATTTATAACAATTTTAGGCTTCATTCTTGACTCGTTCGAATTTGAAAACAACTTGTTGCTTCATTCTTGACTCGTTTATACGTTGAAACAACATGTAAAACCTTATAGCATCATTCTTCTCTTGTTAGAGTTTCAATGTAATTCATAAAAATTTGAGGCTTCATTCTTCTCTCGTTCGAACTTGAAAACAACTTGTAGCTTCATTCTTGACTCGTTTGTACATGGAAACAACTTGTAAACCCTTGTAGCATCATTTTTCACTCTTTCGAGCTTGAATGCAATTTATAACAATTTTAGGCTTCAATCTTGACTCGTTCGAACTTGAAAATAACTTGTAGCTTCATTCTTGACTCGTTTATACGTGGAAACAACTTGTAAAACCTTGTAGCATCATTTTTCACTCTTTGGAGCTTGAATGAAATTTATAACAATTTTAGGCTTCATTCTTGACTCGTTCGAACTTGAAAATAACTTGTAGCTTCATTCTTGACTCGTTTATACGTGGAAACAACTTGTAAAACCTTGTAGCATCATTTTTCACTCTTTGGAGCTTGAATGAAATTTATAACAATTTTAGGCTTCATTCTTGACTCGTTCGAACTTGAGAACAACTTGTAGCTTCATTCTTGAGTCGTTTGTACATGTAAACAACTAGTAAAACCTTGTGGCATAATTCTTCTTTCGTTTGAGCTTCAATGTAATTTATAACAATTTAAGGCTTAATTCTTGACACCTTCGTACTTGAGAACAACTTGTAGCATCATTTTAAACTCGTTTGTACATGGAAACAACTTGTAAACCCTTGTAGCATCATTTTTCACTCTTTGGAGCTTGAATGCAATTTATAACAATTTTAGGCTTCATTCTTGACTCATTCGAACTTGAAAACAACTTGTAGCTTCATTTTTGACTAGTTTGTACATGGAAACAACTTGTAAAACCTTGTAGCATCAATTTTCACTCTTTGGAGCTTGAATGAAATTTATAACAATTTTAGGCTTCATTCTTGACTCGTTCAAACTTGAAAACAACTTGTACCTTCATTCTTGACTCGTTTATACGTGGAAACAACATGTAAAACCTTATAGCATCATTCTTCTCTTGTTTGAGTTTCAATGTAATTCATAAAACTTTGAGGCTTCATTCTTGACTCGTTCGAACTTGAAAACAACTTGTAGCTTCATTCTTGACTCGTTTGTACATGAAAACAACTTGTAAATCCTTGAAGCATCACTCTTCATTCTTTTGAGTTTGAATACAATTCGTAAAAATTTTAGGCCTCATTCTTGACTCGGTTATACGTGGAAACAACTTGTAAACCCTTGTAGCATCATTTTTCACTCTTTGGAGCTTGAATGCAATTTATAACAATTTTAGGCTTCATTCTTGACTCGTTCGAATTTGAAAACAACTTGTAGCTTCATTCTTGACTAGTTTGTACATGGAAACAACTTGTAAAACCTTGTAGCATCACTCTTCATTCTTTTGAGTTTGAATACAATTCGTAACAATTTTAGGCCTCATTCTTGACTCGTTTATACGTGGAAACAACATGTAAAACCTTACAGCATCATTCTTCTCTCGTTTGAGGTTCAATGTGATTCATAACAATTTGAGGCTTCATTCTTGACTCGTTCGAACTTGAAAACAACTTGTAGCTTCATTCTTGACTCGTTTGTACATGGAAGCAACTTGTAAACCCTTGTAGCATTATTTTTCACTCTTTGAAGCTTGAATGCAATTTATAACAATTTTAGGCTTCATTCTTGACTAGTTTGAACATGGATACAACTTGTAAAACCATGTAGCAGCATTTTTCTCTCTTTGGAGCTTGAATGAAATTTATAACAATTTTAGGCTTCATTCTTGACTCGTTCGAACTTGAAAACAACTTGTAGCTTCATTCTTGACTCGTTTATACGTGGAAACAACATGTAAAACCTTATAGCAATATTCTTCTCTTGTTTGAGTTTCAATGTAATTCATAAAAATTTGAGGCTTCATTCTTGACTCGTTCGAACTGGAAAACAACTTGTAGCTTCATTCTTCACTTGTTTGTACCTGGAAACAACTTGTAAACCCTTGTAGCATCATTTTTCACACTTTGGAGCTTGAATTCAATTTATAACAAATTTAGGCTTCATTCTTGACTCGTTCGAATTTGAAAACAACTTGTAGCTTCATTCTTGACTAGTTTGAACATGGAAACAACTTGTAAAACCCTGTAGCATCATTTTTCACTCTTTGGAGCTTGAATGCAATTTAAAACAATTTTATGCTTCATTCTTGACTCGTTCGAACTTGAAAACAACTTGTAACTTCATTCTTGACTCGTTTATACGTGGAAACAACATGTAAAACCTAATAGCATCATTCTTCTCTCGTTTGAGTTTGAATGTAATTCGTTACAATTTTAGGCTTCTTTCTTGACACATTCGAACTTGAGAACAACTTGTAGCATCATTCTAGACTCGTTTGTACATGGAAACAACTTGTAAACCCTTGTAGCATCATTTTTCACTCTTTGGAGCTTGAATGCAATTTTTAACAATTTTAGGCTTCATTCTTGACTCGTTCGAACTTGAAAACAACTTGTAGCTTCATTCTTGGCTCGTTTATACGTGGAAACAACATGTAAAATCTTATAGCATCATTCTTCTCTTGTTTGAGTTTCAATGTAATTCATAAAAATTTGAGGCTTCATTCTTGACTCGTTCGAACTTGAAAACAATTTGTAGCTTCATTCTTGACTCGTTTGTACATGGAAACAACTTGTAAAACCTTGTAGCATCACTCTTCATTCTTTTGAGTTTGAATACAATTCGTAACAATTTTCGGCCTCATTCATGACTCGTTTATACGTGGAAACAACATGTAAAACCTTATAGCATCATTCTTCTCTCGTTTGAGCTTCAATGTGATTCATAACAATTTGAGGCTTCATTCCTGACACGTTCGAACTTGAGAACAACTTGTACCTTCATTCTTGAGTCGTTTATACATGTAAACAACTAGTAAAACCTTGTAGCATCATTTTTCACTCTTTTGAGCTTGAATGCAATTTATAACAATTTTAGGCTTCATTCTTGACTCGTTCGAACTTGAAAACAACTTGTAGCTTCATTCTTGACTAGTTTGTATATGGAAACAACTTGTAAAACCTTGTAGCATCATTTTTCACTCTTAGGAGCTTGAATGAAATTTATAGCAATTTTAGGCTTCATTCTTGACTCGTTCGAATTTGAAAACAACTTGTAGCTTCATTCTTGACTCGTTTATACGTTGAAACAACATGTAAAACCTTATAGCATCATTCTTCTCTTGTTAGAGTTTCAATGTAATTCATAAAAATTTGAGGCTTCATTCTTCTCTCGTTCGAACTTGAAAACAACTTGTAGCGTCATTCTTGACTCGTTTGTACATGGAAACAACTTGTAAACCCTTGTAGCATCATTTTTCACTCTTTGGAGCTTGAATGCAATTTATAACAATTTTAGGCTTCATTCTTGACTGGTTCGAACTTGAAAATAACTTGTAGCTTCATTCTTGACTAGTTTGTACATGGATACAACTTGTAAAACCTAGTAGCAGCATTTTTCTCTCTTTGGAGCTTGAATGAAATTTATAACAATTTTAGGCTTCATTCTTGACTCGTTCGAACTTGAAAACAACTTGTAGCTTCATTCTTGACTCGTTTATACGTGGAAACAACATGTAAAACCTTATAGCAATATTCTTCTCTTGTTTGAGTTTCAATGTAATTTATAAAAATTTGAGGCTTCATTCTTGACTCGTTCGAACTGGAAAACAACTTGTAGCTTCATTCTTCACTCGTTTGTACCTGGAAACAACTTGTAAACCCTTGTAGCATCATTTTTCACACTTTGGAGCTTGAATTCAATTTATAACAAATTTAGGCTTCATTCTTGACTCGTTCGAATTTGAAAACAACTTGTAGCTTCATTCTTGACTAGTTTGAACATCGAAACAACTTGTAAAACCCTGTAGCATCATTTTTCACTCTTTGGAGCTTGAATGCAATTTATAACAATTTTATGCTTCATTCTTGACTCGTTCGAACTTGAAAACAACTTGTAACTTCATTCTTCACTCGTTTATACGTGGAAAAAACATGTAAAACCTAATAGCATCATTCTTCTCTCGTTTGAGTTTGAATGTAATTCGTTACAATTTTAGGCTTCTTTCTTGACACAATCGAACTTGAGAACAACTTGTAGCATCATTCTAGACTCGTTTGTACATGGAAACAACTTGTAAACCCTTGTAGCATCATTTTTCACTCTTTGGAGCTTGAATGCAATTTTTAACAATTTTAGGCCTCATTCTTGACTCGTTCGAACTTGAAAACAACTTGTAGCTTCATTCTTGACTAGTTTGTACATAGAAACAAGTTGTAAACCCTTGTAGCATCATTTTTCACTCTTTGGAGCTTGAATGCAATTTATAACAATTTTAGGCTTCATTCTTGACTCGTTCGAACTTGACAACAACTTGTAGCTTCATTCTTGAGTCGTTTATACGTGGAAACAACATGTAAAACCTTATAGCATCATTCTTCTCTTGTTTGAGTTTCAATGTAATTCATAAAAATTTGAGGCTTCATTCTTGACTCGTTCGAACTTGAAAACAACTTGTAGCTTCATTCCTGACTCGTTTGTACATGTAAACAACTTGTAAATCCTTGTAGCATCACTCTTCATTCTTTTGAGTTTGAATACAATTCGTAACAATTTTAGGCCTCATTCTTGACTCGTTTATACGTGGAAACAACATGTAAAACCTTATAGCATCATTCTTCTCTCGTTTGAGCTTCAATGTGATTCATAACAATTTGAGGCTTCATTCCTGACACGTTCGAACTTGAGAACAACTAGTACCTTCATTCTAGAGTCGTTTGTACATGTAAACAACTAGTAAAACCTTGTAGCATCATTTTTCACTCTTTTGAGCTTGAATGCAATTTATAACAATTTTAGGCTTCATTCTTGACTCGTTCGAACTTGAAAACAACTTGTAGCTTTATTCTTGACTAGTTTGTATATGGAATCAACTTGTAAAACCTTGTAGCATCATTTTTCACTCTTAGGAGCTTGAATGAAATTTATAGCAATTTTAGGCTTCATTCTTGACTCGTTCGAACTTGAAAACAACTTGTAGCTTCATTCTTGACTCGTTTATACGTTGAAACAACATGTAAAACCTTATAGCATCATTCTTCTCTTGTTAGAGTTTCAATGTAATTCATAAAAATTTGAGGCTTCATTCTTCTCTCGTTCGAACTTGAAAACAACTTGTAGCGTCATTCTTGACTCGTTTGTACATGGAAACAACATGTAAACCCTTGTAGCATCATTTTTCACTCTTTGGAGCTTGGATGCAATTTATAACAATTTTAGGCTTCATTCTTGACTCGTTCGAACTTGAAAATAACTTGTAGCTTCATTCTTGACTTGTTTATACGTGGAAACAACATGTAAAACCTTATAGCATTATTCTTCTCTTGTTTGAGTTTCAATGTAATTCATAAAAATTTGAGGCTTCATTCTTGACTCGTTCGAACTTGAAAACAACTTGTAGCTTCATTCTTCACTCGTTTGTACATGGAAACAACTTGTAAACCCTTGTAGCATCATTTTTCACACTTTGGAGCTTGAATGCAATTTATAACAATTTTAGGCTTCATTCTTGACTCGTTCGAATTTGAAAACAACTTGTAGCTTCATTCTTGACTCGTTTGTACATGGAAACAACTTGTAAAACCTTGTAGCATCACTCTTCATTCTTTTGAGTTTGAATACAATTCGTAACAATTTTAGGCCTCATTCTTGACTCGTTTATACGTGGAAACAACATGTAAAACCTTATAGCATCATTCTTCTCTCGTTTGAGCTTCAACGTGATTCATAACAATTTGAGGCTTCATTCTTGACACGTTCGAACTTGAGAACAACTTGTACCTTCATTCTTGAGTCGTTTGTACATGTAAACAACTAGTAAAACCTTGTAGCATCATTTTTCACTCTTTGGAGCTTGAATGCAATTTATAACAATTTTAGGCTTCATTCTTGACTCGTTCGAACTTGAAAACAACTTGTAGCTTCATTCTTGACTAGTTTGTACATGTATACAACTTGTAAAACCTTGTAGCAGCATTTTTCTCTCTTTGGAGCTTGAATGAAATTTATAACAATTTTAGGCTTCATTCATGACTCGTTCGAACTTGAAAACAACTTGTAGCTTCATTCTTGACTCGTTTATACGTGGAAACAACATGTAAAACCTTATAGCAATATTCTTCTCTTGTTTGAGTTTCAATGTAATTCATAAAAATTTGAGGCTTCATTCTTGACTCGTTCGAACTGGAAAACAACTTGTAGCTTCATTCTTCACTCGTTTGTACCTGGAAACAACTTGTAAACCCTTGTAGCATCATTTTTCACACTTTGGAGCTTGAATTCAATTTATAACAAATTTAGGCTTCATTCTTGACTCGTTCGAATTTGAAAACAACTTGTAGCTTCATTCTTGACTAGTTTGAACATGGAAACAACTTGTAAAACCCTGTAGCATCATTTTTCACTCTTTGGAGCTTGAATGCAATTTATAACAATTTTATGCTTCATTCTTGACTCGTTCGAACTTGAAAACAACTTGTAACTTCATTCTTGACTCGTTTATACGTGGAAACAACATGTAAAACCTAATAGCATCATTCTTCTCTCGTTTGAGTTTGAATGTGATTCGTTACAATTTTAGGCTTCTTTCTTGACACATTCGAACTTGAGAACAACTTGTAGCATCATTCTAGACTCGTTTGTACATGGAAACAACTTGTAAACCCTTGTAGCATCATTTTTCACTCTTTGGAGCTTGAATGCAATTTTTAACAATTTTAGGCTTCATTCTTGACTCGTTCGAACTTGAAAACAACTTGTAGCTTCATTCTTGACTAGTTTGTACATAGAAACAACTTGTAAACCCTTGTAGCATCATTTTTCACTCTTTGGAGCTTGAATGCAATTTATAACAATTTTAGGCTTCATCCTTGACTCGTTCGAACTTGAATACAACTTGTAGCGTCATTCTTGACTCGTTTGTACATGGAAACAACTTGTAAACCCTTGTAGCATCATTTTTCACTCTTTGGAGCTTGAATGCAATTTATAACAATTTTAGGCTTCATTCTTGACTCGTTTGAACTTGAAAATAACTTGTAGCTTCATTCTTGACTTGTTTATACGTGGAAACAACATGTAAAACCTTATAGCATTATTCTTCTCTTGTTTGAGTTTCAATGTAATTCATAAAAATTTGAGGCTTCATTCTTGACTCGTTCGAACTTGAAAACAACTTGTAGCTTCATTCTTCACTCGTTTGTACATGGAAACAACTTGTAAACCCTTGTAGCATCATTTTTCACACTTTGGAGCTTGAATGCAATTTATAACAATTTTAGGCTTCATTCTTGACTCGTTCGAATTTGAAAACAACTTGTAGCTTCATTCTTGACTCGTTTGTACATGGAAACAACTTGTAAAACCTTGTAGCATCACTCTTCATTCTTTTGAGTTTGAATACAATTCGTAACAATTTTAGGCCTCATTCTTGACTCGTTTGTACGTGGAAACAACATGTAAAACCTTATAGCATCATTCTTCTCTCGTTTGAGCTTCAATGTGATTCATAACAATTTGAGGCTTCATTCTTGACATGTTCGAACTTGAGAACAACTTGTAGCTTCATTCTTGAGTCGTTTGTACATGTAAACAACTAGTAAAACCTTGTGGCATAATTCTTCTTTCGTTTGAGCTTCAATGTAATTTATAACAATTTAAGGCTTAATTCTTGACACATTCGAACTTGAGAACAACTTGTAGCATCATTCTAAACTCGTTTGTACATGGAAACAACTTGTAAACTCTTGTAGCATCATTTTTCACTCTTTGGAGCTTGAATGCAATTTATAACAATTTTAGGCTTCATTCTTGACTCATTCGAACTTGAAAACAACTTGTAGCTTCATTCTTGACAAGTTTGTACATGGAAACAACTTGTAAACCCTTGTAGCATCATTTTTCACACTTTGTAGCTTGAATGCAATTTATAACAATTTTAGGCTTCATTCTTGACTCGTTCGAATTTGAAAACAACTTGTAGCTTCATTCTTGACTAGTTTGTACATGGATACAACTTGTAAAACCTTGTAGCATCACTCTTCATTCTTTTGAGTTTGAATACAATTCGAAACAATTTTAGGCCTCATTCTTGACTCGTTTATACGTGGAAACAACATGTAAAACCTTATAGCATCATTCTTCTCTCGTTTGAGCTTCAATGTGATTCATAACATTTTGAGGCTTCATTCTTGACACGTTCGAACTTGAGAACAACTTGTAGCATCATTCTTTAGTCGATTGTACATGTAAATAACTAGTAAAACCTTGTAGCATAATTCTTCTTTCGTTTGAGATTCAATGTAATTTATAACAATTTAAGGCTTAATTCTTGACACATTCGAACTTGAGAACAACTTGTAGCATCATTCTAGACTCGTTTGTACATGGAAACAACTTGTAAACCCTTGTAGTTTCATTTTTCACTCTTTGGAGCTTGAATGCAATTTATAACAATTTGAGGCTTCATTCTTGACTCGTTCGAACTTGAAAACAACTTGTAGCTTCATTCTTCACTCGTTTGTACATGGAAACAACTTGTAAACCCTTGTAGCATCATTTTTCACTCTTTGGAGCATGAATGCAATTTATAACAATTTTAGGCTTCATTCTTGACTCGTTCGAACTTGAAAATAACTTGTAGCTTCATTCTTGACTTGTTTATACGTGGAAACAACATGTAAAACCTTATAGCATTATTCTTCTCTTGTTTGAGTTTCAATGTAATTCATAAAAATTTGGGCTTCATTCTTGACTCGTTCGAACTTGAAAACAACTTGTAGCTTCATTCTTCACTCGTTTGTACATGGAAACAACTTGTAAACCCTTGTAGCATCATTTTTCACACTTTGGAGCTTGAATGCAATTTATAACAATTTTAGGCTTCATTCTTGACTCATTCGAATTTGAAAACAACTTGTAGCTTCATTCTTGACTCGTTTGTACATGGAAACAACTTGTAAAACCTTGTAGCATCACTCTTCATTCTTTTGAGTTTGAATACAATTCGTAACAATTTTAGGCCTCATTCTTGACTCGTTTATACGTGGAAACAACATGTAAAACCTTATAGCATCATTCTTCTCTCGTTTGAGCTTCAATGTGATTCATAACAATTTGAGGCTTCATTCTTGACACGTTCGAACTTGAGAACAACTTGTACCTTCATTCTTGAGTCGTTTGTACATGTAAACAACTAGTAAAACCTTGTAGCATCATTTTTCACTCTTTTGAGCTTGAATGCAATTTATAACAATTTTAGGCTTCATTCTTGACTCGTTCGAACTTGAAAACAACTTGTAGCTTCATTCTTGACTCATTTGTACATGGAAACAACTTGTAAACCCTTGTAGCATCATTTTTCACTCTTTGGAGCTTGAATGCAATTTATAACAATTTTAGGCTTCATTCTTGACTCGTTCGAACTTGAAAATAACTTGTAGCTTCATCCTTGACTTGTTTATACGTGGAAACAACATGTAAAACCTTATAGCATTATTCTTCTCTTGTTTGAGTTTCAATGTAATTCATAAAAATTTGAGGCTTCATTCTTGACTCGTTCGAACTTGAAAACAACTTGTAGCTTCATTCTTCACTCGTTTGTACATGGAAACAACTTGTAAACCCTTGTAGCATCATTTTTCACACTTTGTAGCTTGAATGCAATTTATAACAATTTTAGGCTTCATTCTTGACTCGTTCGAATTTGAAAACAGCTTGTAGCTTCATTCTTGACTAGTTTGTACATGGATACAACTTGTAAAACCTTGTAGCATCACTCTTCATTCTTTTGAGTTTGAATACAATTCGAAACAATTTTAGGCCTCATTCTTGACTCGTTTATACGTGGAAACAACATGTAAAACCTTATAGCATCATTCTTCTCTCGTTTGAGCTTCAATGTGATTCATAACATTTTGAGGCTTCATTCTTGACACGTTCGAACTTGAGAACAACTTGTAGCATCATTCTTTAGTCGATTGTACATGTAAATAACTAGTAAAACCTTGTAGCATAATTCTTCTTTCGTTTGAGATTCAATGTAATTTATAACAATTTAAGGCTTAATTCTTGACACATTCGAACTTGAGAACAACTTGTAGCATCATTCTAGACTCGTTTGTACATGGAAACAACTTGTAAACCCTTGTAGTTTCATTTTTCACTCTTTGGAGCTTGAATGCAATTTATAACAATTTGAGGCTTCATTCTTGACTCGTTCGAACTTGAAAACAACTTGTAGCTTCATTCTTCACTCGTTTGTACATGGAAACAACTTGTAAACCCTTGTAGCATCATTTTTCACTCTTAGGAGCTTGAATGAAATTTATAGCAATTTTAGGCTTCATTCTTGACTCGTTCGAATTTGAAAACAACTTGTAGCTTCATTCTTGACTCGTTTATACATGGAAACAACATGTAAAACCTTATAGCATCATTCTTCTCTTGTTAGAGTTTCAATGTAATTCATAAAAATTTGAGGCTTCATTCTTCTCTTGTTCGAACTTGAAAACAACTTGTAGCGTCATTCTTGACTCGTTTGTACATGGAAACAACTTGTAAACCCTTGTAGCATCATTTTTCACTCTTTGGAGCTTGAATGCAATTTATAACAATTTTAGGCTTCATTCTTGACTCGTTCGAACTTGAAAATAACTTGTAGCTTCATTCTTGACTTGTTTATACGTGGAAACAACATGTAAAACCTTATAGCATTATTCTTCTCTTGTTTGAGTTTCAATGTAATTCATAAAAATTTGAGGCTTCATTCTTGACTCGTTCGAACTTGAAAACAACTTGTAGCTTCATTCTTCACTCGTTTGTACATGGAAACAACTTGTAAACCCTTGTAGCATCATTTTTCACACTTTGGAGCTTGAATGCAATTTATAACAATTTTAGGCTTCATTCTTGACTCATTCGAATTTGAAAACAACTTGTAGCTTCATTCTTGACTCGTTTGTACATGGAACCAACTTGTAAAACCTTGTAGCATCACTCTTCATTCTTTTGAGTTTGAATACAATTCGTAACAATTTTAGGCCTCATTCTTGACTCGTTTATACGTGGAAACAACATGTAAAACCTTATAGCATCATTCTTCTCTCGTTTGAGCTTCAATGTGATTCATAACAATTTGAGGCTTCATTCTTGACACGTTCGAACTTGAGAACAACTTGTACCTTCATTCTTGAGTCGTTTGTACATGTAAACAACTAGTAAAACCTTGTAGCATCATTTTTCACTCTTTTGAGCTTGAATGCAATTTATAACAATTTTAGGCTTCATTCTTGACTCGTTCGAACTTGAAAATAACTTGTAGCTTCATTCTTGACTCGTTTGTACATGGAAACAACTTGTAAACCCTAGTAGCATCATTTTTCACTCTTTGGAGCATGAATGCAATTTATAACAATTTTAGGCTTCATTCTTGACTCGTTCGAATTTGAAAACAACTTCTAGCTTCATTCTTGACTAGTTTGTACATGGAAACAACTTGTAAAACCTTGTAGCATCACTCTTCATTCTTTTGAGTTTGAATACAATTCGTAACAATTTTAGGCCTCATTCTTGACTCGTTTGTACGTGGAAACAACATGTAAAACCTTATAGCATCATTCTTCTCTCGTTTGAGCTTCAATGTGATTCGTAACAATTTGAGGCTTCATTCTTGACACGTTCAAACTTGAGAACAACTTGTAGCTTCATTCTTGAGTCGTTTGTACATGTAAACAACTAGTAAAACCTTGTGGCATAATTCTTCTTTCGTTTGAGCTTCAATGTAATTTATAACAATTTAAGGCTTAATTCTTGACACATTCGAACTTGAGAACAACTTGTAGCATCATTCTAAACTCGTTTGTACATGGAAACAACTTGTAAACCCTTGTAGCATCATTTTTCACTCTTTGGAGCTTGAATGCAATTTATAACAATTTTAGGCTTCATTCTTGACTCATTCGAACTTGAAAACAACTTGTAGCTTCATTCTTGACAAGTTTGTACATGGAAACAACTTGTAAAACCTTGTAGCATCATTTTTCACTCTTTGGAGCTTGAATGAAATTTATAACAATTTTAGGCTTCATTCTTGACTCGTTCGAACTTGAAAACAACTTGTAGCTTCATTCTTGACTCGTTTATACATGGAAACAACTTGTAAACCCTTGTAGCATCATTTTTCACACTTTGGAGCTTGAATGCAATTTATAACAATTTTAGGCTTCATTCTTGACTCGTTCGAATTTGAAAACAACTTGTAGCTTCATTCTTGACTCGTTTGTACATGGAAACAACTTGTAAAACCTTGTAGCATCACTCTTCATTCTTTCGAGTTTGAATACAATTCGTAACAATTTTAGGCCTCATTCTTGACTCGTTTATACGTGGAAACAACATGTAAAACCTTATAGCATCATTCTTCTCTCGTTTGAGCTTCAATGTGATTCATAACAATTTGAGGCTTCATTCTTGACACGTTCGAACTTGAGAACAACTTGTACCTTCATTCTTGAGTCGTTTGTACATGTAAACAACTAGTAAAACCTTGTAGCATCATTTTTCACTCTTTTGAGCTTGAATGCAATTTATAACAATTTTAGGCTTCATTCTTGACTCGTTCGAACTTGAAAACAACTTGTAGCTTCATTCTTGACTCGTTTGTACATGGAAACAACTTGTAAACCCTTGTAGCATCATTTTTCACTCTTTGGAGCTTGAATGCAATTTATAACAATTTTAGGCTTCATTCTTGACTCATTCGAACTTGAAAACAACTTGTAGCTTCATTCTTGACAAGTTTGTACATGGAAACAACTTGTAAAACCTTGTAGCATCATTTTTCACTCTTTGGAGCTTGAATGAAATTTATAACAATTTTAGGCTTCATTCTTGACTCGTTCGAACTTGAAAACAACTTGTAGCTTCATTCTTGACTCGTTTATACATGGAAACAACTTGTAAACCCTTGTAGCATCATTTTTCACACTTTGGAGCTTGAATGCAATTTATAACAATTTTAGGCTTCATTCTTGACTCGTTCGAATTTGAAAACAACTTGTAGCTTCATTCTTGACTCGTTTGTACATGGAAACAACTTGTAAAACCTTGTAGCATCACTCTTCATTCTTTTGAGTTTGAATACAATTCGTAACAATTTTAGGCCTCATTCTTGACTCGTTTATACGTGGAAACAACATGTAAAACCTTATAGCATCATTCTTCTCTCGTTTGAGCTTCAATGTGATTCATAACAATTTGAGGCTTCATTCTTGACACGTTCGAACTTGAGAACAACTTGTACCTTCATTCTTGAGTCGTTTGTACATGTAAACAACTAGTAAAACCTTGTAGCATCATTTTTCACTCTTTTGAGCTTGAATGCAATTTATAACAATTTTAGGCTTCATTCTTGACTCGTTCGAACTTGAAAACAACTTGTAGCTTCATTCTTGACTCGTTTGTACATGGAAACAACTTGTAAACCCTTGTAGCATCATTTTTCACTCTTTGGAGCTTGAATGCAATTTATAACAATTTTAGGCTTCATTCTTGACTCGTTCGAACTTGAAAATAACTTGTAGCTTCATTCTTGACTTGTTTATACGTGGAAACAACATGTAAAACCTTATAGCATTATTCTTCTCTTGTTTGAGTTTCAATGTAATTCATAAAAATTTGAGGCTTCATTCTTGACTCGTTCGAACTTGAAAACAACTTGTAGCTTCATTCTTCACTCGTTTGTACATGGAAACAACTTGTAAACCCTTGTAGCATCATTTTTCACACTTTGTAGCTTGAATGCAATTTATAACAATTTTAGGCTTCATTCTTGACTCGTTCGAATTTGAAAACAACTTGTAGCTTCATTCTTGACTAGTTTGTACATGGAAACAACTTGTAAAACCTTGTAGCATCACTCTTCATTCTTTTGAGTTTGAATACAATTCGTAACAATTTTAGGCCTCATTCTTGACTCGTTTATAGGTGGAAACAACATGTAAAACTTTATAGCATCATTCTTCTCTCGTTTGAGCTTCAATGTGATTCATAACAATTTGAGGCTTCATTCTTGACACGTTCGAACTTGAGAACAACTTGTAGCATCATTCTTGAGTCGATTGTACATGTAAATAACTAGTAAAACCTTGTAGCATAATTCTTCTTTCGTTTGAGATTCAATGTAATTTATAACAATTTAAGGCTTAATTCTTGACACATTCGAACTTGAGAACAACTTGTAGCATCATTCTAGACTCGTTTGTACATGGAAACAACTTGTAAACCCTTGTAGTTTCATTTTTCACTCTTTGGAGCTTGAATGCAATTTATAACAATTTTAGGCTTCATTCTTGACTCGTTCAAACTTGAAAACAACTTATAGCTTCATTCTTGACTCGTTTATACGTGGAAACAACATGTAAAACCTTATAGCATCATTCTTCTCTTGTTTGAGTTTCAATGTAATTCATATAAATTTGAGGCTTCATTCTTGACTCGTTCGAACTTGAAAACAACTTGTAGCTTCATTCTTGACTCGTTTGTACATGGAAACAACTTGTAAAACCTTGTAGCATCACTCTTCATTCTTTTGAGTTTGAATACAATTCGTAAAAATTTTAGGCCTCATTCTTGACTTGGTTATACGTGGAAACAACATGTAAAACCTTATAGCGTCATTCTTCTCTCGTTTGAGCTTCAATGTGATTCATAACAATTTGAGGCTTAATTCTTGACACGTTCGAACTTGAGAACAACTTGTACCTTCATTCTTGAGTCGTTTGTACATGTAAACAACTAGTAAAACCTTGTAGCATCATTTTTCACTCTTTTGAGCTTGAATGCAATATATAGCAATTTTAGGCTTCATTCTTGACTCGTTCGACCTTGAAAACAACTTGTAGCTTCATTCTTGACTAGTTTGTATATGTAAACAACTTGTAAAACCTTGTAGCATCATTTTTCACTCTTAGGAGCTTGAATGAAATTTATAACAATTTTAAGCTTCATTCTTGACTCGTTCGAATTTGAAAACAACTTGTAGCTTCATTCTTGACTCGTTTATACGTTGAAACAACATGTAAAACCTTATAGCATCATTCTTCTCTTGTTAGAGTTTCAATGTAATTCATAAAAATTTGTGGCTTCGTTCTTCTCTCGTTCGAACTTGAAAACAACTTGTAGCTTCATTCTTGACTCGTTTGTACATGGAAACAACTTGTAAACCCTAGTAGCATCATTTTTCACTCTTTGGAGCTTGAATGCAATTTATAACAATTTTAGGCTTCATTCTTGACTCGTTCGAATTTGAAAACAACTTGTAGCTTCATTCTTGACTAGTTTGTACATGGAAACAACTTGTAAAACCTTGTAGCATCACTCTTCATTCTTTTGAGTTTGAATACAATTCGTAACAATTTTAGGCCTCATTCTTGACTCGTTTGTACGTAGAAACAACATGTAAAACCTTATAGCATCATTCTTCTCTCGTTTGAGCTTCAATGAGATTCATAATAATTTGAGGCTTCATTCTTGACACGTTCGAACTTGAGAACAACTTGTAGCTTCATTCTTGAGTCGTTTGTACATGTAAACAACTAGTAAAACCTTGTGGCATAATTCTTCTTTCGTTTGAGCTTCAATGTAATTTATAACAATTTAAGGCTTAATTCTTGACTCGTTCGAACTTGAAAACAACTTGTAGCATCATTCTAAACTCGTTTGTACATGGAAACAACTTGTAAACCCTTGTAGCATCATTTTTCACTCTTTGGAGCTTGAATGCAATTTATAACAATTTTAGGCTTCATTCTTGACTCATTCGAACTTGAAAACAACTTGTAGCTTCATTCTTGACAAGTTTGTACATGGAAACAACTTGTAAAACCTTGTAGCATCATTTTTCACTCTTTGGAGCTTGAATGAAATTTATAACAATTTTAGGCTTCATTCTTGACTCGTTCGAACTTGAAAACAACTTGTAGCTTCATTCTTGACTCGTTTATACATGGAAACAACTTGTAAAACCTTGTAGCATCATTCATCTCTCGTTTGAGCTTCGATGTGATTCATAACAATTTGAGGCTTCATTCTTGACACGTTCGAACTTGAGAACAACTTGAAGCTTCATTCTTGAGTCGTTTGTACATGTAAACAACTAGTAAAACCTTGTGGCATAATTCTTCTTTCGTTTGAGATTCAATCTAATTTATAACAATTTAAGTCTTAATTCTTGACACATTCGAACTTGAGAACAACTTGTAGCATCATTCTAGACTCGTTTTTACATGGAAACAACTTGTAAACCCTTGTAGCATCATTTTTCACTCTTTGGAGCCTGAATGCAATTTATAACAATTTTAGGCTTCATTCTTGACTCGTTCGAACTTGAAAACAACTTGTAGCTTTATTCTTGACTAGTTTGTACATGGAAACAACTTGTAAAATCTTGTAGCATCATTTTTCACTCTTTGGAGCTTGAATGAAATTTATAACAATTTTTGGCTTCATTCTTGACTCGTTCGAACTTGAAAACAACTTGTAGCTTCATTCTTGACTCGTTTATACGTGGAAAAAACATGTAAAACCTTATAGCATCATTCTTCTCTTGTTTGAGTTTCAATGTAATTCATAAAAATTTGAGGCTTCATTCTTGACTCGTTCGAACTTGAAAACAACTTGTAGCTTCATTCTTGACTCGTTTGTACATGGAAACAACTTGTAAAACCTTGTAGCATCACTCTTCATTCTTTTGAGTTTGAATACAATTCGTAAAAATTTTAGGCCTCATTCTTGACTCGTTTATACGTGGAAACAACTTGTAAACCCTTGTAGCATCATTTTTCACTCTTTGGAGCTTGAATGCAATTTATAACAATTTTAGGCTTCATTCTTGACTCGTTCGAATTTGAAAACAATTTGTAGCTTCATTCTTGACTAGTTTGTACATGGAAACAACTTGTAAAACCTTGTTGCATCACTCTTCATTCTTTTGAGTTTGAATACAATTCGTAACAATTTTAGGCCTCATTCTTGACTCGTTTATACATGGAAACAACATGTAAAACCTTATAGCATCATTCTCCTCTCGTTTGAGGTTCAATGTGATTCATAACAATTTGAGGCTTTATTCTTGACTCGTTCGAACTTGAAAACAACTTGTAGCTTCATTCTTGACTCGTTTGTACATGGAAACAACTTGTAAACCCTTGTAGCATCATTTTTCACTCTTTGAAGCTTGAATGCAATTTATAACAATTTTAGGCTTTATTCTTGACTCGTTCGAACTTGAAAACAACTTGTAGCTTCATTCTTGACTAGTTTGTACATGGAAACAACTTGTAAAACCTTGTAGCAGCATTTTTCACTCTTTGGAGCTTGAATGAAATTTATAACAATGTTAGGCTTCATTCTTGACTCGTTCGAACTTGAAAACAACTTGTAGCTTCATTCTTGACTCGTTTATACGTGGAAACAACATGTAAAACCTTATAGAATTATTCTTCTCCTGTTTGAGTTTCAATGTAATTCATAAAAATTTGAGGCTTCATTCTTGACTCGTTCGAACTTGAAAACAACTTGTAGCTTCATTCTTGACTCGTTTGTACATGGAAACAACTTGTAAACCCTTGTAGCATCATTTTTCACTCTTTGAAGCTTGAATGCAATTTATAAGAATTTTAGGCTTCATTCTTGACTCGTTCGAACTTGAAAATAACTTGTAGCTTCATTCTTGACTAGTTTGTACATGGAAACAACTTGTAAAACCTTGTAGCATCATTTTTCACTCTTTGGAGCTTGAATGCAATTTATAACAATTTTATGCTTCATTCTTGACTCGTTCGAACTTGAAAACAACTTGTAGCTTCATTCTTGACTCGTTTATACGTGGAAACAACATGTAAAACCTAATGGCATCATTCTTCTCTCGTTTGAGTTTGAATGTAATTCGTTACAATTTTAGGCTTCTTTCTTGACACATTCGAACTTGAGAACAACTTGTAGCATCATTCTAGACTCGTTTGTACATGGAAACAACTTGTAAACCCTTGTAGCATCATTTTTCACT
The DNA here is from genome assembly GCA_028671895.1 of Oenanthe sinensis. Taxonomy (NCBI): domain Eukaryota; kingdom Viridiplantae; phylum Streptophyta; class Magnoliopsida; order Apiales; family Apiaceae; genus Oenanthe; species Oenanthe sinensis. The sequence continues at coordinate 383,562 of JAPMAC010000215.1, forward strand.
CTTTGGAGCTTGAATGCAATTTTTAACAATTTTAGGCTTCATTCTTGACTCGTTCGAACTTGAAAACAACTTGTAGCTTCATTCTTGACTAGTTTGTACATAGAAACAACTTGTAAAACCTTGTAGCATCATTTTTCACTCTTTGGAGCTTGAATGCAATTTATAACAATTTTAGGCTTCATCCTTGACTCGTTCGAACTTGAAAACAACTTGTAGCTTCATTCTTGACTCGTTTATACGTGGAAACAACATGTAAAACCTTATAGCATCATTCTTCTCTTGTTTGAGTTTCAATGTAATTCATAAAAATTTGAGGCTTCATTCTTGACTCGTTCGAACTTGAAAACAACTTGTAGCTTCATTCTTGACTCGTTTGTACATGGAAACAACTTGTAAAACCTTGTAGCATCACTCTTTATTCTTTTGAGTTTGAATACAATTCGTAACAATTTTAGGCCTCATTCTTGACTCGTTTGTACGTGGAAACAACATGTATCATTCTTCTCTCGTTTGAGCTTCAATGTGATTCATAACAATTTGAGGCTTCATTCTTGACACGTTCGAACTTGAGAACAACTTGTAGCTTCATTCTTGAGTCGTTTGTACATGTAAACAACTAGTAAAACCTTGTGGCATAATTCTTCTTTCGTTTGAGCTTCAATGTAATTTATAACAATTTAAGGCTTAATTCTTGACACATTCGAACTTGAGAACAACTTGTAGCATCATTCTAAACTCGTTTGTACATGGAAACAACTTGTAAACCCTTGTAGCATCATTTTTCACTCTTTGGAGCTTGAATGCAATTTATAACAATTTTAGGCTTCATTCTTGACTCATTCGAACTTGAAAACAACTTGTAGCTTCATTCTTGACAAGTTTGTACATGGAAACAACTTGTAAAACCTTGTAGCATCATTTTTCACTCTTTGGAGCTTGAATGAAATTTATAACAATTTTAGGCTTCATTCTTGACTCGTTCGAACTTGAAAACAACTTGTAGCTTCATTCTTGACTCGTTTATACATGGAAACAACTTGTAAAACCTTGTAGCATCATTCATCTCTCGTTTGAGCTTCGATGTGATTCATAACAATTTGAGGCTTCATTCTTGACACGTTCGAACTTGAGAACAACTTGAAGCTTCATTCTTGAGTCGTTTGTACATGTAAACAACTAGTAAAACCTTGTGGCATAATTCTTCTTTCGTTTGAGATTCAATCTAATTTATAACAATTTAAGTCTTAATTCTTGACACATTCGAACTTGAGAACAACTTGTAGCATCATTCTAGACTCGTTTTTACATGGAAACAACTTGTAAACCCTTGTAGCATCATTTTTCACTCTTTGGAGCCTGAATGCAATTTATAACAATTTTAGGCTTCATTCTTGACTCGTTCGAACTTGAAAACAACTTGTAGCTTTATTCTTGACTAGTTTGTACATGGAAACAACTTGTAAAATCTTGTAGCATCATTTTTCACTCTTTGGAGCTTGAATGAAATTTATAACAATTTTTGGCTTCATTCTTGACTCGTTCGAACTTGAAAACAACTTGTAGCTTCATTCTTGACTCGTTTATACGTGGAAAAAACATGTAAAACCTTATAGCATCATTCTTCTCTTGTTTGAGTTTCAATGTAATTCATAAAAATTTGAGGCTTCATTCTTGACTCGTTCGAACTTGAAAACAACTTGTAGCTTCATTCTTGACTCGTTTGTACATGGAAACAACTTGTAAAACCTTGTAGCATCACTCTTCATTCTTTTGAGTTTGAATACAATTCGTAAAAATTTTAGGCCTCATTCTTGACTCGTTTATACGTGGAAACAACTTGTAAACCCTTGTAGCATCATTTTTCACTCTTTGGAGCTTGAATGCAATTTATAACAATTTTAGGCTTCATTCTTGACTCGTTCGAATTTGAAAACAATTTGTAGCTTCATTCTTGACTAGTTTGTACATGGAAACAACTTGTAAAACCTTGTTGCATCACTCTTCATTCTTTTGAGTTTGAATACAATTCGTAACAATTTTAGGCCTCATTCTTGACTCGTTTATACATGGAAACAACATGTAAAACCTTATAGCATCATTCTCCTCTCGTTTGAGGTTCAATGTGATTCATAACAATTTGAGGCTTTATTCTTGACTCGTTCGAACTTGAAAACAACTTGTAGCTTCATTCTTGACTCGTTTGTACATGGAAACAACTTGTAAACCCTTGTAGCATCATTTTTCACTCTTTGAAGCTTGAATGCAATTTATAACAATTTTAGGCTTTATTCTTGACTCGTTCGAACTTGAAAACAACTTGTAGCTTCATTCTTGACTAGTTTGTACATGGAAACAACTTGTAAAACCTTGTAGCAGCATTTTTCACTCTTTGGAGCTTGAATGAAATTTATAACAATTTTAGGCTTCATTCTTGACTCGTTCGAACTTGAAAACAACTTGTAGCTTCATTCTTGACTCGTTTATACGTGGAAACAACATGTAAAACCTTATAGAATTATTCTTCTCCTGTTTGAGTTTCAATGTAATTCATAAAAATTTGAGGCTTCATTCTTGACTCGTTCGAACTTGAAAACAACTTGTAGCTTCATTCTTGACTCGTTTGTACATGGAAACAACTTGTAAACCCTTGTAGCATCATTTTTCACTCTTTGAAGCTTGAATGCAATTTATAAGAATTTTAGGCTTCATTCTTGACTCGTTCGAACTTGAAAACAACTTGTAGCTTCATTCTTGACTAGTTTGTACATGGAAACAACTTGTAAAACCTTGTAGCATCATTTTTCACTCTTTGGAGCTTGAATGCAATTTATAACAATTTTATGCTTCATTCTTGACTCGTTCGAACTTGAAAACAACTTGTAGCTTCATTCTTGACTCGTTTATACGTGGAAACAACATGTAAAACCTAATGGCATCATTCTTCTCTCGTTTGAGTTTGAATGTAATTCGTTACAATTTTAGGCTTCTTTCTTGACACATTCGAACTTGAGAACAACTTGTAGCATCATTCTAGACTCGTTTGTACATGGAAACAACTTGTAAACCCTTGTAGCATCATTTTTCACTCTTTGGAGCTTGAATGCAATTTTTAACAATTTTAGGCTTCATTCTTGACTCGTTCGAACTTGAAAACAACTTGTAGCTTCATTCTTGACTAGTTTGTACATAGAAACAACTTGTAAAACCTTGTAGCATCATTTTTCACTCTTTAGAGCTTGAATGCAATTTATAACAATTTTAGGCTTCATCCTTGACTCGTTCGAACTTGAAAATAACTTGTAGCTTCATTCTTGACTCGTTTATACGTGGAAACAACATGTAAAACCTTATAGCATCATTCTTCTCTTGTTTGAGTTTCAATGTAATTCATAAAAATTTGAGGCTTCATTCTTGACTCGTTCGAACTTGAAAACAACTTGTAGCTTCATTCTTGACTCGTTTGTACATGGAAACAACTTGTAAAACCTTGTAGCATCACTCTTTATTCTTTTGAGTTTGAATACAATTCGTAACAATTTTAGGCCTCATTCTTGACTCGTTTGTACGTGGAAACAACATGTATCATTCTTCTCTCGTTTGAGCTTCAATGTGATTCATAACAATTTGAGGCTTCATTCTTGACACGTTCGAACTTGAGAACAACTTGTAGCTTCATTCTTGAGTCGTTTGTACATGTAAACAACTAGTAAAACCTTGTGGCATAATTCTTCTTTCGTTTGAGCTTCAATGTAATTTATAACAATTTAAGGCTTAATTCTTGACACATTCGAACTTGAGAACAACTTGTAGCATCATTCTAAACTCGTTTGTACATGGAAACAACTTGTAAACCCTTGTAGCATCATTTTTCACTCTTTGGAGCTTGAATGAAATTTATAACAATTTTAGGCTTCATTCTTGACTCGTTCGAACTTGAAAACAACTTGTAGCTTCATTCTTGACTCGTTTATACATGGAAACAACTTGTAAAACCTTGTAGTATCATTCATCTCTCGTTTGAGCTTCGATGTGATTCATAACAATTTGAGGCTTCATTCTTGACACGTTCGAACTTGAGAACAACTTGAAGCTTCATTCTTGAGTCGTTTGTACATGTAAACAACTAGTAAAACCTTGTGGCATAATTCTTCTTTCGTTTGAGATTCAATCTAATTTATAACAATTTAAGTCTTAATTCTTGACACATTCGAACTTGAGAACAACTTGTAGCATCATTCTAGACTCGTTTTTACATGGAAACAACTTGTAAACCCTTGTAGCATCATTTTTCACTCTTTGGAGCCTGAATGCAATTTATAACAATTTTAGGCTTCATTCTTGACTCGTTCGAACTTGAAAACAACTTGTAGCTTTATTCTTGACTCGTTTGTACATGGAAACAACTTGTAAAACCTTGTAGCATCACTCTTCATTCTTTTGAGTTTGAATACAATTCGTAAAAATTTTAGGCCTCATTCTTGACTCGTTTATACGTGGAAACAACTTGTAAACCCTTGTAGCATCATTTTTCACTCTTTGGAGCTTGAATGCAATTTATAACAATTTTAGGCTTCATTCTTGACTCGTTCGAACTTGAAAACAACTTGTAGCTTCATTCTTGACTCGTTTGTACATGGAAACAACTTGTAAAACCTTGTAGCATCACTCTTCATTCTTTTGAGTTTGAATACAATTCGTAAAAATTTTAGGCCTCATTCTTGACTCGTTTATACGTGGAAACAACTTGTAAACCCTTGTTGCATCATTTTTCACTCTTTGGAGCTTGAATGCAATTTATAACAATTTTAGGCTTCATTCTTGACTCGTTCGAATTTGAAAACAACTTGTAGCTTCATTCTTGACTAGTTTGTACATGGAAACAACTTGTAAAACCTTGTTGCATCACTCTTCATTCTTTTGAGTTTGAATACAATTCGTAACAATTTTAGGCCTCATTCTTGACTCGTTTATACGTGGAAACAACATGTAAAACCTTATAGCATCATTCTTCTCTCGTTTGAGGTTCAATGTGATTCATAACAATTTGAGGCTTCATTCTTGACTCGTTCGAACTTGAAAACAACTTGTAGCTTCATTCTTGACTAGTTTGTACATGGAAACAACTTGTAAACCCTTGTAGCATCATTTTTCACTCTTTGAAGCTTGAATGCAATTTATATGAATTTTAGGCTTCATTCTTGACTCGTTCGAACTTGAAAACAACTTGTAGCTTCATTCTTGACTAGTTTGTACATGGAAACAACTTGTAAAACCTTGTAGCATCATTTTTCACTCTTTGGAGCTTGAATGCAATTTATAACAATTTTATGCTTCATTCTTGACTCGTTCGAACTTGAAAACAACTTGTAGCTTCATTCTTGACCCGTTTATACGTGGAAACAACATGTAAAACCTAATAGCATCATTCTTCTCTCGTTTGAGTTTGAATGTAATTCGTTACAATTTTAGGCTTCTTTCTTGACACATTCGAACTTGAGAACAACTTGTAGCATCATTCTAGACTCGTTTGTACATGGAAACAACTTGTAAACCCTTGTAGCATCATTTTTCACTCTTTGGAGCTTGAATGCAATTTTTAACAATTTTAGGCTTCATTCTTGACTCGTTCGAACTTGAAAACAACTTGTAGCTTCATTCTTGACTAGTTTGTACATAGAAACAACTTGTAAAACCTTGTAGCATCATTTTTCACTCTTTGGAGCTTGAATGCAATTTATAACAATTTTAGGCTTCATCCTTGACTCGTTCGAACTTGAAAACAACTTGTAGCTTCATTCTTGACTCGTTTATATGTGGAAACAACATGTAAAACCTTATAGCATCATTCTTCTCTTGTTTGAGTTTCAATGTAATTCATAAAAATTTGAGGCTTCATTCTTGACTCGTTCGAACTTGAAAACAACTTTTAGCTTCATTCTTGACTCGTTTGTACATGGAAACAACTTGTAAAACCTTGTAGCATCACTCTTCATTCTTTTGAGTTTGAATACAATTCGTAACAATTTTAGGCCTCATTCTTGACTCGTTTATACGTGGAAACAACATGTAAAACCTTATAGCATCATTCTTCTCTCGTTTGAGGTTCAATGTGATTCATAACAATTTGAGGCTTCATTCTTGACTCGTTCGAACTTGAGAACAACTTGTACCATAATTCTTGAGTCGTTTGTACATGTAAACAACTAGTAAAACCTTGTAGCATCATTTTTCACTCTTTTGAGCTTGAATGCAATTTATAACAATTTTAGGCTTCATTCTTGACTCGTTCGAACTTGTAAACAACTTGTAGCTTCATTCTTGACTAGTTTGTATATGGAAACAACTTGTAAAACCTTGTAGCATCATTTTTCACTCTTAGGAGCTTGAATGAAATTTATAACAATTTTAGGCTTCATTCTTGACTCGTTCGAATTTGAAAACAACTTGTAGCTTCATTCTTGACTCGTTTGTACGTTGAAACAACATGTAAAACCTTATAGCATCATTCTTCTCTTGTTTGAGTTTCAATGTAATTCATAAAAATTTGTGGCTTCATTCTTCTCTCGTTCGAACTTGAAAACAACTTGTAGCTTCATTCTTGACTCGTTTGTACATGGAAACAACTTGTAAACCCTAGTAGCATCATTTTTCACTCTTTGGAGCTTGAATGCAATTTATAACAATTTTAGGCTTCATTCTTGACTCGTTCGAATTTGAAAACAACTTGTAGCTTCATTCTTGACTAGTTTGTACATGGAAACAACTTGTAAAACCTTGTAGCATCACTCTTCATTCTTTTGAGTTTGAATACAATTCGTAACAATTTTAGGCCTCATTCTTGACTCGTTTGTACGTGGAAACAACATGTAAAACCTTATAGCATCATTCTTCTCTCGTTTGAGCTTCAATGTGATTCATAACAATTTGAGGCTTCATTCTTGACACGTTCGAACTTGAGAACAACTTGTAGCTTCATTCTTGAGTCGTTTGTACATGTAAACAACTAGTAAAACCTTGTGGCATAATTCTTCTTTCGTTTGAGCTTCAATGTAATTTATAACAATTTAAGGCTTAATTCCTGACACATTCGAACTTGAGAACAACTTGTAGCATCATTCTAAACTCGTTTGTACATGGATACAACTTGTAAACCCTTGTAGCATCATTTTTCACTCTTTGGAGCTTGAATGCAATTTATAACAATTTTAGGCTTCATTCTTGACTCATTCGAACTTGAAAACAACTTGTAGCTTCATTCTTGACAAGTTTGTACATGGAAACAACTTGTAAAACCTTGTAGCATCATTTGTCACTCTTTGGAGCTTGAATGAAATTTATAACAATTTTAGGCTTCATTCTTGACTCGTTCGAACTTGAAAACAACTTGTAGCTTCATTCTTGACTCGTTTATACATGGAAACAACTTGTAAAACCTTGTAGCATCATTCATCTCTCTTTTGAGCTTCCATGTGATTCATAACAATTTGAGGCTTCATTCTTGACACGTTCGAACTTGAGAACAACTTGAAGCTTCATTCTTGAGTCGTTTGTACATGTAAACAACTAGTAAAACCTTGTGGCATAATTCTTCTTTCGTTTGATTTTCAATGTAATTTATAACAATTTAAGTCTTAATTCTTGACACATTCGAACTTGAGAACAACTTGTAGCATCATTCTAGACTCGTTTTTACATGGAAACAACTTGTAAACCCTTGTAGCATCATTTTTCACTCTTTGGAGCCTGAATGCAATTTATAACAATTTTAGGCTTCATTCTTGACTCGTTCGAACTTGAAAACAACTTGTAGCTTTATTCTTGACTAGTTTGTACATGGAAACAACTTGTAAAATCTTGTAGCATCATTTTTCACTCTTTGGAGCTTGAATGAAATTTATAACAATTTTTGGCTTCATTCTTGACTCGTTCGAACTTGAGAACAACTTGTAGCTTCATTCTTGACTCGTTTATACGTGGAAACAACATGTAAAACCTTATAGCATCATTCTTCTCTTGTTTGAGTTTCAATGTAATTCATAAAAATTTGAGGCTTCATTCTTGACTCGTTCGAACTTGAAAACAACTTGTAGCTTCATTCTTGACTCGTTTGTACATGGAAATAACTTGTAAAACCTTGTAGCATCACTCTTCATTCTTTTGAGTTTGAATACAATTCGTAAAAATTTTAGGCCTCATTCTTGACTCGTTTATACGTGGAAACAACTTGTAAACCCTTGTAGCATCATTTTTCACTCTTTGGAGCTTGAATGCAATTTATAACAATTTTAGGCTTCATTCTTGACTCGTTCGAATTTGAAAACAACTTGTAGCTTCATTCTTGACTAGTTTGTACATGGAAACAACTTGTAAAACCTTGTTGCATCACTCTTCATTCTTTTGAGTTTGAATACGATTCGTAACAATTTTAGGCCTCATTCTTGACTCGTTTATACGTGGAAACAACATGTAAAACCTTATAGCATCATTCTTCTCTCGTTTGAGGTTCAATGTGATTCATAACAATTTGAGGCTTCATTCTTGACTCGTTCGAACTTGAAAACAACTTGTAGCTTCATTCTTGACTCGTTTGTACATGGAAACAACTTGTAAACCCTTGTAGCATCATTTTTCACTCTTTGAAGCATGAATGCAATTTATAACAATTTTAGGCTTTATTCTTGACTCGTTCGAACTTGAAAACAACTTGTAGCTTCATTCTTGACTAGTTTGTACATGGAAACAACTTGTAAAACCTTGTAGCAGCATTTTTCACTCTTTGGAGCTTGAATGCAATTCGTAACAATTTTAGGCCTCATTCTTGACTCGTTTATACGTGGAAACAACATGTAAAACCTTATAGCATCATTCTTCTCTCGTTTGAGCTTCAATGTGATTCATAACAATTTGAGGCTTCATTCTTGACACGTTCGAACTTGAGAACAACTTGTACCTTCATTCTTGAGTCGTTTGTACATGTAAACAACTAGTAAAACCTTGTAGCATCATTTTTCACTCTTTTGAGCTTGAATGCAATTTATAACAATTTTAGGCTTCATTCTTGACTCGTTCGAACTTGAAAACAACTTGTAGCTTCATTCTTGACTCGTTTGTACATGGAAACAACTTGTAAACCCTTGTAGCATCATTTTTCACTCTTTGGAGCTTGAATGCAATTTATAACAATTTTAGGCTTCATTCTTGACTCGTTCGAACTTGAAAATAACTTGTAGCTTCATTCTTGACTTGTTTATACGTGGAAACAACATGTAAAACCTTATAGAATCATTCTTCTCCTGTTTGAGTTTCAATGTAATTCATAAAAATTTGAGGCTTCATTCTTGACTCGTTCGGACTTGAAAACAACTTGTAGCTTCATTCTTGACTCGTTTGTACATGGAAACAACTTGTAAACCCTTGTAGCATCATTTTTCACTCTTTGGAGCTTGAATGCAATTTATAACAATTTTAGGCTTCATTCTTGACTAGTTCGAATTTGAAAACAACTTGTAGCTTCATTCTTGACTCGTTTGTACATGGAAACAACTTGTAAAACCTTGTAGCAGCATTTTTCACTCTTTGGAGCTTGAATGCAATTCGTAACAATTTTAGGCCTCATTCTTGACTCGTTTATACGTGGAAACAACATGTAAAACCTTATAGCATCATTCTTCTCTCGTTTGAGCTTCAATGTGATTCATAACAATTTGAGGCTTCATTCTTGACACGTTCGAACTTGAGAACAACTTGTACCTTCATTCTTGAGTCGTTTGTACATGTAAACAACTAGTAAAACCTTGTAGCATCATTTTTCACTCTTTTGAGCTTGAATGCAATTTATAACAATTTTAGGCTTCATTCTTGACTCGTTCGAACTTGAAAACAACTTGTAGCTTCATTCTTGACTCGTTTGTACATGGAAACAACTTGTAAACCCTTGTAGCATCATTTTGCACTCTTTGGAGCTTGAATGCAATTTATAACAATTTTAGGCTTCATTCTTGACTCGTTCGAACTTGAAAATAACTTGTAGCTTCATTCTTGACTTGTTTATACGTGGAAACAACATGTAAAACCTTATAGAATCATTCTTCTCCTGTTTGAGTTTCAATGTAATTCATAAAAATTTGAGGCTTCATTCTTGACTCGTTCGGACTTGAAAACAACTTGTAGCTTCATTCTTCACTCGTTTGTACATGGAAACAACTTGTAAACCCTTGTAGCATCATTTTTCACTCTTTGGAGCTTGAATGCAATTTATAACAATTTTAGGCTTCATTCTTGACTAGTTCGAATTTGAAAACAACTTGTAGCTTCATTCTTGACTCGTTTGTACATGGAAACAACTTGTAAAACCTTGTAGCATCACTCTTCATTCTTTTGAGTTTGAATACAATTCGTAACAATTTTAGGCCTCATTCTTGACTCGTTTATACGTGGAAACAACATGTAAAACCTTATAGCATCATTCTTCTCTCGTTTGAGCTTCAATGTGATTCATAACAATTTGAGGCTTCATTCTTGACACGTTCGAACTTGAGAACAACTTGTACCTTCATTCTTGAGTCGTTTGTACATGTAAACAACTAGTAAAACCTTGTAGCATCATTTTTCACTCTTTTGAGCTTGAATGCAATTTATAACAATTTTAGGCTTCATTCTTGACTCGTTCGAACTTGAAAACAACTTGTAGCTTCATTCTTGACTCGTTTGTACATGGAAACAACTTGTAAACCCCTGTAGCATCATTTTTCACTCTTTGGAGCTTGAATGCAATTTATAACAATTTTAGGCTTCATTCTTGACTCGTTCGAACTTGAAAATAACTTGTAGCTTCATTCTTGACTTGTTTATACGTGGAAACAACATGTAAAACCTTATAGCATTATTCTTCTCTTGTTTGAGTTTCAATGTAATTCATAAAAATTTGAGGCTTCATTCTTGACTCGTTCGAACTTGAAAACAACTTGTAGCTTCATTCTTCACTCGTTTGTACATGGAAACAACTTGTAAACCCTTGTAGCATCATTTTTCACACTTTGGAGCTTGAATGCAATTTATAACAATTTTAGGCTTCATTCTTGACTCGTTCGAATTTGAAAACAACTTGTAGCTTCATTCTTGACTCGTTTGTACATGGAAACAACTTGTAAAACCTTGTAGCATCACTCTTCATTCTTTTGAGTTTGAATACAATTCGTAACAATTTTAGGCCTCATTCTTGACTCGTTTATACGTGGAAACAACATGTAAAACCTTATAGCATCATTCTTCTCTCGTTTGAGCTTCAATGTGATTCATAACAATTTGAGGCTTCATTCTTGACACGTTCGAACTTGAGAACAACTTTTAGCATCATTCTTAAGTCGATTGTACATGTAAATAACTAGTAAAACCTTGTAGCATAATTCTTCTTTCGTTTGAGATTCAATGTAATTTATAACAATTTAAGGCTTCATTCTTGACTCGTTCGAACTTGAAAACAACTTATAGCTTCATTCTTGACTCGTTTATACGTGGAAACAACATGTAAAACCTTATAGCATCATTCTTCTCTTGTTTGAGTTTCAATGTAATTCATATAAATTTGAGGCTTCATTCTTGACTCGTTCGAACTTGAAAACAACTTGTAGCTTCATTCTTGACTCGTTTGTACATGGAAACAACTTGTAAAACCTTGTAGCATCACTCTTCATTCTTTTGAGTTTGAATACAATTCGTAAAAATTTTAGGCCTCATTCTTGACTTGGTTATACGTGGAAACAACATGTAAAACCTTATAGCGTCATTCTTCTCTCGTTTGAGCTTCAATGTGATTCATAACAATTTGAGGCTTAATTCTTGACACGTTCGAACTTGAGAACAACTTGTACCATAATTCTTGAGTCGTTTGTACATGTAAACAACTAGTAAAACCTTGTAGCATCATTTTTCACTCTTTTGAGCTTGAATGCAATTTATAACAATTTTAGGCTTCATTCTTGACTCGTTCGAACTTGTAAACAACTTGTAGCTTCATTCTTGACTAGTTTGTATATGGAAACAACTTGTAAAACCTTGTAGCATCATTTTTCACTCTTAGGAGCTTGAATGAAATTTATAACAATTTTAGGCTTCATTCTTGACTCGTTCGAATTTGAAAACAACTTGTAGCTTCATTCTTGACTCGTTTATACGTTGAAACAACATGTAAAACCTTATAGCATCATTCTTCTCTTGTTTGAGTTTCAATGTAATTCATAAAAATTTGTGGCTTCATTCTTCTCTCGTTCGAACTTGAAAACAACTTGTAGCTTCATTCTTGACTCGTTTGTACATGGAAACAACTTGTAAACCCTAGTAGCATCATTTTTCACTCTTTGGAGCTTGAATGCAATTTATAACAATTTTAGGCTTCATTCTTGACTCGTTCGAATTTGAAAACAACTTGTAGCTTCATTCTTGACTAGTTTGTACATGGAAACAACTTGTAAAACCTTGTAGCATCACTCTTCATTCTTTTGAGTTTGAATACAATTCGTAACAATTTTAGGCCTCATTCTTGACTCGTTTGTACGTGGAAACAACATGTAAAACCTTATAGCATCATTCTTCTCTCGTTTGAGCTTCAATGTGATTCATAACAATTTGAGGCTTCATTCTTGACACGTTCGAACTTGAGAACAACTTGTAGCTTCATTCTTGAGTCGTTTGTACATGTAAACAACTAGTAAAACCTTGTGGCATAATTCTTCTTTCGTTTGAGCTTCAATGTAATTTATAACAATTTAAGGCTTAATTCTTGACACATTCGAACTTGAGAACAACTTGTAGCATCAAAACTCGTTTGTACATGGAAACAACTTGTAAACCCTTGTAGCATCATTTTTCACTCTTTGGAGCTTGAATGCAATTTATAACAATTTTAGGCTTCATTCTTGACTCATTCGAACTTGAAAATAACTTGTAGCTTCATTCTTGACAAGTTTGTACATGGAAACAACTTGTAAAACCTTGTAGCATCATTTTTCACTCTTTGGAGCTTGAATGAAATTTATAACAATTTTAGGCTTCATTCTTGACTCGTTCGAACTTGAAAACAACTTGTAGCTTCATTCTTGACTCGTTTATACATGGAAACAACTTGTAAAACCTTGTAGCATCATTCATCTCTCATTTGAGTTTCAATGTGATTCAGAACAATTTGAGGCTTCATTCTTGACACGTTCGAACTTGAGAACAACTTGAAGCTTCATTCTTGAGTCGTTTGTACATGTAAACAACTAGTAAAACCTTGTAGCATCACTCTTCATTCTTTTGAGTTTGAATACAATTCGTAAAAATTTTAGGCCTCATTCTTGACTCGTTTATACGTGGAAACAACTTGTAAAACCTTGTAGCAGCATTTTTCACTCTTTGGAGCTTGAATGAAATTTATAACAATTTTAGGCTTCATTCTTGACTCGTTCGAACTTGAAAACAACTTGTAGCTTCATTCTTGACTAGTTTGTATATGGAAACAACTTGTAAAACCTTGTAGCATCATTTTTCACTCTTAGGAGCTTGAATGAAATTTATAGCAATTTTAGGCTTCATTCTTGACTCGTTCGAATTTGAAAACAACTTGTAGCTTCATTCTTGACTCGTTTATACGTTGAAACAACATGTAAAACCTTATAGCATCATTCTTCTCTTGTTAGAGTTTCAATGTAATTCATAAAAATTTGAGGCTTCATTCTTCTCTCGTTCGAACTTGAAAACAACTTGTAGCTTCATTCTTGACTCGTTTGTACATGGAAACAACTTGTAAACCCTTGTAGCATCATTTTTCACTCTTTCGAGCTTGAATGCAATTTATAACAATTTTAGGCTTCATTCTAGACTCGTTCGAACTTGAAAATAACTTGTAACTTCATTCTTGACTTGTTTATACGTGGAAACAACATGTAAAACCTTATAGCATTATTCTTCTCTTGTTTGAGTTTCAATGTAATTCATAACAATTTGAGGCTTCATTCTTGACTCGTTCGAACTTGAAAACAACTTGTAGCTTCATTCTTCACTCGTTTGTACATGGAAACAACTTGTAAACCCTTGTAGCATCATTTTTCACACTTTGGAGCTTGAATGCAATTTATAACAATTTTAGGATTCATTCTTGACTCGTTCGAATCTGAAAACAACTTGTAGCTTCATTCTTGACTCGTTTGTACATGGAAACAACTTGTAAAACCTTGTAGCGTCACTCTTCATTCTTTTGAGTTTGAATGCAATTCGTAACAATTTTAGGCCTCATTCTTGACTCGTTTATACGTGGAAACAACATGTAAAACCTTATAGCATCATTCTTCTCTCGTTTGAGCTTCAATGTGATTCATAACAATTTGAGGCTTCATTCTTGACACGTTCGAACTTGAGAACAACTTGTACCTTCATTCTTGAGTCGTTTGTACATGTAAACAACTAGTAAAACCTTGTAGCATCATTTTTCACTCTTTTGAGCTTGAATGCAATTTATAACAATTTTAGGCTTCATTCTTGACTCGTTCGAACTTGAAAACAACTTGTAGCTTCATTCTTGACTAGTTTGTATATGGAAACAACTTATAAAACCTTGTAGCATCATTTTTCACTCTTGGAGCTTGAATGAAATTTATAGCAATTTTAGGCTTCATTCTTGACTCGTTCGAATTTGAAAACAACTTGTAGCTTCATTCTTGACTAGTTTGTACATGGAAACAACTTGTAAAACCTTGTAGCATCACTCTTCATTCTTTTGAGTTTGAATACAATTCGTAACAATTTTAGGCCTCATTCTTGACTCGTTTGTACGTGGAAACAACATGTAAAACCTTATAGCATCATTCTTCTCTCGTTTGAGCTTCAATGTGATTCATAACAATTTGAGGCTTCATTCTTGACACGTTCGAACTTGAGAACAACTTGTAGCTTCATTCTTGAGTCGTTTGTACATGTAAACAACTAGTAAAACCTTGTGGCATAATTCTTCTTTCGTTTGAGCTTCAATGTAATTTATAACAATTTAAGGCTTAATTCTTGACACATTCGAACTTGAGAACAACTTGTAGCATCAAAACTCGTTTGTACATGGAAACAACTTGTAAACCCTTGTAGCATCATTTTTCACTCTTTGGAGCTTGAATGCAATTTATAACAATTTTAGGCTTCATTCTTGACTCATTCGAACTTGAAAATAACTTGTAGCTTCATTCTTGACAAGTTTGTACATGGAAACAACTTGTAAAACCTTGTAGCATCATTTTTCACTCTTTGGAGCTTGAATGAAATTTATAACAATTTTAGGCTTCATTCTTGACTCGTTCGAACTTGAAAACAACTTGTAGCTTCATTCTTGACTCGTTTATACATGGAAACAACTTGTAAAACCTTGTAGCATCATTCATCTCTCATTTGAGTTTCAATGTGATTCAGAACAATTTGAGGCTTCATTCTTGACACGTTCGAACTTGAGAACAACTTGAAGCTTCATTCTTGAGTCGTTTGTACATGTAAACAACTAGTAAAACCTTGTAGCATCACTCTTCATTCTTTTGAGTTTGAATACAATTCGTAAAAATTTTAGGCCTCATTCTTGACTCGTTTATACGTGGAAACAACTTGTAAAACCTTGTAGCAGCATTTTTCACTCTTTGGAGCTTGAATGAAATTTATAACAATTTTAGGCTTCATTCTTGACTCGTTCGAACTTGAAAACAACTTGTAGCTTCATTCTTGACTAGTTTGTATATGGAAACAACTTGTAAAACCTTGTAGCATCATTTTTCACTCTTAGGAGCTTGAATGAAATTTATAGCAATTTTAGGCTTCATTCTTGACTCGTTCGAATTTGAAAACAACTTGTAGCTTCATTCTTGACTCGTTTATACGTTGAAACAACATGTAAAACCTTATAGCATCATTCTTCTCTTGTTAGAGTTTCAATGTAATTCATAAAAATTTGAGGCTTCATTCTTCTCTCGTTCGAACTTGAAAACAACTTGTAGCTTCATTCTTGACTCGTTTGTACATGGAAACAACTTGTAAACCCTTGTAGCATCATTTTTCACTCTTTCGAGCTTGAATGCAATTTATAACAATTTTAGGCTTCATTCTAGACTCGTTCGAACTTGAAAATAACTTGTAACTTCATTCTTGACTTGTTTATACGTGGAAACAACATGTAAAACCTTATAGCATTATTCTTCTCTTGTTTGAGTTTCAATGTAATTCATAACAATTTGAGGCTTCATTCTTGACTCGTTCGAACTTGAAAACAACTTGTAGCTTCATTCTTCACTCGTTTGTACATGGAAACAACTTGTAAACCCTTGTAGCATCATTTTTCACACTTTGGAGCTTGAATGCAATTTATAACAATTTTAGGATTCATTCTTGACTCGTTCGAATCTGAAAACAACTTGTAGCTTCATTCTTGACTCGTTTGTACATGGAAACAACTTGTAAAACCTTGTAGCGTCACTCTTCATTCTTTTGAGTTTGAATGCAATTCGTAACAATTTTAGGCCTCATTCTTGACTCGTTTATACGTGGAAACAACATGTAAAACCTTATAGCATCATTCTTCTCTCGTTTGAGCTTCAATGTGATTCATAACAATTTGAGGCTTCATTCTTGACACGTTCGAACTTGAGAACAACTTGTACCTTCATTCTTGAGTCGTTTGTACATGTAAACAACTAGTAAAACCTTGTAGCATCATTTTTCACTCTTTTGAGCTTGAATGCAATTTATAACAATTTTAGGCTTCATTCTTGACTCGTTCGAACTTGAAAACAACTTGTAGCTTCATTCTTGACTAGTTTGTATATGGAAACAACTTATAAAACCTTGTAGCATCATTTTTCACTCTTGGAGCTTGAATGAAATTTATAGCAATTTTAGGCTTCATTCTTGACTCGTTCGAATTTGAAAACAACTTGTAGCTTCATTCTTGACTCGTTTATACGTTGAAACAACAAGTAAAACCTTATAGCATCATTCTTCTCTTGTTAGAGTTTCAATGTAATTCATAAAAATTTGAGGCTTCATTCTTCTCTCGTTCGAACTTGAAAACAACTTGTAGCTTCATTCTTGACTCGTTTGTACATGGAAACAACTTGTAAACCCTTGTAGCATCGTTTTTCACTCTTTGGAGCTTGAATGCAATTTATAACAATTTTAGGCTTCATTCTTGACTCGTTCGAACTTAAAAATAACTTGTAGCTTCATTCTTGACTTGTTTATACGTGGAAACAACATGTAAAACCTTATAGCATTATTCTTCTCTTGTTTGAGTTTCAATGTAATTCATAAAAATTTGAGGCTTCATTCTTGACTCGTTCGAACTTGAAAACAACTTGTAGCTTCATTCTACACTCGTTTGTACATGGAAACAACTTGTAAACCCTTGTAGCATCATTTTTCACACTTTGGAGCTTGAATGCAATTTATAACAATTTTAGGCTTCATTCTTGACTCGTTCGAATTTGAAAACAACTTGTAGCTTCATTCTTGACTAGTTTGTACATGGAAACAACTTGTAAAACCTTGTAGCATCATTCTTCTCTCGTTTGAGCTTCAATGTGATTCATAACAATTTGAGGCTTCATTCTAGACACGTTCGAACTTGAGAACAACTTGTAGCTTCATTCTTGAGTCGATTTTACATGTAAACAACTAGTAAAACCTTGTAGCATAATTCTTCTTTCGTTTGAGAATCAATGTAATTTATAACAATTTAAGGCTTAATTCTTGACACATTCGAACTTGAGAACAACTTGTAGCATCATTCTAGACTCGTTTGTACATGGAAACAACTTGTAAACCCTTGTAGCATCATTTTTCACTCTTTGGAGCTTGAATGCAATTTATAACAATTTTAGGCTTCATTCTTGACTCGTTCGAACTTGAAAACAACTTGTAGCTTCATTCTTGACTCGTTTATACGTGGAAACAACATGTAAAACCTTATAGCATCATTCTTCTCTTGTTTGAGTTTCAATGTAATTCATATAAATTTGAGGCTTCATTCTTGACTCGTTCGAACTTGAAAACAACTTGTAGCTTCATTCTTGACTCGTTTGTACATGGAAACAACTTGTAAAACCTTGTAGCATCACTCTTCATTCTTTTGAGTTTGAATACAATTCGTAAAAATTTTAGGCCTCATTCTTGACTCGTTTATACGTGGAAACAACTTGTAAACCCTTGTAGCATCATTTTTCACTCTTTGGAGCTTGAATGCAATAACAATTTTAGGCTTCATTCTTGACTCGTTCAAATTTGAAAACAACTTGTAGCTTCATTCTTGACTAGTTTGTACATGGAAACAACTTGTAAAACATTGTAGCATCACTCTTCATTCTTTTGAGTTTGAATACAATTCGTCACAATTTTAGGCCTCATTCTTGACTCGTTTATACGTGGAAACAACATGTAAAACCTTATAGCATTATTCTTCTCTCGTTTGAGCTTCAATGTGATTCATAACAATTTGAGGCTTCATTCTTGACACGTTCGAACTTGAGAACAACTTGTACCTTCATTCTTGAGTCGTTTGTACATGTAAACAACTAGTAAAACCTTGTAGCATCATTTTTCACTCTTTTGAGCTTGAATGCAATTTATAACAATTTTAGGCTTCATTCATGACTCGTTCGAACTTGAAAACAACTTGTAGCTTCATTCTTGACTCGTTTATATGTTGAAACAACATGTAAAACCTTATAGCATCATTCTTCTCTTGTTAGAGTTTCAATGTAATTCATAAAAATTTGAGGCTTCATTCTTCTCTCGTTCGAACTTGAAAACAACTTGTAGCTTCATTCTTGACTCGTTTGTACATGGAAACAACTTGTAAACCCTTGTAGCATCATTTTTCACTCTTTGGAGCTTGAATGCAATTTATAACAATTTTAGGCTTCATTCTTGACTCGTTCGAACTTAAAAATAACTTGTAGCTTCATTCTTGACTTGTTTATACGTGGAAACAACATGTAAAACCTTATAGCATTATTCTTCTCTTGTTTGAGTTTCAATGTAATTCATAAAAATTTGAGGCTTCATTCTTGACTCGTTCGAACTTGAAAACAACTTGTAGCTTCATTCTACACTCGTTTGTACATGGAAACAACTCGTAAACCCTTGTAGCATCATTTTTCACACTTTGGAGCTGGAATGCAATTTATAACAATTTTAGGCTTCATTCTTGACTCGTTCGAATTTGAAAACAACTTGTAGCTTCATTCTTGACTAGTTTGTACATGGAAACAACTTGTAAAACCTTGTAGCATCACTCTTCATTCTTTTTAGTTTGAATACAATTCGTAACAATTTTAGGCCTCATTCTTGACTCGTTTATACGTGGAAACAACATGTAAAACCTTATAGCATCATTCTTCTCTCGTTTGAGCTTCAATGTGATTCATAACAATTTGAGGCTTCATTCTAGACACGTTCGAACTTGAGAACAACTTGTAGCTTCATTCTTGAGTCGATTGTACATGTAAACAACTAGTAAAACCTTGTAGCATAATTCTTCTTTCGTTTGAGAATCAATGTAATTTATAACAATTTAAGGCTTAATTCTTGACACATTCGAACTTGAGAACAACTTGTAGCATCATTCTAGACTCGTTTGTACATGGAAACAACTTGTAAACCCTTGTAGCATCATTTTTCACTCTTTGGAGCTTGAATGCAATTTATAACAATGTTAGGCTTCATTCTTGACTCGTTCGAACTTGAAAACAACTTGTAGCTTCATTCTTGACTCGTTTATACGTGGAAACAACATGTAAAACCTTATAGCATCATTCTTCTCTTGTTTGAGTTTCAATGTAATTCATATAAATTTGAGGCTTCATTCTTGACTCGTTCGAACTTGAAAACAACTTGTAGCTTCATTCTTGACTCGTTTGTACATGGAAACAACTTGTAAAACCTTGTAGCATCACTCTTCATTCTTTTGAGTTTGAATACAATTCGTGTAACGATTGAGGTAATTAAATCTATTTAAATAATATGGAGTATATGAGTTATGTGTTTTAATGTGTTAAGATATGATATGTGGTGATTTTATATGTCTGGTTGACTGTCTGTTTGACTGTATTATGCTTAAGTGATTTAATTAAGTGATTAATTGATTTTTCATGCTTAATTGAGTAACTGTTTGATTTTTTATAAAATTATTGGTGTGTCCAATAATTATGAAATTTTATATGTAGTTCCTATGTGATTTTAGAGACTTTCTAAAAATGGTGATGTATTTAATTCTAGTCCCAGTGATTTTATATAAATCTTTTACTCCTGTTTTATTCTAGAGATATTACTCTTCTAAATTCCATATTTAATTATTGGAATGCCCAAAAATCATGAAACCTGTTCCAAAATGCTCCTTAAATATTTTGAGACTTGTGAAAAATAAAAGTTTATTTTATTTGAGCCCAAAATTATTTTAATGATTTTTCTCCTCTTATTTCCTATTTATGCACTAAAACTTCAAAGATTTTTAATTAATTCGTTATTCATCAGAAAAATATTTCAAAAATATGGGGAAGCTTCTAAATTCATGATCTTTATTTTAAAAATATAAAACTTAT
This sequence comes from Oenanthe sinensis, assembly GCA_028671895.1. Classification (NCBI taxonomy): domain Eukaryota; kingdom Viridiplantae; phylum Streptophyta; class Magnoliopsida; order Apiales; family Apiaceae; genus Oenanthe; species Oenanthe sinensis. The sequence continues at coordinate 404,159 of JAPMAC010000215.1, forward strand.
TTTTGTACCTTGTTTCTCTCAAAATTCGAATTATTAAGTGATTTAGATTCAGAAAATAGCATAGGTGAAGTTACTAAAATACCCTTGACTTTGTTTTGTAAAAGCCACCGCCCACTATCATTTCCTTGTTCTGCACATTGGTATTGAGGTCGAGTTCTTCTCCCTATTTCTTGCGATTTCTTTGCTCCTTCATCATTTCCTGCAAATTGTTCAATTATTATGTTAATCATCGATTAACACTTGTAACTAAGTTGCTTTGATTGAAGTCTTTGATTCATGGCTCCGTTCTATGTGCTTGTAACTGCTGCCGTATGTATATATTGGTGTATAGTTGCATGCAATCCATGAAATTAGATGCAATGTGTGGGGTGAGTTCAGATAGTACACAAACTAGCTTTGGGAGACGGATTTGGGTTCGGTGTAGAGAAACCGGAGCAATTCCGGCACTCCACCGGAAACCCAAGTCACCAACGATGAACTTGGTGAGTTGGTGACCCAGGCTATGATGTTCTTGAGCCTAACTAATGCCTAAATTACTTATACTTGTCCATTTATGTAGTTGCATGTTGAATTGAGTGATGCATGTAGTCGTACCAATTTTTCCGGCTAGGGTTTGAAATTTCCGACTTGTAGCCGATTGAGGCAACCTTGTACAGCTTCGTTGTATGTCATGTTAATGCTAGTTGCTGTGTAATTGTCGATCACATGTTAAAAGTCATGATTAGTTCGAATTCTTTATATTTATAATTAATTTGTTCGGCTTAATTGCTAATTGCCAATTAGTAATAAATGTATATATGCTTGGTTTTGAGATAATAGCAAATGGTGCAATTGTTAACTGATTTAATTAAAATGTTATACACAATTACGGTCGTTTCTATAGCATTAGTTAAAATTCGAAGGCATATATATGTGTGTGTTATGTTCGAATTTGGATAATGACAACCTAACTTGACTTAGGTTAATGCTAATCACCATGCTTAGTTAGTAAACAAATTAATTGTGTAGTTTGTATGTGATAATTCGAATGAGCTATGAGGAATTGTAAATATATTGCTTGGAGTTTTTAATTGATTCATTTTAAATATTGTGATGTTCGTTTAGTTGAAATTAACTATATATGCACATATGCTAGTACGTGGAGTACAATTGAGTTAAGTGAATGATTAATTGATATGATTTATTCGAATGCTATATGTGTAGTATGGAAACTTGCTTGTCTAGTTAAATGAGTTTGGAAATGTTAATTATGAGATTTATACGAGCATTTCTGTGAAAGGTATGGAATTGATATTATAAAGGGCTAATCATATATGATTGAACGATTGTTTGTGTCGGTTGTATTCCGACGGATAGTTCCAATTACAGAGGAAGTGCTGTCAAAATTTTTAGAAACTAAAATGATTTTTGTAAAACACAATTGGCACACCACTTCTGTATAGGAATGACTATCAGTCAGGAATATTGTAGGTGATCTAATTGTCTATGTGATACTTGTTTGCCAGTATAGAAGTGATTATAGTAGAATATGTCTACTATGAGTTATATATGTGTGTTAAGGGTTACATTATCGAAAGGGTAGAATAGTTAGACGTTATAGAGAACGTCGAGAGTTTATAAGATTCTGAAATGGTATTATTTTTGTGTAGCTACGAAGGATATTGAGGTGAAGGACAAAGGGAAGGCTAAAGTAGAGAGTTAGTATCTGGTGTAGGCGATCTACCTGTTCCACAGCTGTAGCATTCCTTATTTGAGGCAAGTAACTACTGCCTAACCTCTTTCAACTGAAACACTGTTTTATGAACCGCTTTATGACCCTGCAACTGTGTTATCCTATTTCAACTGTTTTAAATTACAGCCTGTTTTACTTTAATTGCTTGACTTAAACTGCAACCTTATATCAGTTTCAATTACACTTTAAACTTTTCAATCCCTGAACTGTTATCGACAACTTATAAACTAGTTTTACAAATCTTAAACCAGTAATCTGGAGCTGTGACTTATGCTATTACCACTTCCTTATCCATAATTGCTTAAACTTAAATCTTAAAAGAACCCGGTTATTTAAGCCTAACTATTGTCCTGAGTAAATGTTTTACAACTGTTTTCAAAAACAACTGTTATACTTATGGATTGACCCGGCACCTTGACTTCATAAATTGGGTTTAAATTTCCAGTTCATGATTTCAGCTTACCCTATTACAACAGAAACTTGTTTTGAGACATATCTTGAAATAAACTTTACCTCTGTCTAATGATCTTAAAAATGGATTTAAATATGGAATCCGACTTTCAAGAAGTCTTTTTCATCAAATGATTTGGTAACTTTAAAAAGAAAGGTTTTGGTGATTATAGGAATTCCGATCAAAATGGTTTCTGCGGATTCCTATAGGTTGGAGGCGTAAGAGGCCGAGTGACGCCGGTCCAGCACTTTTTATGTATAGACTATAATGAGATAGTCAATGGCTATAATGAGATAGCCCAAGGCCAATGGCAATAAGTGCCTTTATGAGTACTCCTTATGTCCAGAGGGACTTTAGTCCGTTATGGGGACTTTACGTGGCTGATCACCCGTATTGTCTGGCGTTGTGAGAAAACTTCAACCAAAATGATTGTTTTAAACAGAAAAGGTCCTAATGAGAGGACAGTTTTACAAATGATTTGAAAAGTAAAGGTCCTAATGAAAGGACAATTTTATAGATGATTTTAAAAGCAAGATCCTAATGAGAGGACAGTTTTATAAAATGTTTTGAAAGAATCAATCCTAAGGAAAGGATAGTTTTATATAAATGGACTTTGAAATGATAAATAATGAAAATTAAAATGCCCTGTTATATCATGCCCTTCTTTTTAGCTTAAACTGTCAGTCATATCTTGACTTCACTTTGTTTCAATTGTTATACATTATTTCCTGTTATCCATCTAACCCTGCAGATTACTCTTATACTTACACCTGGTTATTGCTTTCCAGTTTCTTGTTTATTCTGTACCAGTTATTGGAATTGTTTAACCCTGTCAGCAGTTTTATAAAAGAAAGTTTTGCGAGTAATAAGTACCCTGACTAGTATGTTAATTACAACTTTGGGACAATGAGGTCCAGAAATGATTTAAAGCATGGTTTTGCGAAAAGACTTTTAAATTATGTGTATAAGCCTGTAGAACTGTTTTTAACCTATAAGGTTACTTGCTGAGCTTTTGTAGCTCATTCTTTTATTTTCTAACATCTACAGCTTTTGAGAATCATGGTCCGTATTAAGCAGACTGCTCGGAAGAACATGTCTTACATGAACTTTGCTAGGCTGGCTGAGAGGGAACAGGTAGGATCGAGGCAGAGTTGGAAGGAAAAGACTTTGTTTAGTCTTGTACTTTATTAGTAGAATTTGAGATTGTTTCAGGAGTTGTAATATTATTTTGTTGATGTAATTTAAATATAAATGAATGTAGTTGTGTGCTTGTTTCATACCATTACCTTGAAAGGTCCAGGCGAGTAGTCGGGGTCATATTTATGCGTATTTTCTATTACTGTTATTTAGGGTGCATGCATATAGAATGTCAGTGACGCCCCGATCTAGACCCCGGGTCGGGAGGGCGCCACAGGTTGGTATCAGAGCTAAGGTTTTGGTCACTGAAACAAGCCAGGATTAAGTTAAACAAGTAGATCATTTAATAACAGAAGATAGAGTAATGGTAAGATAGGATTAGATATCGAAGAGTGGTTTAGATATTAGGATTTTAACTGTAGATTTAAGGTGATCTTATCCCTTTTGCTTTACATATTATATTATTGCAGGCTCGTGGTATTGTTTCACAACCACCACCCTCTCCTAGTTCCTCTGATTCTTCTTCTTCGGATTCTGACGATGATGTTATAGTCATATCCAGTTCTGAGAGCGAGGAGGAGTTGATTCCTGAGCCCCTTGCTCAGCCTGACCTACCCTCAGGGAGTGCTTGTGCCCCTATTCGCCGTAGAGTTTATAGGCCAGCTATTACCCGAGGCCAGCTGAGAGTTCCCGAGCATCCTGTCGAGTGGTGGGAGGATCGCATTAGAGCTGTTGAGGAGGAGGGACGTAGGCAGATTGCAGCTAGGGCATTTCCAGACGATGTGGCGGAGCGGGCAGGAGAGTTAACCCGTGTGCTTAGTAGACTGCTGATTGGACTCAGGGCAGCCAGAGACAGGGATCACAGGGGTGATTAGATGTCAGGATGTTTGAGTGTTAGAAGGGACATTTGTTAGAGCCCTCTAGCACCCTTGCCTAGTTGTTATTTCCGTTTTCTTCCCAGTACTTTTATTTCGTGTTTGTATTTTGACTATCTTGCACCTTGGTACTTTCCGTATCTATGTATGTTTGCTTTTCAGTTCCAGTATCTTTCGATATATCTGTCATTTACTTTTGCGCACATTTGACCATAAACTGTTCCTTACCTTTACCAGTACCTTATTTATACCTGTTGTGCTAACCTGTTTTCGATAGAACCTTTATATCCTTGTTGTACAGGCAACTTATGTAGTAATGATGCTACAAGACTGATTTCTAAAATAAAGTTTTAATGCTCAAATGGTTTTAAAAGTATTTGAACTGTTTACAATATGGTGTAGTGTATTGCTTAATAAGTTGCTTGTTTCCCTATAGTAAATGCCGCCAAGAAAAAGAAACACCTCAAATTCGTCTCAGAACCAAAATACTCAAGATCAAAATCCTATGGACCCTACAGTTGCCCAACTCATTCAGCTGCTACAGCAGCAGACAGCTCTTTTAACTCAGCAACAGCAAAGACCTTCTGCACCCCCAGCAGTTACTTTTAAATCTTTTCAAGCCGTGAAACCACCTGAATTTAAAGGATCCACAAACCCAGTAGAAGCCCAAACTTGGCTTAAGGAAATGGAAAAAGCTTTTCAGTTAGTAGACGTAGATGAAGATAAGAAGACTGAGTATGCTAGTTACTTTCTTAAAGCTGAAGCCGGATACTGGTGGGAGTCTACGAAGATGCTTCAGGGTGAAGGTGTGATTTCTTGGGATCGGTTTACAGAATTGTTTTTAGAAAAGTACTTTCCTAGTTTCATGAAGGACCAGATGGAAATTAAATTTCTAGAATTGAAGCAAGGAGGTATGAGTGTAGCAGAGTACGAGGCCAAGTTTTCTGAGATGGCCAGATTTGTGCCAGAATTTGTCAACACTGACGTCAAAAAGGCCAAGAGGTTTCAGCAAGGCCTAAGGCCATGGATTAGAAGTAGGGTAGCAGTTTTTGAGTTGCAAAGCTTTACTGCAATAGTTCAAAAAGCAATGATCGTGGAAGGAGAAAGTGACATGTCCCAGAAAGAGAAGGATAACAGAAAAAGAAAGTTTGGTGCTAGGGAAGACAGTCAGGGACATGGTAATTTTAGAAACAAGTTTCATAGAAGGCCAGAAGGTCAGAGAAGTGATTCTCAGCAGATCAAGAATGATAATGATGGAAGAGGAAGACAAAACAATAAAGCTCAAGGTTTCAACCAGCCGAAGGCCATCAGACAGTTTGTTCCTGAATGCAAAATTTGTGGAAGGAAGCACTCTGGAGTTTGTAATAAACCCAATATCACCTGCTTCAAATGCAACAGGAAAGGACATTATGCAGCAGAATGCAACAGTCAGAGTCAAAATCAAAATCAAAAGTCAGGGATCAAATGCTATAAGTGTGGCAAGCTAGGTCACATGGCAAGGGAATGCAAGGAACCTACACAGCCTACCAATGTTCTTCGAATAGCTGGAACTCCGTCTCAATCTTCAGCACATCAATCTAGAGCAAGAACGTTCAACATGACTCAGAAAGAAGCTATTCAGGACGTGGACGTGATATCAGGTACACTTCCTGTTAACTCAGTGCAAGCTAATGTATTGATTGATTCAGGAGCTACTAAGTCTTTTGTATCTCGAGATTTTCTTGGTAAATTGCAATGTGAAGTCCGACCGTTGGATCAAGCCTTAGTTATAGAAGTAGCTAACCAGGCAACGATTCCAGTAAGCCAAGTTTGTCCTAGTTGTGACATTGAAATAGGCAGTTATCATTTTCTTGCTAACTTGATACCTTTTAAGTTAGGTGAATTTGATGTAATTCTAGGGATGGATTGGTTGTCCGAATACAAAGCTCAAATAGATTGTAGGAATAAGAGGTTAAAGTTGAAAACCCTAGAAGGAGAAGAAGTTGAATTTCGAGGTACCCGTCAAGTTAAGAAGTTTTTGAATATTGCTCAGGCAAAGAGATTTCTGCGTCAAGGATGTGAGGCTTACCTAGCCTATGTTGTAGACACTGAGAAGAAGTCAGTTCAGTTAGAAGATGTTCCTATCGTCAACGAATTTCCCGACGTATTTCCAGATGAATTACCAGGCTTACCTTCTGATAGGGAAATAGAATTCTCCATTGATTTAGCTCCAGGCACTGAGCCAGTTTCCAAAGCTCCGTATAGAATGGCGCCAGTTGAGATGAAAGAATTGGCGAGTCAAATACAAGATCTCTTGGATAAAGGAATTATAAGGCCTAGTGTGTCCCCCTGGGGAGCACCAGTTCTGTTTGTTAAGAAGAAGGATGGAAGCATGAGGTTGTGCATAGATTACCGAGAATTAAATAAGCTAACCATCAAGAACAAGTACCCATTGCCGAGGATAGATGATCTTTTCGACCAACTGAAAGGAGCTGAATGGTTCTCAAAAATTGATTTAAGGTCCGGATACCATCAACTCAAGATCAAACCTGAAGATGTATCTAAAACAGCATTCAGAACAAGGTACGGACATTATGAATTTTTAGTTATGGCTTTTGGATTGACAAATGCCCCAGCAGCGTTTATGGATCTAATGAACAGAGTCTTTAAGAAATATTTAGACAAGTTTGTGATTGTTTTCATCGACGACATCCTGATATATTCCAAGTCAGAAGAAGAGCATGCAGATCATTTGAGAATTGCATTAGAGACCTTAAGAAAGGAAAAGCTGTATGCGAAGTTTTCGAAATGTGAATTTTGGTTGAAGGAGGTGCAATTCTTAGGTCATGTTGTTAGCAGAGAAGGCATCAAAGTTGATCCGGCGAAGATAGAAGCAGTGATGAAATGGGAAAGGCCACGGACTCCAACAGAAGTCAGAAGTTTTCTGGGTTTAGCAGGGTACTATCGTAGATTTGTTCAAGATTTTTCAAAGATAGCTACCCCTATGACTAAGTTGACAAGGAAGAACGAAAAGTTTGTATGGAATGAGAAGTGTGAAGAAAGTTTTGAAGAGTTAAAACGAAGACTAGTGTCTGCCCCAGTTTTGGTGTTACCAGACGATCAAGGAAATTTTGTCATCTACAGTGACGCTTCACTCAAAGGCTTGGGATGTGTTCTGATGCAACATGGGAAAGTTATTGCATATGCTTCCAGGCAGTTAAGACCTCATGAATTGAAGTATCCTACACATGATCTGGAATTAGCTGCCATTGTATTTGCATTGAAGATTTGGAGGCACTACTTGTACGGAGAAAAGTGTGAGATTTTTACTGACCATAAGAGTTTGAAGTATATCTTTACTCAGAAAGAGTTGAATATGAGACAGAGAAGATGGTTGGAGTTGATCAAGGACTATGATTGTACAATCAACTATCATCCAGGCAAAGCGAATGTCGTAGCAGATGCTTTAAGCAGAAAAGAAAGATTGAATATAATGGTTTCGTCTGAAGAATTGATCAAAGAGTTTGAGAGATTGGAAATAGAGGTATGTGATTCGGATTCAGTGGAAGAAATGGTGTATACAATGACTTTTCAGCCAGAATTGTTAGAAAAGATCAAGAGATGTCAAGAACAGATGATGAGTCAAGACAGAACCAAGTTGACTGGAGAAGAATTAAAAAGTCAGAAGGACGATAAAGGAATCTTTAGGTTTTCCTCACGAATTTGGATCCCCAATGTTCAAGAGCTCAAGAATGAAATTTTGCATGATGCACATAGTTCAAGATACTCTATTCATCCAGGAAGCACAAAGATGTATAAAGACTTGAAGGAAAATTTTTGGTGGCCTAACATGAAAAGAGATGTGGCAGAATGGATCAGTAAATGTTATACATGCCAGAGAGTCAAAGCTGAACACCAGAGGCCCAGCGGATTGTTGCAACCACTAGAGATTCCAGAGTGGAAATGGGAGAATCTTGCTATGGATTTTGTAGTAGGTCTACCAAGGACTAAAGCTAATCATGATGCTATCTGGGTAATAATAGACAGATTGACCAAGTCAGCGCACTTTCTACCGATCAACGAAAGATTTTCACTGGACAGGTTGGTTCATTTGTATCTGAAAGAGATTGTGATGCGACATGGTGTTCCTGTATCAATAGTGTCAGACAGAGACCCGAGATTCAATTCAAGATTTTGGAAGAAATTTCAAGAATGTTTGGGAACAAAGCTGAATATGAGTACTGCGTATCATCCTCAGACAGATGGACAGAGTGAAAGGACAATCCAAACCATTGAAGATATGTTAAGAGTTTGTGCCTTAGATTTTGAAGGAAGTTGGGACGAGCATCTACCATTGGTGGAATTTTCTTATAATAACAGTTATCATGCTAGTATTGGGATGCCCCCGTATGAAGCTTTGTATGGAAGAAAATGCAGATCACCAGTGTGTTGGAATGAAGTTGGTGAGCGTAAGATTTTGGGTCCAGAGTTGGTTCAGCAAACTAAAGAAAAGATTGAGTTGATTCAGAAGAGATTGTTAGCTGCTCAGGATAGGCAAAAGAAGTATGCTGACCAATCAAGGAAAGATATGAATTTTGAAGAAGGTGACCAAGTGTTGTTAAAGATTTCTCCGTGGAAAGGTGTTAGTAGATTTGGCAAGAGAGGAAAGCTTAATCCACGATATATAGGACCTTTTGAAGTTCTGAAGCAAGTTGGGAAAGTTGCATATGAATTGGCTCTACCACCGCAGATGCAGCACATTCACAATGTTTTTCACGTGTCTATGCTTCGAAAGTATAATCCTGATATGAGCCACGTGATAGAATATGAACCCTTGGAGATTCAACCTGACTTGTCCTATGTAGAACAGCCTGTAGAAATTCAGGATCGTAAGGATAAAGTTTTGAGGAATAAGTCTGTTAAGCTTGTAAAGGTTTTGTGGAGAAACCCTCGAGTTGAGGAATCCACCTGGGAACTTGAGAGTGAAATGCTCGAGAAGTATCCTTATTTGTTTACTTAGGCTGATTCTGGGGACAGAATCTTTTTAAGGGGGGGAGAATGTAACGATTGAGGTAATTAAATCTATTTAAATAATATGGAGTATATGAGTTATGTGTTTTAATGTGTTAAGATATGATATGTGGTGATTTTATATGTCTGGTTGACTGTCTGTTTGACTGTATTATGCTTAAGTGATTTAATTAAGTGATTAATTGATTTTTCATGCTTAATTGAGTAACTGTTTGATTTTTTATAAAATTATTGGTGTGTCCAATAATTATGAAATTTTATATGTAGTTCCTATGTGATTTTAGAGACTTTCTAAAAATGGTGATGTATTTAATTCTAGTCCCAGTGATTTTATATAAATCTTTTACTCCTGTTTTATTCTAGAGATATTACTCTTCTAAATTCCATATTTAATTATTGGAATGCCCAAAAATCATGAAACCTGTTCCAAAATGCTCCTTAAATATTTTGAGACTTGTGAAAAATAAAAGTTTATTTTATTTGAGCCCAAAATTATTTTAATGATTTTTCTCCTCTTATTTCCTATTTATGCACTAAAACTTCAAAGATTTTTAATTAATTCGTTATTCATCAGAAAAATATTTCAAAAATATGGGGAAGCTTCTAAATTCATGATCTTTATTTTAAAAATATAAAACTTATTTTTGTACCTTGTTTCTCTCAAAATTCGAATTATTAAGTGATTTAGATTCAGAAAATAGCATAGGTGAAGTTACTAAAATACCCTTGACTTTGTTTTGTAAAAGCCACCGCCCACTATCATTTCCTTGTTCTGCACATTGGTATTGAGGTCGAGTTCTTCTCCCTATTTCTTGCGATTTCTTTGCTCCTTCATCATTTCCTGCAAATTGTTCAATTATTATGTTAATCATCGATTAACACTTGTAACTAAGTTGCTTTGATTGAAGTCTTTGATTCATGGCTCCGTTCTATGTGCTTGTAACTGCTGCCGTATGTATATATTGGTGTATAGTTGCATGCAATCCATGAAATTAGATGCAATGTGTGGGGTGAGTTCAGATAGTACACAAACTAGCTTTGGGAGACGGATTTGGGTTCGGTGTAGAGAAACCGGAGCAATTCCGGCACTCCACCGGAAACCCAAGTCACCAACGATGAACTTGGTGAGTTGGTGACCCAGGCTATGATGTTCTTGAGCCTAACTAATGCCTAAATTACTTATACTTGTCCATTTATGTAGTTGCATGTTGAATTGAGTGATGCATGTAGTCGTACCAATTTTTCCGGCTAGGGTTTGAAATTTCCGACTTGTAGCCGATTGAGGCAACCTTGTACAGCTTCGTTGTATGTCATGTTAATGCTAGTTGCTGTGTAATTGTCGATCACATGTTAAAAGTCATGATTAGTTCGAATTCTTTATATTTATAATTAATTTGTTCGGCTTAATTGCTAATTGCCAATTAGTAATAAATGTATATATGCTTGGTTTTGAGATAATAGCAAATGGTGCAATTGTTAACTGATTTAATTAAAATGTTATACACAATTACGGTCGTTTCTATAGCATTAGTTAAAATTCGAAGGCATATATATGTGTGTGTTATGTTCGAATTTGGATAATGACAACCTAACTTGACTTAGGTTAATGCTAATCACCATGCTTAGTTAGTAAACAAATTAATTGTGTAGTTTGTATGTGATAATTCGAATGAGCTATGAGGAATTGTAAATATATTGCTTGGAGTTTTTAATTGATTCATTTTAAATATTGTGATGTTCGTTTAGTTGAAATTAACTATATATGCACATATGCTAGTACGTGGAGTACAATTGAGTTAAGTGAATGATTAATTGATATGATTTATTCGAATGCTATATGTGTAGTATGGAAACTTGCTTGTCTAGTTAAATGAGTTTGGAAATGTTAATTATGAGATTTATACGAGCATTTCTGTGAAAGGTATGGAATTGATATTATAAAGGGCTAATCATATATGATTGAACGATTGTTTGTGTCGGTTGTATTCCGACGGATAGTTCCAATTACAGAGGAAGTGCTGTCAAAATTTTTAGAAACTAAAATGATTTTTGTAAAACACAATTGGCACACCACTTCTGTATAGGAATGACTATCAGTCAGGAATATTGTAGGTGATCTAATTGTCTATGTGATACTTGTTTGCCAGTATAGAAGTGATTATAGTAGAATATGTCTACTATGAGTTATATATGTGTGTTAAGGGTTACATTATCGAAAGGGTAGAATAGTTAGACGTTATAGAGAACGTCGAGAGTTTATAAGATTCTGAAATGGTATTATTTTTGTGTAGCTACGAAGGATATTGAGGTGAAGGACAAAGGGAAGGCTAAAGTAGAGAGTTAGTATCTGGTGTAGGCGATCTACCTGTTCCACAGCTGTAGCATTCCTTATTTGAGGCAAGTAACTACTGCCTAACCTCTTTCAACTGAAACACTGTTTTATGAACCGCTTTATGACCCTGCAACTGTGTTATCCTATTTCAACTGTTTTAAATTACAGCCTGTTTTACTTTAATTGCTTGACTTAAACTGCAACCTTATATCAGTTTCAATTACACTTTAAACTTTTCAATCCCTGAACTGTTATCGACAACTTATAAACTAGTTTTACAAATCTTAAACCAGTAATCTGGAGCTGTGACTTATGCTATTACCACTTCCTTATCCATAATTGCTTAAACTTAAATCTTAAAAGAACCCGGTTATTTAAGCCTAACTATTGTCCTGAGTAAATGTTTTACAACTGTTTTCAAAAACAACTGTTATACTTATGGATTGACCCGGCACCTTGACTTCATAAATTGGGTTTAAATTTCCAGTTCATGATTTCAGCTTACCCTATTACAACAGAAACTTGTTTTGAGACATATCTTGAAATAAACTTTACCTCTGTCTAATGATCTTAAAAATGGATTTAAATATGGAATCCGACTTTCAAGAAGTCTTTTTCATCAAATGATTTGGTAACTTTAAAAAGAAAGGTTTTGGTGATTATAGGAATTCCGATCAAAATGGTTTCTGCGGATTCCTATAGGTTGGAGGCGTAAGAGGCCGAGTGACGCCGGTCCAGCACTTTTTATGTATAGACTATAATGAGATAGTCAATGGCTATAATGAGATAGCCCAAGGCCAATGGCAATAAGTGCCTTTATGAGTACTCCTTATGTCCAGAGGGACTTTAGTCCGTTATGGGGACTTTACGTGGCTGATCACCCGTATTGTCTGGCGTTGTGAGAAAACTTCAACCAAAATGATTGTTTTAAACAGAAAAGGTCCTAATGAGAGGACAGTTTTACAAATGATTTGAAAAGTAAAGGTCCTAATGAAAGGACAATTTTATAGATGATTTTAAAAGCAAGATCCTAATGAGAGGACAGTTTTATAAAATGTTTTGAAAGAATCAATCCTAAGGAAAGGATAGTTTTATATAAATGGACTTTGAAATGATAAATAATGAAAATTAAAATGCCCTGTTATATCATGCCCTTCTTTTTAGCTTAAACTGTCAGTCATATCTTGACTTCACTTTGTTTCAATTGTTATACATTATTTCCTGTTATCCATCTAACCCTGCAGATTACTCTTATACTTACACCTGGTTATTGCTTTCCAGTTTCTTGTTTATTCTGTACCAGTTATTGGAATTGTTTAACCCTGTCAGCAGTTTTATAAAAGAAAGTTTTGCGAGTAATAAGTACCCTGACTAGTATGTTAATTACAACTTTGGGACAATGAGGTCCAGAAATGATTTAAAGCATGGTTTTGCGAAAAGACTTTTAAATTATGTGTATAAGCCTGTAGAACTGTTTTTAACCTATAAGGTTACTTGCTGAGCTTTTGTAGCTCATTCTTTTATTTTCTAACATCTACAGCTTTTGAGAATCATGGTCCGTATTAAGCAGACTGCTCGGAAGAACATGTCTTACATGAACTTTGCTAGGCTGGCTGAGAGGGAACAGGTAGGATCGAGGCAGAGTTGGAAGGAAAAGACTTTGTTTAGTCTTGTACTTTATTAGTAGAATTTGAGATTGTTTCAGGAGTTGTAATATTATTTTGTTGATGTAATTTAAATATAAATGAATGTAGTTGTGTGCTTGTTTCATACCATTACCTTGAAAGGTCCAGGCGAGTAGTCGGGGTCATATTTATGCGTATTTTCTATTACTGTTATTTAGGGTGCATGCATATAGAATGTCAGTGACGCCCCGATCTAGACCCCGGGTCGGGAGGGCGCCACAATTCGTTAAAAATTTTAGGCCTCATTCTTGACTCGTTTATACGTGGAAACAACTTGTAAACCCTTGTAGCATCATTTTTCACTCTTTGGAGCTTGAATGCAATTTATAACAATTTTAGGCTTCATTCTTGACTCGTTCAAATTTGAAAACAACTTGTAGCTTCATTCTTGACTAGTTTGTACATGGAAACAACTTGTAAAACATTGTAGCATCACTCTTCATTCTTTTGAGTTTGAATACAATTCGTCACAATTTTAGGCCTCATTCTTGACTCGTTTGTACGTGGAAACAACATGTAAAACCGTATAGCATCATTCTTCTCTCGTTTGAGCTTCAATGTGATTCATAACAATTTGAGGCTTCATTCTTGACACGTTCGAACTTGAGAACAACTTGTAGCTTCATTCTTGAGTCGTTTGTACATGTAAACAACTAGTAAAACCTTGTGGCATAATTCTTCTTTCGTTTGAGCTTCAATGTAATTTATAACAATTTAAGGCTTAATTCTTGACATATTCGAACTTGAGAACAACTTGTAGCATCATTCTAAACTCGTTTGTACATGGAAAAAATTTGTAAACCCTTGTAGCATCATTTTTCACTCTTTGGAGCTTGAATGCAATTTATAACAATTTTAGGCTTCATTCTTGACTCGTTCGAATTTGAAAACAACTTGTAGCTTCATTTTTGAATAGTTTGTACATGGAAACAACTTGTATAACCTTGTAGCATCACTCTTCATTCTTTTGAGTTTGAATACAATTCGTAAAAATTTTAGGCCTCATTCTTGACTCGTTTATACGTGGAAACAACTTGTAAACCCTTGTAGCATCATTTTTCACTCTTTGGAGCTTGAATGCAATTTATAACAATTTTAGGCTTCATTCTTGACTCGTTCGAATTTGAAAACAACTTGTAGCTTCATTTTTGAATAGTTTGTACATGGAAACAACTTGTATAACCTTGTAGCATCACTCTCCATTCTTTTGAGTTTGAATACAATTCGTAACAATTTTAGGCCTCATTCTTGACTCGTTTATACGTGGAAACAACATGTAAAACCTTATAGCATCATTCTTCTCTCGTTTGAGGTTCAATGTGATTCATAACAATTTGAGGCTTCATTCTTGACTCGTTCGAACTTGAAAACAACTTGTAGCTTCATTCTTGACTCGTTTGTACATGGAAACAACTTGTAAACCCTTGTAGCATCATTTTTCACTCTTTGAAGCTTGAATGCAATTTATAACAATTTTAGGCTTTATTCTTGACTCGTTCGAACTTAAAAACAACTTGTAGCTTCATTCTTGACTAGTTTGTACATGGAAACAACTTGTAAAACCTTGTAGCAGCATTTTTCACTCTTTGGAGCTTGAATGAAATTTATAATAATTTTAGGCTTCATTCTTGACTCGTCCGAACTTGAAAACAACTTGTAGCTTCATTCTTGACTCGTTTATACGTGGAAACAACATGTAAAACCTTATAGAATCATTCTTCTCCTGTTTGAGTTTCAATGTAATTCATAAAAATTTGAGGCTTCATTCTTGACTCGTTCGAACTTGAAAACAACTTGTAGCTTCATTCTTGACTCGTTTGTACATGGAAACAACTTGTAAACCCTTTAGCATCATTTTTCACTCTTTGAAGCTTGAATGCAATTTATAACAATTTTAGGCTTTATTCTTGACTCGTTCGAACTTAAAAACAACTTGTAGCTTCATTCTTGACTAGTTTGTACATGGAAACAACTTGTAAAACCTTGGAGCAGCATTTTTCACTCTTTGGAGCTTGAATGAAATTTATAACAATTTTAGGCTTCATTCTTGACTCGTCCGAACTTGAAAGCAACTTGTAGCTTCATTCTTGACTCGTTTATACGTGGAAACAACATGTAAAACCTTATAGAATCATTCTTCTCCTGTTTGAGTTTCAATGTAATTCATAAAAATTTGAGGCTTCATTCTTGACTCGTTCGAACTTGAAAACAACTTGTAGCTTCATTCTTGACTCGTTTGTACATGGAAACAACTTGTAAACCCTTTCGCATCATTTTTCACTCTTTGAAGCTTGAATGCAATTTATAACAATTTTAGGCTTCATTCTTCTCTCGTTCGAACTTGAAAACAACTTTTAGCTTCATTCTTGACTAGTTTGTACATGGAAACAACTTGTAAAACCTTGTAGCAACATTTTTCTCTCTTTGGAGCTTGAATGAAATTTATAACAATTTGAGGCTTCATTCTTGACTCGTTCGAACTTGAAAACAACTTGTAGCTTCATTCTTGACTCGTTTATACGTGGAAACAACATGTAAAACCTTATAGCATTATTCTTCTCTTGTTTGAGTTTCAATGTAATTCATAAAAATTTGAGGCTTCATTCTTGACTCGTTCGAACTTGAAAACAACTTGTAGCTTCATTCTTGACTCGTTTGTACATGGAAACAACTTGTAAACCCTTTCGCATCATTTTTCACACTTTGAAGCTTGAATGCAATTTATAACAATTTTAGGCTTCATTCTTCTCTCGTTCGAACTTGAAAACAACTTTTAGCTTCATTCTTGACTAGTTTGTACATGGAAACAACTTGTAAAACCTTGTAGCAGCATTTTTCTCTCTTTGGAGCTTGAATGAAATTTATAACAATTTGAGGCTTCATTCTTGACTCGTTCGAACTTGAAAACAACTTGTAGCTTCATTCTTGACTCGTTTATAAGTGGAAACAACATGTAAAACCTTATAGCATTATTCTTCTCTTGTTTGAGTTTCAATGTAATTCATAAAAATTTGAGGCTTCATTCTTGACTCGTTCGAACTTGAAAACAACTTGTAGCTTCATTCTTCACTCGTTTGTACATGGAAACAACTCTTAAACCCTTGTAGCATCATTTTTCACACTTTGGAGCTTGAATGCAATTTATAACAATTTTAGGCTTCATTCTTGACTCGTTCGAATTTGAAAACAACTTGTAGCTTCATTCTTGACTAGTTTGTACATGGAAACAACTTGTAAAACCTTGTAGCATCATTTTTCACTCTTTGGAGCTTGAATGCAATTTATAACAATTTTATGCTTCATTCTTGACTCGTTCGAACTTGAAAACAACTTGTAGCTTCATTCTTGACTCGTTTATACGTGGAAACAACATGTAAATCCTAATAGCATCATTCTTCTCTCGTTTGAGTTTGAATGTAATTCGTTACAATTTTAGGCTTCTTTCTCGACACATTCGAACTTGAGAACAACTTGTAGCATCATTCTAGACTCGTTTGTACATGGAAACAACTTGTAAACCCTTGTAGCATCATTTTTCACTCTTTGGAGCTTGAATGCAATTTTTAACAATTTTAGGCTTCATTCTTGACTCGTTCGAACTTGAAAACAACTTGTAGCTTCATTCTTGACTAGTTTGTACATAGAAACAACTTGTAAAACCTTGTAGCATCATTTTTCACTCTTTGGAGCTTGAATGAAATTTATAACAATTTTAGGCTTCATTCTTGACTCGTTCGAACTTGAAAACAACTTGTAGCTTCATTCTTGACTCGTTTTTACGTGGAAACAACATGTAAAACCTTATAGCATCATTCTTCTCTTGTTTTAGTTTCAATGTAATTCATAAAAATTTGAGGCTTCATTCTTGACTCGTTCGAACATGAAAACAACTTCATTCTTGACTCGTTTGTGCATGGAAACAACTTGTAAACCCTTGTAGCATCATTTTTCACTCTTTTGAGGTTGAATGCAATTTATAACAATTTTAGGCTTCATTCTAGACTCGTTCGAACTTGAAAACAACTTGTAGCTTCATTCCCGACAAGTTTGTACATGGAAACAACTTGTAAAACCTTGTAGCATCACTCTTCATTCTTTTGAGTTTGAATACAATTCGTAACAATTTTAGGCCTCATTCTTGACTCGTTTATACGTGGAAACAACATGTAAAACCTTATAGCATCATTCTTCTCTCGTTTGAGCTTCAATGTGATTCATAACAATTTGAGGCTTCATTCTTGACACTTTCGAACTTGAGAACAACTTGTAGCTTCA
The DNA here is from genome assembly GCA_028671895.1 of Oenanthe sinensis. Taxonomy (NCBI): domain Eukaryota; kingdom Viridiplantae; phylum Streptophyta; class Magnoliopsida; order Apiales; family Apiaceae; genus Oenanthe; species Oenanthe sinensis. Next base: position 421,656 of record JAPMAC010000215.1, read on the forward strand.
TTCTTGAGTCGTTTGTACATGTAAACAACTAGTAAAACCTTTTGGCATAATTCTTCTTTCGTTTGAGCTTCAATGTAATTTATAACAATTTAAGGCTTAATTCTTGACACATTCGAACTTGAGAACAACTTGTAGCATCATTCTAGACTCGTTTGTACATGGAAACAACTTGTAAACCCTTGTAGCATCATTTTTCACTCTTTGGAGCTTGAATGCAATTTATAACAATTTTAGGCTTCATTCTTGACTCGTTCGAACTTCAAAACAACTTGTAGCTTCATTCTTGACTAGTTTGTACATGCAAACAACTTGTAAAACCTTGTAGCATCATTTTTCACTCTTCGGAGCTTGAATGCAATTTATAACAATTTTAGGCTTCATTCTTCTCTCGTTCGAACTTGAAAACAACTTTTAGCTTCATTCTTGACTAGTTTGTACATGGAAACAACTTGTAAAACCTTGTAGCAACATTTTTCTCTCTTTGGAGCTTGAATGAAATTTATAACAATTTGAGGCTTCATTCTTGACTCGTTCGAACTTGAAAACAACTTGTAGCTTCATTCTTGACTCGTTTATACGTGGAAACAACATGTAAAACCTTATAGCATTATTCTTCTCTTGTTTGAGTTTCAATGTAATTCATAAAAATTTGAGGCTTCATTCTTGACTCGTTCGAACTTGAAAACAACTTGTAGCTTCATTCTTGACTCGTTTGTACATGGAAACAACTTGTAAACCCTTTCGCATCATTTTTCACTCTTTGAAGCTTGAATGCAATTTATAACAATTTTAGGCTTCATTCTTCTCTCGTTCGAACTTGAAAACAACTTTTAGCTTCATTCTTGACTAGTTTGTACATGGAAACAACTTGTAAAACCTTGTAGCAGCATTTTTCTCTCTTTGGAGCTTGAATGAAATTTATAACAATTTGAGGCTTCATTCTTGACTCGTTCGAACTTGAAAACAACTTGTAGCTTCATTCTTGACTCGTTTATAAGTGGAAACAACATGTAAAACCTTATAGCATTATTCTTCTCTTGTTTGAGTTTCAATGTAATTCATAAAAATTTGAGGCTTCATTCTTGTCTCGTTCGAACTTGAAAACAACTTGTAGCTTCATTCTTCACTCGTTTGTACATGGAAACAACTCTTAAACCCTTGTAGCATCATTTTTCACACTTTGGAGCTTGAATGCAATTTATAACAATTTTAGGCTTCATTCTTGACTCGTTCGAATTTCAAAACAACTTGTAGCTTCATTCTTGACTAGTTTGTACATGGAAACAACTTGTAAAACCTTGTAGCATCATTTTTCACTCTTTGGAGCTTGAATGCAATTTATAACAATTTTATGCTTCATTCTTGACTCGTTCGAACTTGAAAACAACTTGTAGCTTCATTCTTGACTCGTTTATACGTGGAAACAACATGTAAATCCTAATAGCATCATTCTTCTCTCGTTTGAGTTTGAATGTAATTCGTTACAATTTTAGGCTTCTTTCTCGACACATTCGAACTTGAGAACAACTTGTAGCATCATTCTAGACTCGTTTGTACATGGAAACAACTTGTAAACCCTTGTAGCATCATTTTTCACTCTTTGGAGCTTGAATGCAATTTTTAACAATTTTAGGCTTCATTCTTGACTCGTTCGAACTTGAAAACAACTTGTAGCTTCATTCTTGACTAGTTTGTACATAGAAACAACTTGTAAAACCTTGTAGCATCATTTTTCACTCTTTGGAGCTTGAATGAAATTTATAACAATTTTAGGCTTCATTCTTGACTCGTTCGAACTTGAAAACAACTTGTAGCTTCATTCTTGACTCGTTTTTACGTGGAAACAACATGTAAAACCTTATAGCATCATTCTTCTCTTGTTTTAGTTTCAATGTAATTCATAAAAATTTGAGGCTTCATTCTTGACTCGTTCGAACATGAAAACAACTTCATTCTTGACTCGTTTGTGCATGGAAACAACTTGTAAACCCTTGTAGCATCATTTTTCACTCTTTTGAGGTTGAATGCAATTTATAACAATTTTAGGCTTCATTCTAGACTCGTTCGAACTTGAAAACAACTTGTAGCTTCATTCCCGACAAGTTTGTACATGGAAACAACTTGTAAAACCTTGTAGCATCACTCTTCATTCTTTTGAGTTTGAATACAATTCGTAACAATTTTAGGCCTCATTCTTGACTCGTTTATACGTGGAAACAACATGTAAAACCTTATAGCATCATTCTTCTCTCGTTTGAGCTTCAATGTGATTCATAACAATTTGAGGCTTCATTCTTGACACGTTCGAACTTGAGAACAACTTGTAGCTTCATTCTTGAGTCGTTTGTACATGTAAACAACTAGTAAAACCTTTTGGCATAATTCTTCTTTCGTTTGAGCTTCAATGTAATTTATAACAATTTAAGGCTTAATTCTTGACACATTCGAACTTGAGAACAACTTGTAGCATCATTCTAGACTCGTTTGTACATGGAAACAACTTGTAAACCCTTGTAGCATCATTTTTCACTCTTTGGAGCTTGAATGCAATTTATAACAATTTTAGGCTTCATTCTTGACTCGTTCGAACTTCAAAACAACTTGTAGCTTCATTCTTGACTAGTTTGTACATGCAAACAACTTGTAAAACCTTGTAGCGTCATTTTTCACTCTTCGGAGCTTGAATGCAATTTATAACAATTTTAGGCTTCATTCTTGACTCGTTCGAACTTAAAAATAACTTGTACCTTCATTCTTGACTTGTTTATACGTGGAAACAACATGTAAAACCTTATAGCATTATTCTTCTCTTGTTTGAGTTTCAATGTAATTCATAAAAATTTGAGGCTTCATTCTTGACTCGTTCGAACTTGAAAACAACTTGTAGCTTCATTCTACACTCGTTTGTACATGGAAACAACTTGTAAACCCTTGTAGCATCATTTTTCACACTTTGGAGCTTGAATGCAATTTATAACAATTTTAGGCTTCATTCTTGACTCGTTCGAATTTGAAAACAACTTGTAGCTTCATTCTTGACTAGTTTGTACATGGAAACAACTTGTAAAACCTTGTAGCATCACTCTTCATTCTTTTTAGTTTGAATACAATTCGTAACAATTTTAGGCCTCATTCTTGACTCGTTTATACGTGGAAACAACATGTAAAACCTTATAGCATCATTCTTCTCTCGTTTGAGCTTCAATGTGATTCATAACAATTTGAGGCTTCATTCTAGACACGTTCGAACTTGAGAACAACTTGTAGCTTCATTCTTGAGTCGATTGTACATGTAAACAACTAGTAAAACCTTGTAGCATAATTCTTCTTTCGTTTGAGAATCAATGTAATTTATAACAATTTAAGGCTTAATTCTTGACACATTCGAACTTGAGAACAACTTGTAGCATCATTCTAGACTCGTTTGTACATGGAAACAACTTGTAAACCCTTGTAGCATCATTTTTCACTCTTTGGAGCTTGAATGCAATTTATAACAATGTTAGGCTTCATTCTTGACTCGTTCGAACTTGAAAACAACTTGTAGCTTCATTCTTGACTCGTTTATACGTGGAAACAACATGTAAAACCTTATAGCATCATTCTTCTCTTGTTTGAGTTTCAATGTAATTCATATAAATTTGAGGCTTCATTCTTGACTCGTTCGAACTTGAAAACAACTTGTAGCTTCATTCTTGACTCGTTTGTACATGGAAACAACTTGTAAAACCTTGTAGCATCACTCTTCATTCTTTTGAGTTTGAATACAATTCGTTAAAAATTTTAGGCCTCATTCTTGACTCGTTTATACGTGGAAACAACTTGTAAACCCTTGTAGCATCATTTTTCACTCTTTGGAGCTTGAATGCAATTTATAACAATTTTAGGCTTCATTCTTGACTCGTTCAAATTTGAAAACAACTTGTAGCTTCATTCTTGACTAGTTTGTACATGGAAACAACTTGTAAAACATTGTAGCATCACTCTTCATTCTTTTGAGTTTGAATACAATTCGTCACAATTTTAGGCCTCATTCTTGACTCGTTTGTACGTGGAAACAACATGTAAAACCGTATAGCATCATTCTTCTCTCGTTTGAGCTTCAATGTGATTCATAACAATTTGAGGCTTCATTCTTGACACGTTCGAACTTGAGAACAACTTGTAGCTTCATTCTTGAGTCGTTTGTACATGTAAACAACTAGTAAAACCTTGTGGCATAATTCTTCTTTCGTTTGAGCTTCAATGTAATTTATAACAATTTAAGGCTTAATTCTTGACATATTCGAACTTGAGAACAACTTGTAGCATCATTCTAAACTCGTTTGTACATGGAAAAAACTTGTAAACCCTTGTAGCATCATTTTTCACTCTTTGGAGCTTGAATGCAATTTATAACAATTTTAGGCTTCATTCTTGACTCGTTCGAATTTGAAAACAACTTGTAGCTTCATTCTTGACTAGTTTGTACATGCAAACAACTTGTAAAACCTTGTAGCGTCATTTTTCACTCTTCGGAGCTTGAATGCAATTTATAACAATTTTAGGCTTCATTCTTCTCTCGTTCGAACTTGAAAACAACTTTTAGCTTCATTCTTGACTAGTTTGTACATGGAAACAACTTGTATAACCTTGTAGCATCACTCTTCATTCTTTTGAGTTTGAATACAATTCGTAAAAATTTTAGGCCTCATTCTTGACTCGTTTATACGTGGAAACAACTTGTAAACCCTTGTAGCATCATTTTTCACTCTTTGGAGCTTGAATGCAATTTATAACAATTTTAGGCTTCATTCTTGACTCGTTCGAATTTGAAAACAACTTGTAGCTTCATTTTTGAATAGTTTGTACATGGAAACAACTTGTATAACCTTGTAGCATCACTCTCCATTCTTTTGAGTTTGAATACAATTCGTAACAATTTTAGGCCTCATTCTTGACTCGTTTATACGTGGAAACAACATGTAAAACCTTATAGCATCATTCTTCTCTCGTTTGAGGTTCAATGTGATTCATAACAATTTGAGGCTTCATTCTTGACTCGTTCGAACTTGAAAACAACTTGTAGCTTCATTCTTGACTCGTTTGTACATGGAAACAACTTGTAAACCCTTGTAGCATCATTTTTCACTCTTTGAAGCTTGAATGCAATTTATAACAATTTTAGGCTTTATTCTTGACTCGTTCGAACTTAAAAACAACTTGTAGCTTCATTCTTGACTAGTTTGTACATGGAAACAACTTGTAAAACCTTGTAGCAGCATTTTTCACTCTTTGGAGCTTGAATGAAATTTATAATAATTTTAGGCTTCATTCTTGACTCGTCCGAACTTGAAAACAACTTGTAGCTTCATTCTTGACTCGTTTATACGTGGAAACAACATGTAAAACCTTATAGAATCATTCTTCTCCTGTTTGAGTTTCAATGTAATTCATAAAAATTTGAGGCTTCATTCTTGACTCGTTCGAACTTGAAAACAACTTGTAGCTTCATTCTTGACTCGTTTGTACATGGAAACAACTTGTAAACCCTTTAGCATCATTTTTCACTCTTTGAAGCTTGAATGCAATTTATAACAATTTTAGGCTTTATTCTTGACTCGTTCGAACTTAAAAACAACTTGTAGCTTCATTCTTGACTAGTTTGTACATGGAAACAACTTGTAAAACCTTGGAGCAGCATTTTTCACTCTTTGGAGCTTGAATGAAATTTATAACAATTTTAGGCTTCATTCTTGACTCGTCCGAACTTGAAAGCAACTTGTAGCTTCATTCTTGACTCGTTTATACGTGGAAACAACATGTAAAACCTTATAGAATCATTCTTCTCCTGTTTGAGTTTCAATGTAATTCATAAAAATTTGAGGCTTCATTCTTGACTCGTTCGAACTTGAAAACAACTTGTAGCTTCATTCTTGACTCGTTTGTACATGGAAACTACTTGTAAACCCTTTCGCATCATTTTTCACTCTTTGAAGCTTGAATGCAATTTATAACAATTTTAGGCTTCATTCTTCTCTCGTTCGAACTTGAAAACAACTTTTAGCTTCATTCTTGACTAGTTTGTACATGGAAACAACTTGTAAAACCTTGTAGCAACATTTTTCTCTCTTTGGAGCTTGAATGAAATTTATAACAATTTGAGGCTTCATTCTTGACTCGTTCGAACTTGAAAACAACTTGTAGCTTCATTCTTGACTCGTTTATTCGTGGAAACAACATGTAAAACCTTATAGCATTATTCTTCTCTTGTTTGAGTTTCAATGTAATTCATAAAAATTTGAGGCTTCATTCTTGACTCGTTCGAACTTGAAAACAACTTGTAGCTTCATTCTTGACTCGTTTGTACATGGAAACAACTTGTAAACCCTTTCGCATCATTTTTCACTCTTTGAAGCTTGAATGCAATTTATAACAATTTTAGGCTTCATTCTTCTCTCGTTCGAACTTGAAAACAACTTTTAGCTTCATTCTTGACTAGTTTGTACATGGAAACAACTTGTAAAACCTTGTAGCAGCATTTTTCTCTCTTTGGAGCTTGAATGAAATTTATAACAATTTGAGGCTTCATTCTTGACTCGTTCGAACTTGAAAACAACTTGTAGCTTCATTCTTGACTCGTTTATAAGTGGAAACAACATGTAAAACCTTATAGCATTATTCTTCTCTTGTTTGAGTTTCAATGTAATTCATAAAAATTTGAGGCTTCATTCTTGACTCGTTCGAACTTGAAAACAACTTGTAGCTTCATTCTTCACTCGTTTGTACATGGAAACAACTCTTAAACCCTTGTAGCATCATTTTTCACACTTTGGAGCTTGAATGCAATTTATAACAATTTTAGGCTTCATTCTTGACTCGTTCGAATTTGAAAACAACTTGTAGCTTCATTCTTGACTAGTTTGTACATGGAAACAACTTGTAAAACCTTGTAGCATCATTTTTCACTCTTTGGAGCTTGAATGCAATTTATAACAATTTTATGCTTCATTCTTGACTCGTTCGAACTTGAAAACAACTTGTAGCTTCATTCTTGACTCGTTTATACGTGGAAACAACATGTAAATCCTAATAGCATCATTCTTCTCTCGTTTGAGTTTGAATGTAATTCGTTACAATTTTAGGCTTCTTTCTCGACACATTCGAACTTGAGAACAACTTGTAGCATCATTCTAGACTCGTTTGTACATGGAAACAACTTGTAAACCCTTGTAGCATCATTTTTCACTCTTTGGAGCTTGAATGCAATTTTTAACAATTTTAGGCTTCATTCTTGACTCGTTCGAACTTGAAAACAACTTGTAGCTTCATTCTTGACTAGTTTGTACATAGAAACAACTTGTAAAACCTTGTAGCATCATTTTTCACTCTTTGGAGCTTGAATGAAATTTATAACAATTTTAGGCTTCATTCTTGACTCGTTCGAACTTGAAAACAACTTGTAGCTTCATTCTTGACTCGTTTTTACGTGGAAACAACATGTAAAACCTTATAGCATCATTCTTCTCTTGTTTTAGTTTCAATGTAATTCATAAAAATTTGAGGCTTCATTCTTGACTCGTTCGAACATGAAAACAACTTCATTCTTGACTCGTTTGTGCATGGAAACAACTTGTAAACCCTTGTAGCATCATTTTTCACTCTTTTGAGGTTGAATGCAATTTATAACAATTTTAGGCTTCATTCTAGACTCGTTCGAACTTGAAAACAACTTGTAGCTTCATTCCCGACAAGTTTGTACATGGAAACAACTTGTAAAACCTTGTAGCATCACTCTTCATTCTTTTGAGTTTGAATACAATTCGTAACAATTTTAGGCCTCATTCTTGACTCGTTTATACGTGGAAACAACATGTAAAACCTTATAGCATCATTCTTCTCTCGTTTGAGCTTCAATGTGATTCATAACAATTTGAGGCTTCATTCTTGACACTTTCGAACTTGAGAACAACTTGTAGCTTCATTCTTGAGTCGTTTGTACATGTAAACAACTAGTAAAACCTTTTGGCATAATTCTTCTTTCGTTTGAGCTTCAATGTAATTTATAACAATTTAAGGCTTAATTCTTGACACATTCGAACTTGAGAACAACTTGTAGCATCATTCTAGACTCGTTTGTACATGGAAACAACTTGTAAACCCTTGTAGCATCATTTTTCACTCTTTGGAGCTTGAATGCAATTTATAACAATTTTAGGCTTCATTCTTGACTCGTTCGAACTTCAAAACAACTTGTAGCTTCATTCTTGACTAGTTTGTACATGCAAACAACTTGTAAAACCTTGTAGCGTCATTTTTCACTCTTCGGAGCTTGAATGCAATTTATAACAATTTTAGGCTTCATTCTTCTCTCGTTCGAACTTGAAAACAACTTTTAGCTTCATTCTTGACTAGTTTGTACATGGAAACAACTTGTAAAACCTTGTAGCAACATTTTTCTCTCTTTGGAGCTTGAATGAAATTTATAACAATTTGAGGCTTCATTCTTGACTCGTTCGAACTTGAAAACAACTTGTAGCTTCATTCTTGACTCGTTTATACGTGGAAACAACATGTAAAACCTTATAGCATTATTCTTCTCTTGTTTGAGTTTCAATGTAATTCATAAAAATTTGAGGCTTCATTCTTGACTCGTTCGAACTTGAAAACAACTTGTAGCTTCATTCTTGACTCGTTTGTACATGGAAACAACTTGTAAACCCTTTCGCATCATTTTTCACTCTTTGAAGCTTGAATGCAATTTATAACAATTTTAGGCTTCATTCTTCTCTCGTTCGAACTTGAAAACAACTTTTAGCTTCATTCTTGACTAGTTTGTACATAGAAACAACTTGTAAAACCTTGTAGCAGCATTTTTCTCTCTTTGGAGCTTGAATGAAATTTATAACAATTTGAGGCTTCATTCTTGACTCGTTCGAACTTGAAAACAACTTGTAGCTTCATTCTTGACTCGTTTATAAGTGGAAACAACATGTAAAACCTTATAGCATTATTCTTCTCTTGTTTGAGTTTCAATGTAATTCATAAAAATTTGAGGCTTCATTCTTGTCTCGTTCGAACTTGAAAACAACTTGTAGCTTCATTCTTCACTCGTTTGTACATGGAAACAACTCTTAAACCCTTGTAGCATCATTTTTCACACTTTGGAGCTTGAATGCAATTTATAACAATTTTAGGCTTCATTCTTGACTCGTTCGAATTTCAAAACAACTTGTAGCTTCATTCTTGACTAGTTTGTACATGGAAACAACTTGTAAAACCTTGTAGCATCATTTTTCACTCTTTGGAGCTTGAATGCAATTTATAACAATTTTATGCTTCATTCTTGACTCGTTCGAACTTGAAAACAACTTGTAGCTTCATTCTTGACTCGTTTATACGTGGAAACAACATGTAAATCCTAATAGCATCATTCTTCTCTCGTTTGAGTTTGAATGTAATTCGTTACAATTTTAGGCTTCTTTCTCGACACATTCGAACTTGAGAACAACTTGTAGCATCATTCTAGACTCGTTTGTACATGGAAACAACTTGTAAACCCTTGTAGCATCATTTTTCACTCTTTGGAGCTTGAATGCAATTTTTAACAATTTTAGGCTTCATTCTTGACTCGTTCGAACTTGAAAACAACTTGTAGCTTCATTCTTGACTAGTTTGTACATAGAAACAACTTGTAAAACCTTGTAGCATCATTTTTCACTCTTTGGAGCTTGAATGAAATTTATAACAATTTTAGGCTTCATTCTTGACTCGTTCGAACTTGAAAACAACTTGTAGCTTCATTCTTGACTCGTTTTTACGTGGAAACAACATGTAAAACCTTATAGCATCATTCTTCTCTTGTTTTAGTTTCAATGTAATTCATAAAAATTTGAGGCTTCATTCTTGACTCGTTCGAACATGAAAACAACTTCATTCTTGACTCGTTTGTGCATGGAAACAACTTGTAAACCCTTGTAGCATCATTTTTCACTCTTTTGAGGTTGAATGCAATTTATAACAATTTTAGGCTTCATTCTAGACTCGTTCGAACTTGAAAACAACTTGTAGCTTCATTCCCGACAAGTTTGTACATGGAAACAACTTGTAAAACCTTGTAGCATCACTCTTCATTCTTTTGAGTTTGAATACAATTCGTAACAATTTTAGGCCTCATTCTTGACTCGTTTATACGTGGAAACAACATGTAAAACCTTATAGCATCATTCTTCTCTCGTTTGAGCTTCAATGTGATTCATAACAATTTGAGGCTTCATTCTTGACACGTTCGAACTTGAGAACAACTTGTAGCTTCATTCTTGAGTCGTTTGTACATGTAAACAACTAGTAAAACCTTTTGGCATAATTCTTCTTTCGTTTGAGCTTCAATGTAATTTATAACAATTTAAGGCTTAATTCTTGACACATTCGAACTTGAGAACAACTTGTAGCATCATTCTAGACTCGTTTGTACATGGAAACAACTTGTAAACCCTTGTAGCATCATTTTTCACTCTTTGGAGCTTGAATGCAATTTATAACAATTTTAGGCTTCATTCTTGACTCGTTCGAACTTCAAAACAACTTGTAGCTTCATTCTTGACTAGTTTGTACATGCAAACAACTTGTAAAACCTTGTAGCGTCATTTTTCACTCTTCGGAGCTTGAATGCAATTTATAACAATTTTAGGCTTCATTCTTGACTCGTTCGAACTTAAAAATAACTTGTACCTTCATTCTTGACTTGTTTATACGTGGAAACAACATGTAAAACCTTATAGCATTATTCTTCTCTTGTTTGAGTTTCAATGTAATTCATAAAAATTTGAGGCTTCATTCTTGACTCGTTCGAACTTGAAAACAACTTGTAGCTTCATTCTACACTCGTTTGTACATGGAAACAACTTGTAAACCCTTGTAGCATCATTTTTCACACTTTGGAGCTTGAATGCAATTTATAACAATTTTAGGCTTCATTCTTGACTCGTTCGAATTTGAAAACAACTTGTAGCTTCATTCTTGACTAGTTTGTACATGGAAACAACTTGTAAAACCTTGTAGCATCACTCTTCATTCTTTTTAGTTTGAATACAATTCGTAACAACTTTAGGCCTCATTCTTGACTCGTTTATACGTGGAAACAACATGTAAAACCTTATAGCATCATTCTTCTCTCGTTTGAGCTTCAATGTGATTCATAACAATTTGAGGCTTCATTCTAGACACGTTCGAACTTGAGAACAACTTGTAGCTTCATTCTTGAGTCGATTGTACATGTAAACAACTAGTAAAACCTCGTAGCATAATTCTTCTTTCGTTTGAGAATCAATGTAATTTATAACAATTTAAGGCTTCATTCTTGACTCGTTCGAACTTAAAAACAACTTGTAGCTTCATTCTTGACTAGTTTGTACATGGAAACAACTTGTAAAACCTTGGAGCAGCATTTTTCACTCTTTGGAGCTTGAATGAAATTTATAACAATTTTAGGCTTCATTCTTGACTCGTCCGAACTTGAAAGCAACTTGTAGCTTCATTCTTGACTCGTTTGTACATGGAAACAACTTGTAAACCCTTTCGCATCATTTTTCACTCTTTGAAGCTTGAATGCAATTTATAACAATTTTAGGCTTCATTCTTCTCTCGTTCGAACTTGAAAACAACTTTTAGCTTCATTCTTGACTAGTTTGTACATGGAAACAACTTGTAAAACCTTGTAGCAACATTTTTCTCTCTTTGGAGCTTGAATGAAATTTATAACAATTTGAGGCTTCATTCTTGACTCGTTCGAACTTGAAAACAACTTGTAGCTTCATTCTTGACTCGTTTATACGTGGAAACAACATGTAAAACCTTATAGCATTATTCTTCTCTTGTTTGAGTTTCAATGTAATTCATAAAAATTTGAGGCTTCATTCTTGACTCGTTCGAACTTGAAAACAACTTGTAGCTTCATTCTTGACTCGTTTGTACATGGAAACAACTTGTAAACCCTTTCGCATCATTTTTCACTCTTTGAAGCTTGAATGCAATTTATAACAATTTTAGGCTTCATTCTTCTCTCGTTCGAACTTGAAAACAACTTTTAGCTTCATTCTTGACTAGTTTGTACATGGAAACAACTTGTAAAACCTTGTAGCAGCATTTTTCTCTCTTTGGAGCTTGAATGAAATTTATAACAATTTGAGGCTTCATTCTTGACTCGTTCGAACTTGAAAACAACTTGTAGCTTCATTCTTGACTCGTTTATAAGTGGAAACAACATGTAAAACCTTATAGCATTATTCTTCTCTTGTTTGAGTTTCAATGTAATTCATAAAAATTTGAGGCTTCATTCTTGACTCGTTCGAACTTGAAAACAACTTGTAGCTTCATTCTTCACTCGTTTGTACATGGAAACAACTTGTAAACCCTTGTAGCATCATTTTTCACACTTTGGAGCTTGAATGCAATTTATAACAATTTTAGGCTTCATTCTTGACTCGTTCGAATTTGAAAACAACTTGTAGCTTCATTCTTGACTAGTTTGTATATGGAAACAACTTGTAAAACCTTGTAGCATCATTTTTCACTCTTTGGAGCTTGAATGCAATTTATAACAATTTTATGCTTCATTCTTGACTCGTTCGAACTTGAAAACAACTTGTAGCTTCATTCTTGACTCGTTTATACGTGGAAACAACATGTAAATCCTAATAGCATCATTCTTCTCTCGTTTGAGTTTGAATGTAATTCGTTACAATTTTAGGCTTCTTTCTCGACACATTCGAACTTGAGAACAACTTGTAGCATCATTCTAGACTCGTTTGTACATGGAAACAACTTGTAAACCCTTGTAGCATCATTTTTCACTCTTTGGAGCTTGAATGCAATTTTTAACAATTTTAGGCTTCATTCTTGACTCGTTCGAACTTGAAAACAACTTGTAGCTTCATTCTTGACTAGTTTGTACATAGAAACAACTTGTAAAACCTTGTAGCATCATTTTTCACTCTTTGGAGCTTGAATGAAATTTATAACAATTTTAGGCTTCATTCTTGACTCGTTCGAACTTGAAAACAACTTGTAGCTTCATTCTTGACTCGTTTTTACGTGGAAACAACATGTAAAACCTTATAGCATCATTCTTCTCTTGTTTTAGTTTCAATGTAATTCATAAAAATTTGAGGCTTCATTCTTGACTCGTTCGAACATGAAAACAACTTCATTCTTGACTCGTTTGTGCATGGAAACAACTTGTAAACCCTTGTAGCATCATTTTTCACTCTTTTGAGGTTGAATGCAATTTATAACAATTTTAGGCTTCATTCTAGACTCGTTCGAACTTGAAAACAACTTGTAGCTTCATTTCCGACAAGTTTGTACATGGAAACAACTTGTAAAACCTTGTAGCATCACTCTTCATTCTTTTGAGTTTGAATACAATTCGTAACAATTTTAGGCCTCATTCTTGACTCGTTTATACGTGGAAACAACATGTAAAACCTTATAGCATCATTCTTCTCTCGTTTGAGCTTCAATGTGATTCATAACAATTTGAGGCTTCATTCTTGACACGTTCGAACTTGAGAACAACTTGTAGCTTCATTCTTGAGTCGTTTGTACATGTAAACAACTAGTAAAACCTTTTGGCATAATTCTTCTTTCGTTTGAGCTTCAATGTAATTTATAACAATTTAAGGCTTAATTCTTGACACATTCGAACTTGAGAACAACTTGTAGCATCATTCTAGACTCGTTTGTAAATGGAAACAACTTGTAAACCCTTGTAGCATCATTTTTCACTCTTTGGAGCTTGAATGCAATTTATAACAATTTTAGGCTTCATTCTTGACTTGTTCGAACTTCAAAACAACTTGTAGCTTCATTCTTGACTAGTTTGTACATGCAAACAACTTGTAAAACCTTGTAGCGTCATTTTTCACTCTTCGGAGCTTGAATGCAATTTATAACAATTTTAGGCTTCATTCTTGACTCGTTCGAACTTAAAAATAACTTGTAGCTTCATTCTTGACTTGTTTATACGTGGAAACAACATGTAAAACCTTATAGCATTATTCTTCTCTTGTTTGAGTTTCAATGTAATTCATAAAAATTTGAGGCTTCATTCTTGACTCGTTCGAACTTGAAAACAACTTGTAGCTTCATTCTACACTCGTTTGTACATGGAAACAACTTGTAAACCCTTGTAGCATCATTTTTCACACTTTGGAGCTTGAATGCAATTTATAACAATTTTAGGCTTCATTCTTGACTCGTTCGAATTTGAAAACAACTTGTAGCTTCATTCTTGACTAGTTTGTACATGGAAACAACTTGTAAAACCTTGTAGCATCACTTTTCATTCTTTTTAGTTTGAATACAATTCGTAACAATTTTAGGCCTCATTCTTGACTCGTTTATACGTGGAAACAACATGTAAAACCTTATAGCATCATTCTTCTCTCGTTTGAGCTTCAATGTGATTCATAACAATTTGAGGCTTCATTCTAGACACGTTCGAACTTGAGAACAACTTGTAGCTTCATTCTTGAGTCGATTGTACATGTAAACAACTAGTAAAACCTCGTAGCATAATTCTTCTTTCGTTTGAGAATCAATGTAATTTATAACAATTTAAGGCTTAATTCTTGACACATTCGAACTTGAGAACAACTTGTAGCATCATTCTAGACTCGTTTGTACATGGAAACAACTTGTAAAATCTTGTAGCATCATTTTTCACTCTTTGGAGCTTGAATGCAATTTATAACAATTTTAGGCTTCATTCTTGACTCGTTCGAACTTGAAAACAACTTGTAGCTTCATTCTTGACTCGTTTATACGTGGAAACAACATGTAAAACCTTATAGCATCATTCTTCTCTTGTTTGAGTTTCAATGTAATTCATATAAATTTGAGGCTTCATTCTTGACTCGTTCGAACTTGAAAACAACTTGTAGCTTCATTCTTGACTCGTTTGTACATGGAAACAACTTGTAAAACCTTGTAGCATCACTCTTCATTCTTTTGAGTTTGAATACAATTCGTCACAATTTTAGGCCTCATTCTTGACTCGTTTATACGTGGAAACAACATGTAAAACCTTATAGCATCATTCTTCTCTCGTTTGAGCTTCAATGTGATTCATAACAATTTGAGGCTTCATTCTTGACCCGTTCGAACTTGAGAACAACTTGTAGCTTCATTCTTGAGTCGTTTGTACATGTAAACAACTAGTAAAACCTTTTGGCATAATTCTTCTTTCGTTTGAGCTTCAATGTAATTTATAACAATTTAAGGCTTAATTCTTGACACATTCGAACTTGAGAACAACTTGTAGCATCATTCTAGACTCGTTTGTACATGGAAACAACTTGTAAACCCTTGTAGCATCATTTTTCACACTTTGGAGCTTGAATGCAATTTATAACAATTTTAGGCTTCATTCTTGACACGTTCGAACTTGAGAACAACTTGTAGCTTCATTCTTGAGTCGTTTGTACATGTAAACAACTAGTAAAACCTTGTGGCATAATTCTTCTTTCGTTTGAGCTTCAATGTAATTTATAACAATTTAAGGCTTAATTCTTGACACATTCGAACTTGAGAACAACTTGTAGCATCATTCTAAACTCGTTTGTACATGGAAAAAACTTGTAAACCCTTGTAGCATCATTTTTCACTCTTTGGAGCTTGAATGCAATTTATAACAATTTTAGGCTTCATTCTTGACTCATTCGAACTTGAAAACAACTTGTAGCTTCATTCTTGACAAGTTTGTACATGGAAACAACTTGTAAAACCTTGTAGCATCATTTTTCACTCTTTGGAGCTTGAATGAAATTTATAACAATTTTAGGCTTCATTCTTGACTCGTTCGAACTTGAAAACAACTTGTAGCTTCATTCTTGACTCGTTTATACATGGAAACAACTTGTAAAACCTTGTAGCATCATTCATCTCTCGTTTGAGCTTCAATGTGATTCATAACAATTTGAGGCTTCATTCTTGACACGTTCGAACTTGAGAACAACTTGAAGCTTCATTCTTGAGTCGTTTGTACATGTAAACAACTAGTAAAACCTTGTGGCATAATTCTTCTTTCGTTTGAGATTCAATGTAATTTATAACAATTTAAGTCTTAATTCTTGACACATTCGAACTTGAGAACAACTTGTAAACCCTTGTAGCATCATTTTTCACTCTTTGGAGCTTGAATGCAATTTATAACAATTTTAGGCTTCATTCTTGACTCGTTCGAACTTGAAAACAACTTGTAGCTTTATTCTTGACTAGTTTGTACATGGAAACAACTTGTAAAATCTTGTAGCATCATTTTTCACTCTTTGGAGCATGAATGAAATTTATAACAATTTTAGGCTTCATTCTTGACTCGTTCGAACTTGAAAACAACTTGTAGCTTCATTCTTGACTCGTTTATACGTGGAAACAACATGTAAAACCTTATAGCATCATTTTTCTCTTGTTTGAGTTTCAATGTAATTCATAAAAATTTGAGCCTTTATTCTTGACTCGTTGGAACTTGAAAACAACTTGTAGCTTCATTCTTGACTCATTTGTACATGGAAACAACTTGTAAAACCTTGTAGCATCACTCTTCATTCTTTTGAGTTTGAATACAATTCGTAAAAATTTTAGGCCTCATTCTTGACTCGTTTATACGTGGAAACAACTTGTAAACCCTTGTAGCATCATTTTTCACTCTTTGGAGCTTGAATGCAATTTTTAACAATTTTAGGCTTCATTCTTGACTCGTTCGAATTTGAAAACAACTTGTAGCTTCATTTTTGAATAGTTTGTACATGGAAACAACTTGTATAACCTTGTAGCATCACTCTCCATTCTTTTGAGTTTGAATACAATTCGTAACAATTTTAGGCCTCATTCTTGACTCGTTTATACGTGGAAACAACATGCAAAACCTTATAGCATCATTCTTCTCTCGTTTGAGGTTCAATGTGATTCATAACAGTTTGAGGCTTCATTCTTGACTCGTTCGAACTTGAAAACAACTTGTAGCTTCATTCTTGACTCGTTTGTACATGGAAACAACTTGTAAACCCTTGTAGCATCATTTATCACTCTTTGAAGCTTGAATGCAATTTATAACAATTTTAGGCTTTATTCTTGACTCGTTCGAACTTAAAAACAACTTGTAGCTTCATTCTTGACTCGTTCGAACTTAAAAACAACTTGTAAAACCTTGTAGCAGCATTTTTCACTCTGTGGAGCTTGAATGAAATTTATAACAATTTTAGGCTTCATTCTTGACTCGTCCGAACTTGAAAACAACTTGTAGCTTCATTCTTGACTCGTTTATACGTGGAAACAACATGTAAAACCTTATAGAATCATTCTTCTCCTGTTTGAGTTTCAATGTAATTCATAAAAATTTGAGGCTTCATTCTTGACTCGTTCGAACTTGAAAACAACTTGTAGCTTCATTCTTGACTCGTTTGTACATGGAAACAACTTGTAAACCCTTTAGCATCATTTTTCACTCTTTGAAGCTTGAATGCAATTTATAACAATTTTAGGCTTTATTCTTGACTCGTTCGAACTTAAAAACAACTTGTAGCTTCATTCTTGACTAGTTTGTACATGGAAACAACTTGTAAAACCTTGGAGCAGCATTTTTCACTCTTTGGAGCTTGAATGAAATTTATAACAATTTTAGGCTTCATTCTTGACTCGTCCGAACTTGAAAACAACTTGTAGCTTCATTCTTGACTCGTTTATACGTGGAAACAACATGTAAAACCTTATAGAATCATTCTTCTCCTGTTTGAGTTTCAATGTAATTCATAAAAATTTGAGGCTTCATTCTTGACTCGTTCGAACTTGAAAACAACTTGTAGCTTCATTCTTGACTCGTTTGTATATGGAAACAACTTGTAAACCCTTTCGCATCATTTTTCACTCTTTGAAGCTTGAATGCAATTTATAACAATTTTAGGCTTCATTCTTCTCTCGTTCAAACTTGAAAACAACTTTTAGCTTCATTCTTGACAAGTTTGTACATGGAAACAACTTGTAAAACCTTGTAGCAGCATTTTTCTCTCTTTGGAGCTTGAATGAAATTTATAACAATTTGAGGCTTCATTCTTGACTCGTTCGAACTTGAAAACAACTTGTAGCTTCATTCTTGACTCGTTTATACGTGGAAACAACATGTAAAACCTTATAGCATTATTCTTCTCTTGTTTGAGTTTCAATGTAATTCATAAAAATTTGAGGCTTCATTCTTGACTCGTTCGAACTTGAAAACAACTTGTAGCTTCATTCTTGACTCGTTCGAACTTGAAAACAACTTGTAGCTTCATTCTTCACTCGTTTGTACATGGAAACAACTTGTAAACCCTTGTAGCATCATTTTTCACACTTTGGAGCTTGAATGCAATTTATAACAATTTTAGGCTTCATTCTTGACTCGTTCGAACTTGAAAACAACTTGTAGCTTCATTCTTGACTAGTTTGTACATAGAAACAACTTGTAAAACCTTGTAGCATCATTTTTCACTCTTTGGAGCTTGAATGAAATTTATAACAATTTTAGGCTTCATTCTTGACTCGTTCGAACTTGAAAACAACTTGTAGCTTCATTCTTGACTCGTTTTTACGTGGAAACAACATGTAAAACCTTATAGCATCATTCTTCTCTTGTTTTAGTTTCAATGTAATTCATAAAAATTTGAGGCTTCATTCTTGACTCGTTCGAACATGAAAACAACTTCATTCTTGACTCGTTTGTGCATGGAAACAACTTGTAAACCCTTGTAGCATCATTTTTCACTCTTTTGAGGTTGAATGCAATTTATAACAATTTTAGGCTTCATTCTAGACTCGTTCGAACTTGAAAACAACTTGTAGCTTCATTCCCGACAAGTTTGTACATGGAAACAACTTGTAAAACCTTGTAGCATCACTCTTCATTCTTTTGAGTTTGAATACAATTCGTAACAATTTTAGGCCTCATTCTTGACTCGTTTATACGTGGAAACAACATGTAAAACCTTATAGCATCATTCTTCTCTCGTTTGAGCTTCAATGTGATTCATAACAATTTGAGGCTTCATTCTTGACACGTTCGAACTTGAGAACAACTTGTAGCTTCATTCTTGAGTCGTTTGTACATGTAAACAACTAGTAAAACCTTGTGGCATAATTCTTCTTTCGTTTGAGCTTCAATGTAATTTATAACAATTTAAGGCTTAATTCTTGACACATTCGAACTTGAGAACAACTTGTAGCATCATTCTAGACTCGTTTGTACATGGAAACAACTTGTAAACCCTTGTAGCATCATTTTTCACTCTTTGGAGCTTGAATGCAATTTATAACAATTTTAGGCTTCATTCTTGACTCGTTCGAACTTCAAAACAACTTGTAGCTTCATTCTTGACTAGTTTGTACATGCAAACAACTTGTAAAACCTTGTAGCGTCATTTTTCACTCTTTGGAGCTTGAATGAAATTTATAACAATTTTAGGCTTCATTCTTGACTCGTTCGAACTTGAAAACAACTTGTAGCTTCATTCTTGACTCGTTTATACTTGGAAACAACATGTAAAACCTTATAGCATCATTCTTCTCTTGTTTGAGTTTCAATGTACTTCATAAAAATTTGAGGCTTCATTCTTGACTCGTTCGAACTTGAAAACAACTTGTAGCTTCATTCTTGACTCGTTTGTACATGGAAACAACTTGTAAACCCATGTAGCATCATTTTTCACTCTTTGAACCTTGAATGCAATTTATAACAATTTTAGGCTTCATTCTTGACTCGTTCGAATTTGAAAACAACTTGTAGCTTCATTCTTGACTAGTTTGTACTTGGAAACAACTTGTAAAACCTTGTAGCAGCATTTTTCACTCTTTTGAGGTTGAATGCAATTTATAACAATTTTAGGCTTCATTCTTGACTCGTTCGAACTTGAAAACAACTTGTAGCTTCATTCCTGACTAGTTTGTACATGGAAACAACTTGTAAAACCTTGTAGCATCACTCTTCATTCTTTTGAGTTTCAATACAATTCGTAACAATTTTAGGCCTCATTCTTGACTCGTTTATACGTGGAAACAACATGTAAAACCTTATAGCATCATTCTTCTCTCGTTTGAGCTTCAATGTGATTCATAACAATTTGAGGCTTAATTCTTGACACGTTCGAACTTGAGAACAACTTGTAGCATCATTCTAGACTCGTTTGTACATGGAAACAACTTGTAAACCCTTGTAGCATCATTTTTCACTCTTTGGAGCTTGAATGCAATTTATAACAATTTTAGGCTTCATTCTTGACTCGTTCGAACTTCAAAACAACTTGTAGCTTCATTCTTGACTAGTTTGTACATGGAAACAACGTGTAAAACCTTGTAGCATCATTTTTCACTCTTTGGAGCTTGAATGCAATTTATAACAATTTTAGGCTTCATTCTTGACTCGTTCGAACTTCAAAACAACTTGTAGCTTCATTCTTGACTCGTTTGTACATGGAAACAACTTGTAAACCCATGTAGCATCATTTTTCACTCTTTGAAGCTTGAATGCAATTTATAACAATTTTAGGCTTCATTCTTGACTCGTCCGAACTTGAAAACAACTTGTAGCTTCATTCTTGACTAGTTTGTACTTGGAAACAACTTGTAAACCCTTGTAGCATCATTTTTCACTCTTTGAAGCTTGAATGCAATTTATAACAATTTTAGGCTTCATTCTTGACTCGTTCGAATTTGAAAACAACTTGTAGCTTCATTTTTGAATAGTTTGTACATGGAAACAACTTGTATAACCTTGTAGCATCACTCTCCATTCTTTTGAGTTTGAATACAATTCGTAACAATTTTAGGCCTCATTCTTGACTCGTTTATACGTGGAAACAACATGTAAAACCTTATAGCATCATTCTTCTCTCGTTTGAGGTTCAATGTGATTCATAACAATTTGAGGCTTCATTCTTGACTCGTTCGAACTTGAAAACAACTTGTAGCTTCATTCTTGACTCGTTTGTACATGGAAACAACTTGTAAACCCTTGTAGCATCATTTTTCACTCTTTGAAGCTTGAATGCAATTTATAACAATTTTAGGCTTTATTCTTGACTCGTTCGAACTTAAAAACAACTTGTAGCTTCATTCTTGACTAGTTTGTACATGGAAACAACTTGTAAAACCTTGTAGCAGCATTTTTCACTCTTTGGAGCTTGAATGAAATTTATAACAATTTTAGGCTTCATTCTTGACTCGTCCGAACTTGAAAACAACTTGTAGCTTCATTCTTGACTCGTTTATACGTGGAAACAACATGTAAAACCTTATAGAATCATTCTTCTCCTGTTTGAGTTTCAATGTAATTCATAAAAATTTGAGGCTTCATTCTTGACTCGTTCGAACTTGAAAACAACTTGTAGCTTCATTCTTGACTCGTTTGTACATGGAAACAACTTGTAAACCCTTTAGCATCATTTTTCACTCTTTGAAGCTTGAATGCAATTTATAACAATTTTAGGCTTTATTCTTGACTCGTTCGAACTTAAAAACAACTTGTAGCTTCATTCTTGACTAGTTTGTACATGGAAACAACTTCTAAAACCTTGGAGCAGCATTTTTCACTCTTTGGAGCTTGAATGAAATTTATAACAATTTTAGGCTTCATTCTTGACTCGTCCGAACTTGAAAACAACTTGTAGCTTCATTCTTGACTCGTTTATACGTGGAAACAACATGTAAAACCTTATAGAATCATTCTTCTCCTGTTTGAGTTTCAATGTAATTCATAAAAATTTGAGGCTTCATTCTTGACTCGTTCGAACTTGAAAACAACTTGTAGCTTCATTCTTGACTCGTTTGTATATGGAAACAACTTGTAAACCCTTTCGCATCATTTTTCACTCTTTGAAGCTTGAATGCAATTTATAACAATTTTAGGCTTCATTCTTCTCTCGTTCGAACTTGAAAACAACTTTTAGCTTCATTCTTGACTAGTTTGTACATGGAAACAACATGTAAAACCTTGTAGCAGCATTTTTCTCTCTTTGGAGCTTGAATGAAATTTATAACAATTTGAGGCTTCATTCTTGACTCGTTCGAACTTGAAAACAACTTGTAGCTTCATTCTTGACTCGTTTATACGTGGAAACAACATGTAAAACCTTATAGCATTATTCTTCTCTTGTTTGAGTTTCAATGTAATTCATAAAAATTTGAGGCTTCATTCTTGACTCGTTCGAACTTGAAAACAACTTGTAGCTTCATTCTTGACTCGTTCGAACTTGAAAACAACTTGTAGCTTCATTCTTCACTCGTTTGTACATGGAAACAACTTGTAAACCCTTGTAGCATCATTTTTCACACTTTGGAGCTTGAATGCAATTTATAACAATTTTAGGCTTCATTCTTGACTCGTTCGAACTTGAAAACAACTTGTAGCTTCATTCTTGACTAGTTTGTACATAGAAACAACTTGTAAAACCTTGTAGCATCATTTTTCACTCTTTGGAGCTTGAATGAAATTTATAACAATTTTAGGCTTCATTCTTGACTCGTTCGAACTTGAAAACAACTTGTAGCTTCATTCTTGACTCGTTTTTACGTGGAAACAACATGTAAAACCTTATAGCATCATTCTTCTCTTGTTTTAGTTTCAATGTAATTCATAAAAATTTGAGGCTTCATTCTTGACTCGTTCGAACATGAAAACAACTTCATTCTTGACTCGTTTGTGCATGGAAACAACTTGTAAACCCTTGTAGCATCATTTTTCACTCTTTTGAGGTTGAATGCAATTTATAACAATTTTAGGCTTCATTCTAGACTCGTTCGAACTTGAAAACAACTTGTAGCTTCATTCCCGACAAGTTTGTACATGGAAACAACTTGTAAAACCTTGTAGCATCACTCTTCATTCTTTTGAGTTTGAATACAATTCGTAACAATTTTAGGCCGCATTCTTGACTCGTTTATACGTGGAAACAACATGTAAAACCTTATAGCATCATTCTTCTCTCGTTTGAGCTTCAATGTGATTCATAACAATTTGAGGCTTCATTCTTGACACGTACGAACTTGAGAACAACTTGTAGCTTCATTCTTGAGTCGTTTGTACATGTAAACAACTAGTAAAACCTTGTGGCATAATTCTTCTTTCGTTTGAGCTTCAATGTAATTTATAACAATTTAAGGCTTAATTCTTGACACATTCGAACTTGAGAACAACTTGTAGCATCATTCTAGACTCGTTTGTACATGGAAACAACTTGTAAACCCTTGTAGCATCATTTTTCACTCTTTGGAGCTTGAATGCAATTTATAACAATTTTAGGCTTCATTCTTGACTCGTTCGAACTTCAAAACAACTTGTAGCTTCATTCTTGA
Organism: Oenanthe sinensis; assembly: GCA_028671895.1. NCBI lineage: Eukaryota > Viridiplantae > Streptophyta > Magnoliopsida > Apiales > Apiaceae > Oenanthe > Oenanthe sinensis. The sequence continues at coordinate 445,011 of JAPMAC010000215.1, forward strand.
CTAGTTTGTACATGCAAACAACTTGTAAAACCTTGTAGCGTCATTTTTCACTCTTTGGAGCTTGAATGAAATTTATAACAATTTTAGGCTTCATTCTTGACTCGTTCGAACTTGAAAACAACTTGTAGCTTCATTCTTGACTCGTTTATACGTGGAAACAACATGTAAAACCTTATAGCATCATTCTTCTCTTGTTTGAGTTTCAATGTACTTCATAAAAATTTGAGGCTTCATTCTTGACTCGTTCGAACTTGAAAACAACTTGTAGCTTCATTCTTGACTCGTTTGTACATGGAAACAACTTGTAAACCCATGTAGCATCATTTTTCACTCTTTGAAGCTTGAATGCAATTTATAACAATTTTAGGCTTCATTCTTGACTCGTTCGAATTTGAAAACAACTTGTAGCTTCATTCTTGACTAGTTTGTACTTGGAAACAACTTGTAAAACCTTGTAGCAGCATTTTTCACTCTTTTGAGGTTGAATGCAATTTATAACAATTTTAGGCTTCATTCTTGACTCGTTCGAACTTGAAAACAACTTGTAGCTTCATTCCTGACTAGTTTGTACATGGAAACAACTTGTAAATCCTTGTAGCATCACTCTTCATTCTTTTGAGTTTCAATACAATTCGTAACAATTTTAGGCCTCATTCTTGACTCGTTTATACGTGGAAACAACATGTAAAACCTTATAGCATCATTCTTCTCTCGTTTGAGCTTCAATGTGATTCATAACAATTTGAGGCTTAATTCTTGACACGTTCGAACTTGAGAACAACTTGTAGCATCATTCTAGACTCGTTTGTACATGGAAACAACTTGTAAACCCTTGTAGCATCATTTTTCACTCTTTGGAGCTTGAATGCAATTTATAACAATTTTAGGCTTCATTCTTGACTCGTTCGAACTTCAAAACAACTTGTAGCTTCATTCTTGACTAGTTTGTACATGGAAACAACGTGTAAAACCTTGTAGCATCATTTTTCACTCTTTGGAGCTTGAATGCAATTTATAACAATTTTAGGCTTCATTCTTGACTCGTTCGAACTTCAAAACAACTTGTAGCTTCATTCTTGACTCGTTTGTACATGGAAACAACTTGTAAACCCTTGTAGCATCATTTTTCACTCTTTGAAGCTTGAATGCAATTTATAACAATTTTAGGCTTCATTCTTGACTCGTTCGAATTTGAAAACAACTTGTAGCTTCATTCTTGACTAGTTTGTACATGGAAACAACTTGTAAAACCTTGTAGCATCATTTTTCACTCTTTGGAGCTTGAATGCAATTTATAACAATTTTATGCTTCATTCTTGACTCGTTAGAACTTGAAAACAACTTGTAGCTTCATTCTTGACTCGTTTATACGTGGAAACAACATGTAAAACCTAATAGCATCATTCTTCTCTCGTTTGAGTTTGAATGTAATTCTTTACAATTTTAGGCTTCTTTCTTGACACATTCGAACTTGAGAACATCTTGTAGCATCATTCTAGACTCGTTTGTACATGGAAACAACTTGTAAACCCTTGTAGCATCATTTTTCACTCTTTGGAGCTTGAATGCAATTTTTAACAATTTTAGGCTTCATTCTTGACTCGTTCGAACTTGAAAACAACTTGTAGCTTCATTCTTGACTAGTTTGTACATAGAAACAACTTGTAAAACCTTGTAGCATCATTTTTCACTCTTTGGAGCTTGAATGAAATTTATAACAATTTTAGGCTTCATTCTTGACTCGTTCGAACTTGAAAACAACTTGTAGCTTCATTCTTGACTCGTTTTTACGTGGAAACAACATGTAAAACCTTATAGCATCATTCTTCTCTTGTTTGAGTTTCAATGTAATTCATAAAAATTTGAGGCTTCATTCTTGACTCGTTCCAACTTGAAAACAACTTGTAGCTTCATTCTTGACTCGTTTGTACATGGAAACAACTTGTAAACCCTTGTAGCATCATTTTTCACTCTTTGAAGCTTGAATGCAATTTATAACAATTTTAGGCTTCATTCTTGACTCGTTCGAACTTGAAAACAACTTGTAGCTTCATTCTTGACTAGTTTGTACATGGAAACAACTTGTAAAACCTTGTAGCAAGATTTTTCACTCTTTGGAGCTTGAATGAAATTTATAACCATTTTAGGCTTCATTCTTGACTCGTTCGAACTTGAAAACAACTTGTAGCTTCATTCTTGACTAGTTTGTACATGGAAACAACTTGTAAAACCTTGTAGCATCACTCTTCATTCTTTTGAGTTTCAATACAATTCGTAACAATTTTAGGCCTCATTCTTGACTCGTTTATACGTGGAAACAACATGTAAAACCTTATAGCATCATTCTTCTCTCGTTTGAGCTTCAATGTGATTCATAACAATTTGAGGCTTCATTCTTGACACGTTCGAACTTGAGAACAACTTGTAGCTTCATTCTTGAGTCGTTTGTACATGTAAACAACTAGTAAAACCTTGTGGCATAATTCTTCTTTCGTTTGAGCTTCAATGTAATTTATAACAATTTAAGGCTTAATTCTTGACACATTCGAACTTGAGAACAACTTGTAGCATCATTCTAGACTCGTTTGTACATGGAAACAACTTGTAAACCCTTGTAGCATCATTTTTCACTCTTTGGAGCTTGAATGCAATTTATAACAATTTTAGGCTTCATTCTTGACTCGTTCGAACTTCAAAACAACCTGTAGCTTCATTCTTGACTAGTTTGTACATGCAAACAACTTGTAAAACCTTGTAGCGTCATTTTTCACTCTTTGGAGCTTGAATGAAATTTATAACAATTTTAGGCTTCATTCTTGACTCGTTCGAACTTGAAAACAACTTCATTCTTGACTCGTTTGTGCATGGAAACAACTTGTAAAACCTTGTAGCAGCATTTTTCACTCTTTTGAGGTTGAATGCAATTTATAACAATTTTAGGCTTCATTCTTGACTCGTTCGAACTTGAAAACAACTTGTAGCTTCATTCCTGACTAGTTTGTACATGGAAACAACTTGTAAAACCTTGTAGCATCACTCTTCATTCTTTTGAGTTTCAATACAATTCGTAACAATTTTAGGCCTCATTCTTGACTCGTTTATACGTGGAAACAACATGTAAAACCTTATAGCATCATTCTTCTCTCGTTTGAGCTTCAATGTGATTCATAACAATTTGAGGCTTAATTCTTGACACGTTCGAACTTGAGAACAACTTGTAGCATCATTCTAGACTCGTTTGTACATGGAAACAACTTGTAAACCCTTGTAGCATCATTTTTCACTCTTTGGAGCTTGAATGCAATTTATAACAATTTTAGGCTTCATTCTTGACTCGTTCGAACTTCAAAACAACTTGTAGCTTCATTCTTGACTAGTTTGTATATGGAAACAACGTGTAAAACCTTGTAGCATCATTTTTCACTCTTTGGAGCTTGAATGAAATTTATAACAATTTTAGGCTTCATTCTTGACTCGTTCGAACTTGAAAACAACTTGTAGCTTCATTCTTGACTCGTTTATACGTGAAAACAACATGTAAAACCTTATAGCATCATTCTTCTCTTGTTTGAGTTTCAATGTAATTCATAAAAATTTGAGGCTTCATTCTTGACTCGTTCGAACTTGAAAACAACTTGTAGCTTCATTCTTGACTCGTTTGTACATGGAAACAACTTGTAAACCCTTGTAGCATCATTTTTCACTCTTTGAAGCTTGAATGCAATTTATAACAATTTTAGGCTTCATTCTTGACTCGTTCGAACTTGAAAACAACTTGTAGCTTCATTCTTGACTAGTTTGTACATGGAAACAACTTGTAAAACCTTGTAGCAAGATTTTTCACTCTTTGGAGCTTGAATGAAATTTATAACCATTTTAGGCTTCATTCTTGACTCGTTCGAACTTGAAAACAACTTGTAGCTTCATTCTTGACTAGTTTGTACATGGAAACAACTTGTAAAACCTTGTAGCATCACTCTTCATTCTTTTGAGTTTCAATACAATTCGTAACAATTTTAGGCCTCATTCTTGACTCGTTTATACGTGGAAACAACATGTAAAACCTTATAGCATCATTCTTCTCTCGTTTGAGCTTCAATGTGATTCATAACAATTTGAGGCTTCATTCTTGACACGTTCGAACTTGAGAACAACTTGTAGCTTCATTCTTGAGTCGTTTGTACATGTAAACAACTAGTAAAACCTTGTGGCATAATTCTTCTTTCGTTTGAGCTTCAATGTAATTTATAACAATTTAAGGCTTAATTCTTGACACATTCGAACTTGAGAACAACTTGTAGCATCATTCTAGACTCGTTTGTACATGGAAACAACTTGTAAACCCTTGTAGCATCATTTTTCACTCTTTGGAGCTTGAATGCAATTTATAACAATTTTAGGCTTCATTCTTGACTCGTTCGAACTTCAAAACAACCTGTAGCTTCATTCTTGACTAGTTTGTACATGCAAACAACTTGTAAAACCTTGTAGCGTCATTTTTCACTCTTTGGAGCTTGAATGAAATTTATAACAATTTTAGGCTTCATTCTTGACTCGTTCGAACTTGAAAACAACTTCATTCTTGACTCGTTTGTGCATGGAAACAACTTGTAAAACCTTGTAGCAGCATTTTTCACTCTTTTGAGGTTGAATGCAATTTATAACAATTTTAGGCTTCATTCTTGACTCGTTCGAACTTGAAAACAACTTGTAGCTTCATTCCTGACTAGTTTGTACATGGAAACAACTTGTAAAACCTTGTAGCATCACTCTTCATTCTTTTGAGTTTCAATACAATTCGTAACAATTTTAGGCCTCATTCTTGACTCGTTTATACGTGGAAACAACATGTAAAACCTTATAGCATCATTCTTCTCTCGTTTGAGCTTCAATGTGATTCATAACAATTTGAGGCTTAATTCTTGACACGTTCGAACTTGAGAACAACTTGTAGCATCATTCTAGACTCGTTTGTACATGGAAACAACTTGTAAACCCTTGTAGCATCATTTTTCACTCTTTGGAGCTTGAATGCAATTTATAACAATTTTAGGTTTCATTCTTGACTCGTTCAAACTTCAAAACAACTTGTAGCTTCATTCTTGACTAGTTTGTATATGGAAACAACGTGTAAAACCTTGTAGCATCATTTTTCACTCTTTGGAGCTTGAATGAAATTTATAACAATTTTAGGCTTCATTCTTGACTCGTTCGAACTTGAAAACAACTTGTAGCTTCATTCTTGACTCGTTTATACGTGAAAACAACATGTAAAACCTTATAGCATCATTCTTCTCTTGTTTGAGTTTCAATGTAATTCATAAAAATTTGAGGCTTCATTCTTGACTCGTTCGAACTTGAAAACAACTTGTAGCTTCATTCTTGACTCGTTTGTACATGGAAACAACTTGTAAACCCTTGTAGCATCATTTTTCACTCTTTGAAGCTTGAATGCAATTTATAACAATTTTAGGCTTCATTCTTGACTCGTTCGAATTTGAAAACAACTTGTAGCTTCATTCTTGACTAGTTTGTACTTGGAAACAACTTGTAAAACCTTGTAGCAGCATTTTTCACTCTTTTGAGGTTGAATGCAATTTATAACAATTTTAGGCTTCATTCTTGACTCGTTCGAACTTGAAAACAACTTGTAGCTTCATTCCTGACTAGTTTGTACATGGAAACAACTTGTAAAACCTTGTAGCATCACTCTTCATTCTTTTGAGTTTCAATACAATTCGTAACAATTTTAGGCCTCATTCTTGACTCGTTTATACGTGGAAACAACATGTAAAACCTTATAGCATCATTCTTCTCTCGTTTGAGCTTCAATGTGATTCATAACAATTTGAGGCTTAATTCTTGACACGTTCGAACTTGAGAACAACTTGTAGCATCATTCTAGACTCGTTTGTACATGGAAACAACTTGTAAACCCTTGTAGCATCATTTTTCACTCTTTGGAGCTTGAATGCAATTTATAACAATTTTAGGCTTCATTCTTGACTCGTTCGAACTTCAAAACAACTTGTAGCTTCATTCTTGACTAGTTTGTATATGGAAACAACGTGTAAAACCTTGTAGCATCATTTTTCACTCTTTGGAGCTTGAATGAAATTTATAACAATTTTAGGCTTCATTCTTGACTCGTTCGAACTTGAAAACAACTTGTAGCTTCATTCTTGACTCGTTTATACGTGAAAACAACATGTAAAACCTTATAGCATCATTCTTCTCTTGTTTGAGTTTCAATGTAATTCATAAAAATTTGAGGCTTCATTCTTGACTCGTTCGAACTTGAAAACAACTTGTAGCTTCATTCTTGACTCGTTTGTACATGGAAACAACTTGTAAACCCTTGTAGCATCATTTTTCACTCTTTGAAGCTTGAATGCAATTTATAACAATTTTAGGCTTCATTCTTGACTCGTTCGAACTTGAAAACAACTTGTAGCTTCATTCTTGACTAGTTTGTACATGGAAACAACTTGTAAAACCTTGTAGCAAGATTTTTCACTCTTTGGAGCTTGAATGAAATTTATAACCATTTTAGGCTTCATTCTTGACTCGTTCGAACTTGAAAACAACTTGTAGCTTCATTCTTGACTAGTTTGTACATGGAAACAACTTGTAAAACCTTGTAGCATCACTCTTCATTCTTTTGAGTTTCAATACAATTCGTAACAATTTTAGGCCTCATTCTTGACTCGTTTATACGTGGAAACAACATGTAAAACCTTATAGCATCATTCTTCTCTCGTTTGAGCTTCAATGTGATTCATAACAATTTGAGGCTTCATTCTTGACACGTTCGAACTTGAGAACAACTTGTAGCTTCATTCTTGAGTCGTTTGTACATGTAAACAACTAGTAAAACCTTGTGGCATAATTCTTCTTTCGTTTGAGCTTCAATGTAATTTATAACAATTTAAGGCTTAATTCTTGACACATTCGAACTTGAGAACAACTTGTAGCATCATTCTAGACTCGTTTGTACATGGAAACAACTTGTAAACCCTTGTAGCATCATTTTTCACTCTTTGGAGCTTGAATGCAATTTATAACAATTTTAGGCTTCATTCTTGACTCGTTCGAACTTCAAAACAACCTGTAGCTTCATTCTTGACTAGTTTGTACATGCAAACAACTTGTAAAACCTTGTAGCGTCATTTTTCACTCTTTGGAGCTTGAATGAAATTTATAACAATTTTAGGCTTCATTCTTGACTCGTTCGAACTTGAAAACAACTTCATTCTTGACTCGTTTGTGCATGGAAACAACTTGTAAAACCTTGTAGCAGCATTTTTCACTCTTTTGAGGTTGAATGCAATTTATAACAATTTTAGGCTTCATTCTTGACTCGTTCGAACTTGAAAACAACTTGTAGCTTCATTCCTGACTAGTTTGTACATGGAAACAACTTGTAAAACCTTGTAGCATCACTCTTCATTCTTTTGAGTTTCAATACAATTCGTAACAATTTTAGGCCTCATTCTTGACTCGTTTATACGTGGAAACAACATGTAAAACCTTATAGCATCATTCTTCTCTCGTTTGAGCTTCAATGTGATTCATAACAATTTGAGGCTTAATTCTTGACACGTTCGAACTTGAGAACAACTTGTAGCATCATTCTAGACTCGTTTGTACATGGAAACAACTTGTAAACCCTTGTAGCATCATTTTTCACTCTTTGGAGCTTGAATGCAATTTATAACAATTTTAGGCTTCATTCTTGACTCGTTCGAACTTCAAAACAACTTGTAGCTTCATTCTTGACTAGTTTGTATATGGAAACAACGTGTAAAACCTTGTAGCATCATTTTTCACTCTTTGGAGCTTGAATGAAATTTATAACAATTTTAGGCTTCATTCTTGACTCGTTCGAACTTGAAAACAACTTGTAGCTTCATTCTTGACTCGTTTATACGTGAAAACAACATGTAAAACCTTATAGCATCATTCTTCTCTTGTTTGAGTTTCAATGTAATTCATAAAAATTTGAGGCTTCATTCTTGACTCGTTCGAACTTGAAAACAACTTGTAGCTTCATTCTTGACTCGTTTGTACATGGAAACAACTTGTAAACCCTTGTAGCATCATTTTTCACTCTTTGAAGCTTGAATGCAATTTATAACAATTTTAGGCTTCATTCTTGACTCGTTCGAACTTGAAAACAACTTGTAGCTTCATTCTTGACTAGTTTGTACATGGAAACAACTTGTAAAACCTTGTAGCAAGATTTTTCACTCTTTGGAGCTTGAATGAAATTTATAACCATTTTAGGCTTCATTCTTGACTCGTTCGAACTTGAAAACAACTTGTAGCTTCATTCTTGACTAGTTTGTACATGGAAACAACTTGTAAAACCTTGTAGCATCACTCTTCATTCTTTTGAGTTTCAATACAATTCGTAACAATTTTAGGCCTCATTCTTGACTCGTTTATACGTGGAAACAACATGTAAAACCTTATAGCATCATTCTTCTCTCGTTTGAGCTTCAATGTGATTCATAACAATTTGAGGCTTCATTCTTGACACGTTCGAACTTGAGAACAACTTGTAGCTTCATTCTTGAGTCGTTTGTACATGTAAACAACTAGTAAAACCTTGTGGCATAATTCTTCTTTCGTTTGAGCTTCAATGTAATTTATAACAATTTAAGGCTTAATTCTTGACACATTCGAACTTGAGAACAACTTGTAGCATCATTCTAGACTCGTTTGTACATGGAAACAACTTGTAAACCCTTGTAGCATCATTTTTCACTCTTTGGAGCTTGAATGCAATTTATAACAATTTTAGGCTTCATTCTTGACTCGTTCGAACTTCAAAACAACCTGTAGCTTCATTCTTGACTAGTTTGTACATGCAAACAACTTGTAAAACCTTGTAGCGTCATTTTTCACTCTTTGGAGCTTGAATGAAATTTATAACAATTTTAGGCTTCATTCTTGACTCGTTCGAACTTGAAAACAACTTGTAGCTTCATTCTTGACTCGTTTATACGTGGAAACAACATGTAAAACCTTATAGCATCATTCTTCTCTTGTTTGAGTTTCAATGTACTTCATAAAAATTTGAGGCTTCATTCTTGACTCGTTCGAACTTGAAAACAACTTGTAGCTTCATTCTTGACTCGTTTGTACATGGAAACAACTTGTAAACCCTTGTAGCATCATTTTTCACTCTTTGAAGCTTGAATGCAATTTATAACAATTTTAGGCTTCATTCTTGACTCGTTCGAATTTGAAAACAACTTGTAGCTTCATTCTTGACTAGTTTGTACTTGGAAACAACTTGTAAAACCTTGTAGCAGCATTTTTCACTCTTTTGAGGTTGAATGCAATTTATAACAATTTTAGGCTTCATTCTTGACTCGTTCGAACTTGAAAACAACTTGTAGCTTCATTCCTGACTAGTTTGTACATGGAAACAACTTGTAAAACCTTGTAGCATCACTCTTCATTCTTTTGAGTTTCAATACAATTCGTAACAATTTTAGGCCTCATTCTTGACTCGTTTATACGTGGAAACAACATGTAAAACCTTATAGCATCATTCTTCTCTCGTTTGAGCTTCAATGTGATTCATAACAATTTGAGGCTTAATTCTTGACACGTTCGAACTTGAGAACAACTTGTAGCATCATTCTAGACTCGTTTGTACATGGAAACAACTTGTAAACCCTTGTAGCATCATTTTTCACTCTTTGGAGCTTGAATGCAATTTATAACAATTTTAGGCTTCATTCTTGACTCGTTCGAACTTCAAAACAACTTGTAGCTTCATTCTTGACTAGTTTGTATATGGAAACAACGTGTAAAACCTTGTAGCATCATTTTTCACTCTTTGGAGCTTGAATGAAATTTATAACAATTTTAGGCTTCATTCTTGACTCGTTCGAACTTGAAAACAACTTGTAGCTTCATTCTTGACTCGTTTATACGTGAAAACAACATGTAAAACCTTATAGCATCATTCTTCTCTTGTTTGAGTTTCAATGTAATTCATAAAAATTTGAGGCTTCATTCTTGACTCGTTCGAACTTGAAAACAACTTGTAGCTTCATTCTTGACTCGTGTGTACATGGAAACAACTTGTAAACCCTTGTAGCATCATTTTTCACTCTTTGAAGCTTGAATGCAATTTATAACAATTTTAGGCTTCATTCTTGACTCGTTCGAACTTGAAAACAACTTGTAGCTTCATTCTTGACTAGTTTGTACATGGAAACAACTTGTAAAACCTTGTAGCAAGATTTTTCACTCTTTGGAGCTTGAATGAAATTTATAACCATTTTAGGCTTCATTCTTGACTCGTTCGAACTTGAAAACAACTTGTAGCTTCATTCTTGACTAGTTTGTACATGGAAACAACTTGTAAACCCTTGTAGCATCATTTTTCACACTTTGGAGCTTGAATGCAATTTATAACAATTTTAGGCTTCATTCTTGACTCGTTCGAATTTGAAAACAACTTGTTGTAGGGTTTCGTGACACAAACGCAGCGGAATAAACGCGAAAAATAAATCAAAATAGCGAAACCCTCCGCAGGATCCATGCGAAAACAAAAGATTTAATTCGGGGATAAAGAATAAATACCTTTAGAAGCTTTAACAGTTCATTAATGGAAGATTAATGGAGGTCCAAAGCTTGTTTAATCACCACGTATCCCGCTCTCGCGATCTACGCTCTACGGTATCCACACTAACACTTTTCATGAAGGATTGATGTGTACTAGCACCCGAAAACTTCTTCTCTCTCTATCTTCCTCCTCTCTCAGAGCGGCTAGGATTTTTGTAAAATCTCTCTTTTATTAAATCAGCCCATAAAGAGATTATATAGAGAGAGGAATAAGTTTTCTAATTATAATCCAATTATAATTAATACTAATCCAAAATTCTAAATTATTTAATTAAGTCTCACTTAATTAATTAATTATTAATTTTGGAATTAGTTTAAGTAATTCATTTATTCTATTTATATAATTAATTAAGTCATACTTAATTAATATCATAAATAAAATAAATTACTTATTTAATTTAAATTCATAATTTAAATTATTTCTCCTTCAAGCGTTCTTTGTGTGTGACCCTGTAGGCTTAATTCTTGACACATTCGAACTTGAGAACAACTTGTAGCATCATTCTAGACTCGTTTGTACATGGAAACAACTTGTAAACCCTTGTAACATCATTTTTCACTCTTTGGAGCTTGAATGCAATTTATAACAATTTTAGGCTTCATTCTTGACTCATTCATACTTAAAAACAACTTGTAGCTTCATTATTGAGTAGTTTGTACATGGAAACAACTTGTAAAACCTTGTAGCATTATTTTTCACTCTTTGGAGCTTGAATGCAATTTATAACAATTTTAGGCTTCATTCTTGACTCGTTCGAACTTGAAAACAACTTATAGCTTCATTCTTGACTCGTTTGTACATGGAAACAACTTGTAAACCCATGTAGCATCATTTTTCATTCTTTTGAGTTTGAATACAATTCGTAACAATTTTAGACCTCATTCTTGACTCGTTTATACGTGGAAACAACATGTAAAACTTTATAGCATCATTCTTCTCTTGTTTGAGCTTCAATGTGATTCATAACAATTTGAGGCTTCATTCTTGACACGTTCGAACTTGAGAACAACTTGTAGCTTCATTCTTGAGTCGTTTGTACATGTAAACAACTAGTAAAACCTTGTGGCATAATTCTTCTGTCGTTTGAGCTTCAATGTAATTTATAACAATTTAAGGCTTAATTCTTGACACATTCGAACTTGAGAACAACTTGTAGCATCATTCTAGACTCGTTTGTACATGGAAACAACTTGTAAACCCTTGTAGCATCATTTTTCACTCTTTGGAGCTTGAATGCAATTTATAACAATTTTAGGCTTCATTCTTGACACATTCGAACTTGAGAACAACTTGTAGCATCATTCGAGACTCGTTTGTACATGGAAACAACTTGTAAACCCTTGTAGCATCATTTTTCACTCTTTGGAGCTTGAATGCAATTTATAACAATTTTAGGCTTCATTCTTGACTCGTTCGAATTTCAAAACAACTTGTAGCTTCATTCTTGACTAGTTTGTACATGGAAACAACTTGTAAAACCTTGTAGCATCATTTTTCACTCTTTGGAGCTTGAATGAAATTTATAACAATTTTAGGCTTCATTCTTGACTCGTTCGAACTTGAAAACAACTTGTAGCTTCATTCTTGACTCGTTTATACATGGAAACAACTTGTAAACCCTTGTAGCATCATTTTTCACTCTTTGGAGCTTGAATGCAATTTATAACAATTTTATGCTTCATTCTTGACTCGTTCGAATTTGAAAACAACTTGTAGCTTCATTCTTGACTAGTTTGTACATGGAAACAACTTGTACAACCTTGTAGCATCATTCTTCATTCTTTTGAGTTTGAATACAATTCGTAACAATTTTAGACCTCATTCTTGACTCGTTTATACGTGGAAACAACATGTAAAACTTTATAGCATCATTCTTCTCTTGTTTGAGCTTCAATGTGATTCATAACAATTTGAGGCTTCATTCTTGACACGTTCGAACTTGAGAACAACTTGTAGCTTCATTCTTGAGTCGTTTGTACATGTAAACAACTAGTAAAACCTTGTGGCATAATTCTTCTGTCGTTTGAGCTTCAATGTAATTTATAACAATTTAAGGCTTAATTCTTGACACATTCGAACTTGAGAACAACTTGTAGCATCATTCTAGACTCGTTTGTACATGGAAACAACTTGTAAACCCTTGTAGCATCATTTTTCACTCTTTGGAGCTTGAATGCAATTTATAACAATTTTAGGCTTCATTCTTGACACATTCGAACTTGAGAACAACTTGTAGCATCATTCGAGACTCGTTTGTACATGGAAACAACTTGTAAACCCTTGTAGCATCATTTTTCACTCTTTGGAGCTTGAATGCAATTTTTAACAATTTTAGGCTTCATTCTTGACTCGTTCGAATTTCAAAACAACTTGTAGCTTCATTCTTGACTAGTTTGTACATGGAAACAACTTGTAAAACCTTGTAGCATCATTTTTCACTCTTTGGAGCTTGAATGAAATTTATAACAATTTTAGGCTTCATTCTTGACTCGTTCGAACTTGAAAACAACTTGTAGCTTCATTCTTGACTCGTTTATACATGGAAACAACTTGTAAACCCTTGTAGCATCATTTTTCACTCTTTGGAGCTTGAATGCAATTTATAACAATTTTATGCTTCATTCTTGACTCGTTCGAATTTGAAAACAACTTGTAGCTTCATTCTTGACTCGTTTGTGCATGGAAACAACTTGTAAACCCTTGTAGCATCATTTTTCACTCTTTTGAGGTTGAATGCAATTTATAACAATTTTAGGCTTCATTCTTGACTCGTTCGAACTTGAAAACAACTTGTAGCTTCATTCTTGACAAGTTTGTACATGGAAACAACTTGTAAAACCTTGTAGCATCACTCTTCATTCTTTTGAGTTTTAATACAATTCGTAACAATTTTAGGCCTCATTCTTGACTCGTTTATACGTGGAAACAACATGTAAAACCTTATAGCATCATTCTTCTCTCGTTTGAGCTTCAATTTGATTCATAACAATTTGAGGCTTCATTCTTGACACGTTCGAACTTGAGAACAACTTGTAGCTTCATTCTTGAGTCGTTTGTACATGTAAACAACTAGTAAAACCTTGTGACATAATTCTTCTGTCGTTTGAGCTTCAATGTAATTTATAACAATTTGAGGCTTCTTTCTTGACACATTCGAACTTGAGAACAACTTGTAGCATCATTCTAGACTCGTTTGTACATGGAAACAACTTGTAAACCCTTGTAGCATCATTTTTCACTCTTTGGAGCTTGAATGCAATTTTTAACAATTTTAGGCTTCATTCTTGACTCGTTCGAACTTGAAAACAACTTGTAGCTTCATTCTTGACTAGTTTGTACATAGAAACAACTTGTAAAACCTTGTAGCATCATTTTTCACTCTTTGGAGCATGAATGAAATTTATAACAATTTTAGGCTTCATTCTTGACTCGTTCGAACTTGAAAACAACTTGTAGCTTCATTCTTGACTCGTTTTTACGTGGAAACAACATGTAAAACCTTATAGCATCATTCTTCTCTTGTTTGAGTTTCAACGTGATTCATAAAAATTTGAGGCTTCATTCTTGACTCGTTCGAACTTGAAAACAACTTGTAGCTTCATTCTTGAGTCATTTGTACATGTAAACAACTAGGAAAACCTTGTAGCATAATTCTTCTTTCGTTTGAGATTCAATGTAATTTATAACAATTTAAGGCTTAATTCTTGACACATTCGAACTTGAGAACAACTTGTAGCTTCATTCTTGACTAGTTTGTACATGGAAACAATTTGTAAAACCTTGTAGCATCATTTTTCACTCTTTGGAGCTTGAATGCAATTTATAACAATTTTAGGCTTCATTCTTGACTCGTTCGAACTTGAAAACAAGTTGTAGCTTCATTCTTGACTCGTTTATACTTGGAAACAACATGTAAAACCTTATAGCATCATTCTTCTCTTGTTTGAGCTTCAATGTGATTCATAACAATTTGAGGCTTCATTCTTGACTCGTTCGAACTTGAGAACAACTTGTAGCTTCATTCTTGAGTCATTTGTACATGTAAACAACTAGGAAAACCTTGTAGCATAATTCTTCTTTCGTTTGAGATTCAATGTAATTTATAACAATTTAAGGCTTAATTCCTGACACATTCGAACTTGAGAACAACTTGTAGCATCATTCTTGACTAGTTTGTACATGGAAACAATTTGTAAACCCTTGTAGCATCATTTTTCACTCTTTGGAGCTTGAATGCAATTTATAACAATTTTAGGCTTCATTCTTGACTCGTTCGAACTTGAGAACAACTTATAGCTTCATTCTTGACTAGTTTGTACATGGAAACAACTTGTAAAACCTTGTAGCATCATTTTTCACTCTTTGGAGCTTGAATGAAATTTATAACAATTTTAGGCTTCATTCTTGACTCGTTCGAACTTGAAAACAACTTGTAGCTTCATTCTTGACTCGTTTATACATGGAAACAACTTGTAAACCCTTGTAGCATCATTTTTCACTCTTTGGAGCTTGAATGCAATTTATAACAATTTTAGGCTTCATTCTTGACTCGTTCGAATTTGAAAACAACTTGTAGCTTCATTCTTGACTAGTTTGTACATGGAAACAACTTGTACAACCTTGTAGCATCATTCTTCATTCTTTTGAGTTTGAATACAATTCGTAACAATTTTAGACCTCATTCTTGACTCGTTTTTACGTGGAAACAACATGTAAAACCTTATAGCATCATTCTTCTCTTGTTTGAGTTTCAACGTGATTCATAAAAATTTGAGGCTTCATTCTTGACTCGTTCGAACTTGAAAACAACTTGTAGCTTCATTCTTGACTCGTTTGTGCATGGAAACAACTTGTAAACCCTTGTAGCATCATTTTTCACTCTTTTGAGGTTGAATGCAATTTATAACAATTTTAGGCTTCATTCTTGACTCGTTCGAACTTGAAAACAACTTGTAGCTTCATTCTTGACAAGTTTGTACATGGAAACAACTTGTAAAACCTTGTAGCATCACTCTTCATTCTTTTGAGTTTTAATACAATTCGTAACAATTTTAGGCCTCATTCTTGACTCGTTTATACGTGGAAACAACATGTAAAACCTTATAGCATCATTCTTCTCTCGTTTGAGCTTCAATTTGATTCATAACAATTTGAGGCTTCATTCTTGACACGTTCGAACTTGAGAACAACTTGTAGCTTCATTCTTGAGTCGTTTGTACATGTAAACAACTAGTAAAACCTTGTGACATAATTCTTCTGTCGTTTGAGCTTCAATGTAATTTATAACAATTTGAGGCTTCTTTCTTGACACATTCGAACTTGAGAACAACTTGTAGCATCATTCTAGACTCGTTTGTACATGGAAACAACTTGTAAACCCTTGTAGCATCATTTTTCACTCTTTGGAGCTTGAATGCAATTTTTAACAATTTTAGGCTTCATTCTTGACTCGTTCGAACTTGAAAACAACTTGTAGCTTCATTCTTGACTAGTTTGTACATAGAAACAACTTGTAAAACCTTGTAGCATCATTTTTCACTCTTTGGAGCTTGAATGAAATTTATAACAATTTTAGGCTTCATTCTTGACTCGTTCGAACTTGAAAACAACTTGTAGCTTCATTCTTGACTCGTTTTTACGTGGAAACAACATGTAAAACCTTATAGCATCATTCTTCTCTTGTTTGAGTTTCAACGTGATTCATAAAAATTTGAGGCTTCATTCTTGACTCGTTCGAACTTGAAAACAACTTGTAGCTTCATTCTTGAGTCATTTGTACATGTAAACAACTAGGAAAACCTTGTAGCATAATTCTTCTTTCGTTTGAGATTCAATGTAATTTATATCAATTTAAGGCTTAATTCTTGACACATTCGAACTTGAGAACAACTTGTAGCTTCATTCTTGACTAGTTTGTACATGGAAACAATTTGTAAAACCTTGTAGCATCATTTTTCACTCTTTGGAGCTTGAATGCAATTTATAACAATTTTAGGCTTCATTCTTGACTCGTTCGAACTTGAAAACAAGTTGTAGCTTCATTCTTGACTCGTTTATACGTGGAAACAACATGTAAAACCTTATAGCATCATTCTTCTCTTGTTTGAGTTTCAACGTGATTCATAAAAATTTGAGGCTTCATTCTTGACTCGTTCGAACTTGAAAACAACTTGTAGCTTCATTCTTGACTCGTTTGTGCATGGAAACAACTTGTAAACCCTTGTAGCATCATTTTTCACTCTTTTGAGGTTGAATGCAATTTATAACAATTTTAGGCTTCATTCTTGACTCGTTCGAACTTGAAAACAACTTGTAGCTTCATTCTTGACAAGTTTGTACATGGAAACAACTTGTAAAACCTTGTAGCATCACTCTTCATTCTTTTGAGTTTTAATACAATTCGTAACAATTTTAGGCCTCATTCTTGACTCGTTTATACGTGGAAACAACATGTAAAACCTTATAGCATCATTCTTCTCTCGTTTGAGCTTCAATTTGATTCATAACAATTTGAGGCTTCATTCTTGACACGTTCGAACTTGAGAACAACTTGTAGCTTCATTCTTGAGTCGTTTGTACATGTAAACAACTAGTAAAACCTTGTGACATAATTCTTCTGTCGTTTGAGCTTCAATGTAATTTATAACAATTTGAGGCTTCTTTCTTGACACATTCGAACTTGAGAACAACTTGTAGCATCATTCTAGACTCGTTTGTACATGGAAACAACTTGTAAACCCTTGTAGCATCATTTTTCACTCTTTGGAGCTTGAATGCAATTTTTAACAATTTTAGGCTTCATTCTTGACTCGTTCGAACTTGAAAACAACTTGTAGCTTCATTCTTGACTAGTTTGTACATAGAAACAACTTGTAAAACCTTGTAGCATCATTTTTCACTCTTTGGAGCTTGAATGAAATTTATAACAATTTTAGGCTTCATTCTTGACTCGTTCGAACTTGAAAACAACTTGTAGCTTCATTCTTGACTCGTTTTTACGTGGAAACAACATGTAAAACCTTATAGCATCATTCTTCTCTTGTTTGAGTTTCAACGTGATTCATAAAAATTTGAGGCTTCATTCTTGACTCGTTCGAACTTGAAAACAACTTGTAGCTTCATTCTTGAGTCATTTGTACATGTAAACAACTAGGAAAACCTTGTAGCATAATTCTTCTTTCGTTTGAGATTCAATGTAATTTATATCAATTTAAGGCTTAATTCTTGACACATTCGAACTTGAGAACAACTTGTAGCTTCATTCTTGACTAGTTTGTACATGGAAACAATTTGTAAAACCTTGTAGCATCATTTTTCACTCTTTGGAGCTTGAATGCAATTTATAACAATTTTAGGCTTCATTCTTGACTCGTTCGAACTTGAAAACAAGTTGTAGCTTCATTCTTGACTCGTTTATACGTGGAAACAACATGTAAAACCTTATAGCATCATTCTTCTCTTGTTTGAGCTTCAATGTGATTCATAACAATTTGAGGCTTCATTCTTGACTCGTTCGAACTTGAGAACAACTTGTAGCTTCATTCTTGAGTCATTTGTACATGTAAACAACTAGGAAAACCTTGTAGCATAATTCTTCTTTCGTTTGAGATTCAATGTAATTTATAACAATTTAAGGCTTAATTCCTGACACATTCGAACTTGAGAACAACTTGTAGCATCATTCTTGACTAGTTTGTACATGGAAACAATTTGTAAACCCTTGTAGCATCATTTTTCACTCTTTGGAGCTTGAATGCAATTTATAACAATTTTAGGCTTCATTCTTGACTCGTTCGAACTTGAAAACAACTTATAGCTTCATTCTTGACTAGTTTGTACATGGAAACAACTTGTAAAACCTTGTAGCATCATTTTTCACTCTTTGGAGCTTGAATGAAATTTATAACAATTTTAGGCTTCATTCTTGACTCGTTCGAACTTGAAAACAACTTGTAGCTTCATTCTTGACTCGTTTATACATGGAAACAACTTGTAAACCCTTGTAGCATCATTTTTCACTCTTTGGAGCTTGAATGCAATTTATAACAATTTTAGGCTTCATTCTTGACTCGTTCGAACTTGAAAACAAGTTGTAGCTTCATTCTTGACTCGTTTATACGTGGAAATAACATGTAAAACCTTATAGCATCATTCTTCTCTTGTTTGAGTTTCAATGTAATTCATAAAAATTTGAGGCTTCATTCTTGACTCGTTCGAACTTGAAAACAACTTGTAGCTTCATTCTTGACTCGTTTGTACATGGAAACAACTTGAAACCCTTGTAGCATCATTTTTCACTCTTTGAAGCTTGAATGCAATTTATAACAATTTTAGGCTTCATTCTTGACTCGTTCGAACTTGAAAACAACTTGTAGCTTCATTCTTGACTAGTTTGTACATGGAAACAACTTGTAAAACCTTGTAGCATCACTCTTCATTCTTTTGAGTTTGAATACAATTCGTAACAATTTTAGGCCTCATTCTTGACTCGTTTATACGTGGAAACAACATGTAAAACCATATAGCATAATTCTTCTCTCGTTTGAGCTTCAATGGGATTCATAACAATTTGAGGCTTCATTCTTGACACGTTCGAACTTGAGAACAACTTGTAGCTTCATTCTTGAGTCGTTTGTACATGTAAACAACTAGTAAAACCTTGTAGCATCATTTTTCACTCTTTTGAGCTTGAATGCAATTTAGGCTTCATTCTTAACTCGTTCGAACTTGAAAACAACTTGTAGCTTCATTCTTGACTCGTTTATACGTGGAGACAACATGTAAAACTTATAGCATTATTCTGATCTTGTTTGAGTTTCAATGTAATTCATAAAAATTTGAGGCTTCATTCTTGACACGTTCGAACTTGAGAACAACTTGTAGCTTCATTCTTGAGTCGTTTGTACATGTAAATAACTA
Organism: Oenanthe sinensis; assembly: GCA_028671895.1. Taxonomy (NCBI): domain Eukaryota; kingdom Viridiplantae; phylum Streptophyta; class Magnoliopsida; order Apiales; family Apiaceae; genus Oenanthe; species Oenanthe sinensis. Next base: position 464,578 of record JAPMAC010000215.1, read on the forward strand.
GTAAAACCTTGTAGCATAATTCTTCTTTCGTTTGAGATTCAATGTAATTTACAACAATTTAAGGCTTAATTCTTGACACATTCGAACTTGAGAACAACTTGTAGCATCATTCTAGACTCGTTTGTACATGGAAACAACTTGTAAACCCTTGTAACATCATTTTTCACTCTTTGGAGCTTGAATGCAATTTATAACAATTTTAGGCTTCATTCTTGACTCGTTCGAACTTGAAAACAACTTATAGCTTCATTCTTGACTAGTTTGTACATGGAAACAACTTGTAAAACCTTGTAGCATCATTTTTCACTCTTTGGAGCTTGAATGAAATTTATAACAATTTTAGGCTTCATTCTTGACTCGTTCGAACTTGAAAACAACTTGTAGCTTCATTCTTGACTCGTTTATACATGGAAACAACTTGTAAACCCTTGTAGCATCATTTTTCACTCTTTGGAGCTTGAATGCAATTTATAACAATTTTAGGCTTCATTCTTGACTCGTTCGAACTTGAAAACAAGTTGTAGCTTCATTCTTGACTCGTTTATACGTGGAAACAACATGTAAAACCTTATAGCATCATTCTTCTCTTGTTTGAGTTTCAATGTAATTCATAAAAATTTGAGGCTTCATTCTTGACACGTTCGAACTTGAGAACAACTTGTAGCTTCATTCTTGAGTCGTTTGTACATGTAAATAACTAGTAAAACCTTGTAGCATAATTCTTCTTTCGTTTGAGATTCAATGTAATTTACAACAATTTAAGGCTTAATTCTTGACACATTCGAACTTGAGAACAACTTGTAGCATCATTCTAGACTCGTTTGTACATGGAAACAACTTGTAAACCCTTGTAACATCATTTTTCACTCTTTGGAGCTTGAATGCAATTTATAACAATTTTAGGCTTCATTCTTGACTCGTTCGAACTTGAAAACAACTTATAGCTTCATTCTTGACTAGTTTGTACATGGAAACAACTTGTAAAACCTTGTAGCATCATTTTTCACTCTTTGGAGCTTGAATGAAATTTATAACAATTTTAGGCTTCATTCTTGACTCGTTCGAACTTGAAAACAACTTGTAGCTTCATTCTTGACTCGTTTATACATGGAAACAACTTGTAAACCCTTGTAGCATCATTTTTCACTCTTTGGAGCTTGAATGCAATTTATAACAATTTTAGGCTTCATTCTTGACTCGTTCGAACTTGAAAACAAGTTGTAGCTTCATTCTTGACTCGTTTATACGTGGAAACAACATGTAAAACCTTATAGCATCATTCTTCTCTTGTTTGAGTTTCAATGTAATTCATAAAAATTTGAGGCTTCATTCTTGACTCGTTCGAACTTGAAAACAACTTGTAGCTTCATTCTTGACTCGTTTGTACATGGAAACAACTTGAAACCCTTGTAGCATCATTTTTCACTCTTTGAAGCTTGAATGCAATTTATAACAATTTTAGGCTTCATTCTTGACTCGTTCGAACTTGAAAACAACTTGTAGCTTCATTCTTGACTAGTTTGTACATGGAAACAACTTGTAAAACCTTGTAGCATCACTCTTCATTCTTTTGAGTTTGAATACAATTCGTAACAATTTTAGGCCTCATTCTTGACTCGTTTATACGTGGAAACAACATGTAAAACCATATAGCATAATTCTTCTCTCGTTTGAGCTTCAATGGGATTCATAACAATTTGAGGCTTCATTCTTGACACGTTCGAACTTGAGAACAACTTGTAGCTTCATTCTTGAGTCGTTTGTACATGTAAACAACTAGTAAAACCTTGTAGCATCATTTTTCACTCTTTTGAGCTTGAATGCAATTTAGGCTTCATTCTTGACTCGTTCGAACTTGAAAACAACTTGTAGCTTCATTCTTGACTCGTTTATACGTGGAGACAACATGTAAAACTTATAGCATTATTCTGATCTTGTTTGAGTTTCAATGTAATTCATAAAAATTTGAGGCTTCATTCTTGACACGTTCGAACTTGAGAACAACTTGTAGCTTCATTCTTGAGTCGTTTGTACATGTAAATAACTAGTAAAACCTTGTACCATAATTCTTCTTTCGTTTGAGATTCAATGTAATTTACAACAATTTAAGGCTTAATTCTTGACACATTCGAACTTGAGAACAACTTGTAGCATCATTCTAGACTCGTTTGTACATGGAAACAACTTGTAAACCCTTGTAACATCATTTTTCACTCTTTGGAGCTTGAATGCAATTTATAACAATTTTAGGCTTCATTCTTGACTCATTCGAACTTAAAAACAACTTGTAGCTTCATTATTGAGTAGTTTGTACATGGAAACAACTTGTAAAACCTTGTAGCATTATTTTTCACTCTTTGGAGCTTGAATGCAATTTATAACAATTTTAGGCTTCATTCTTGACTCGTTCGAATTTCAAAACAACTTGTAGCTTCATTCTTGACTAGTTTGTACATGGAAACAACTTGTAAAACCTTGTAGCATCATTTTTCACTCTTTGGAGCTTGAATGAAATTTATAACAATTTTAGGCTTCATTCTTGACTCGTTCGAACTTGAAAACAACTTGTAGCTTCATTCTTGACTCGTTTATACATGGAAACAACTTGTAAACCCTTGTAGCATCATTTTTCACTCTTTGGAGCTTGAATGCAATTTATAACAATTTTAGGCTTCATTCTTGACTCGTTCGAACTTGAAAACAACTTATAGCTTCATTCTTGACTAGTTTGTACATGGAAACAACTTGTAAAACCTTGTAGCATCATTTTTCACTCTTTGGAGCTTGAATGAAATTTATAACAATTTTAGGCTTCATTCTTGACTCGTTCGAACTTGAAAACAACTTGTAGCTTCATTCTTGACTCGTTTATACATGGAAACAACTTGTAAACCCTTGTAGCATCATTTTTCACTCTTTGGAGCTTGAATGCAATTTATAACAATTTTATGCTTCATTCTTGACTCGTTCGAATTTGAAAACAACTTGTAGCTTCATTCTTGAGTAGTTTGTACATGGAAACAACTTGTAAAACCTTGTAGCATTATTTTTCACTCTTTGGAGCTTGAATGCAATTTATAACAATTTTAGGCTTCATTCTTGACTCGTTCGAACTTGAAAACAACATGTAGATTCATTCTTTACTAGTTTGTACATGGAAACAACTTGTAAACCCTTGTAGCATCATTTTTCACTCTTTGGAGCTTGAATGCAATTTATAACAATTTTAGGCTTCATTCTTGACTCGTTCGAACTTGAAAACAACTTATAGCTTCATTCTTGACTAGTTTGTACATGGAAACAACTTGTAAAACCTTGTAGCATCATTTTTCACTCTTTGGAGCTTGAATGAAATTTATAACAATTTTAGGCTTCATTCTTGACTCGTTCGAACTTGAAAACAACTTGTAGCTTCATTCTTGACTCGTTTATACATGGAAACAACTTGTAAACCCTTGTAGCATCATTTTTCACTCTTTGGAGCTTGAATGCAATTTATAACAATTTTATGCTTCATTCTTGACTCGTTCGAATTTGAAAACAACTTGTAGCTTCATTCTTGAGTAGTTTGTACATGGAAACAACTTGTAAAACCTTGTAGCATTATTTTTCACTCTTTGGAGCTTGAATGCAATTTATAACAATTTTAGGCTTCATTCTTGACTCGTTCGAACTTGAAAACAACATGTAGATTCATTCTTTACTAGTTTGTACATGGAAACAACTTGTAAACCCTTGTAGCATCATTTTTCACTCTTTGGAGCTTGAATGCAATTTATAACAATTTTAGGCTTCATTCTTGACTCGTTCGAACTTGAAAACAACTTATAGCTTCATTCTTGACTAGTTTGTACATGGAAACAACTTGTAAAACCTTGTAGCATCATTTTTCACTCTTTGGAGCTTGAATGAAATTTATAACAATTTTAGGCTTCATTCTTGACTCGTTCGAACTTGAAAACAACTTGTAGCTTCATTCTTGACTCGTTTATACATGGAAACAACTTGTAAACCCTTGTAGCATCATTTTTCACTCTTTGGAGCTTGAATGCAATTTATAACAATTTTATGCTTCATTCTTGACTCGTTCGAATTTGAAAATAACTTGTAGCTTCAATCTTGACTAGTTTGTACATGGAAACAACTTGTAAAACCTTGTAGCATCATTCTTCATTCTTTTGAGTTTGAATACAATTCGTAACAATTTTAGGCCTCATTCTTGACTCGTTTATACGTGGAAACAACATGTAAAACTTTATAGCATCATTCTTCTCTTGTTTGAGCTTCAATGTGATTCATAACAATTTGAGGCTTCATTCTTGACACGTTCGAACTTGAGAACAACTTGTAGTTTCATTCTTGAGTCATTTGTACATGTAAACAACTAGGAAAACCTTGTAGCATAATTCTTCTTTCGTTTGAGATTCAGTGTAATTTATAACAATTTAAGGCTTAATTCTTGACACATTCGAACTTGAGAACAACTTGTAGCATCATTCTAGACTCGTTTGTACATGGAAACAACTTGTAAACCCTTGTAGCATCATTTTTCACTCTTTGGAGCTTGAATGCAATTAATAACAATTTTAGGCTTCATTCTTGACTCGTTCGAACTTAAAAACAACTTGTAGCTTCATTCTTGACTAGTTTGTACATGGAAACAACTTGTAAAACCTTGTAGCATCATTTTTCACTCTTTGGAGCTTCAATGAAATTTATAACAATTTTAGGCTTCATTCTTGACTCGTTCGAACTTGAAAACAACTTGTAGCTTCATTCTTGACTAGTTTGTACATGGAAACAATTTGTAAAACCTTGTAGCATCATTTTTCACTCTTTGGAGCTTGAATGCAATTTATAACAATTTTAGGCTTCATTCTTTACTCGTTCGAACTTGAAAACAACTTGTAGCTTCATTCTTGACTAGTTTGTACATGGAAACAATTTGTAAAACCTTGTAGCATCATTTTTCACTCTTTGGAGCTTGAATGCAATTTATAACAATTTTAGGCTTCATTCTTGACTCGTTCGAACTTGAAAACAAGTTGTAGCTTCATTCTTGACTCGTTTATACGTGGAAACAACATGTAAAACCTTATAGCATCATTCTTCTCTCGTTTGAGCTTCAATGTGATTCATAACAATTTGAGGCTTCATTCTTGACACGTTCGAACTTGCGAACAACTTGTAGCTTCATTCTTGAGTCGTTTGTTCATGTAAACAACTAGTAAAACCTTGTGGCATAATTCTTCTTTCGTTTGAGCTTCAATGTAATTTACAACAATTTAAGGCTTAATTCTTGACACATTCGAACTTGAGAACAACTTGTAGCATCATTCTAGACTCCTTTGTACATGGAAACAACTTGTAAACCCTTGTAGCACCATTTTTCACTCTTTGGAGCTTGAATGCAATTTATAACAATTTTAGGCTTCATTCTTGACTCGTTCGAACTTGAAAACAACTTGTAGCTTCATTCTTGACTAGTTTGTACATGGAAACAACTTGTAAAACCTTGTAGCATCATTTTTCACTCTTTGGAGCTTCAATGAAATTTATAACAATTTTAGGCTTCATTCTTGACTCGTTCGAACTTGAAAACAACTTGTAGCTTCATTCTTGACTCGTTTATACGTGGAAACAACATGTAAAACCTTATAGCATCATTCTTCTCTTGTTTGAGTTTCAATGTAATTCATAAAAATTTGAGGCTTCATTCTTGACTCGTTCGAACTTGAAAACAACTTGTAGCTTCATTCTTGACTCGTTTGTACATGGAAACAACTTGAAACCCTTGTAGCATCATTTTTCACTCTTTGAAGCTTGAATGCAATTTATAACAATTTTAGGCTTCATTCTTGACTCGTTCGAACTTGAAAACAACTTGTAGCTTCATTCTTGACTAGTTTGTACATGGAAACAACTTGTAAAACCTTGTAGCAGCATTTTTCACTCTTTGGAGCTTGAATGAAATTTATAACAATTTTAGGCATCATTCTTGAGTCGTTTGAACTTGAAAACAACTTGTAGCTTCATTCTTGACTCGTTTATACGTGGAAACAACATTAAAACCTTATAGCATTATTCTTCTCTTGTTTGAGTTTCAATGTAATTCATAAAAATTTGAGGCTTAATTCTTGACTCGTTCGAACTTGAAAACAACTTGTAGCTTCATTCTTGACTCGTTTGTACATGGAAACAACTTGTAAACCCTTGTAGCATCATTTTTCACACTTTAGAGCTTGAATGCAGTTTATAACAATTTTAGGCTTCATTCTTGACTCGTTCGAATTTGAAAACAACTTGTAGCTTCATTCTTGACTAGTTTGTACACGGAAACAACTTGTAAAACCTTGTAGCATCACTCTTCATTCTTTTGAGTTTGAATACAATTCGTAACAATTTTAGGCCTCATTCTTGACTCGTTTATACGTGGAAACAACATGTAAAACCTTATAGCATAATTCTTCTCTCGTTTGAGCTTCAATGTGATTCATAACAATTTGAGGCTTCATTCTTGACACGTTCGAACTTGAGAACAACTTGTAGCTTCATTCTTGAGTCGTTTGTACATGTAAACAACTAGTAAAACCTTGTAGCATCATTTTTCACTCTTTTGAGCTTGAATGCAATTTAGGCTTCATTCTTGACTCGTTCGAACTTGAAAACAACTTGTAGCTTCATTCTTGACTCGTTTATACGTGGAAACAACATGTAAAACCTTATAGCATTATTCTTCTCTTGTTTGAGTTTCAATGTAATTCATAAAAATTTGAGGCATCATTCTTGATACGTTCGGACTTGAGAACAACTTGTAGCTTCATTCTTGAGTCGTTTGTACATGTAAATAACTAGTAAAACCTTGTAGCATAATTCTTCTTTCGTTTGAGATTCAATGTAATTTATAACAATTTAGGGCTTAATTCTTGACCCATTCGAACTTGAGAACAACTTGTAGCATCATTCTAGACTCGTTTGTACATGGAAACTACTTGTATACCCTTGTAGCATCATTTTTCACTCTTTGGAGCTTGAATGCAATTTATAACAATTTTAGGCTTCATTCTTGACTCATTCGAACTTAAAAAAAACCTGTAGCTTCATTATTGAGTAGTTTGTACATGGAAACAACTTGTAAAACCTTGTAGCATTATTTTTCACTCTTTGGAGCTTGAATGCAATTTATAACAATTTTAGGCTTCATTCTTGACTCGTTCGAACTTGAAAACAACTTGTAGCTTCATTCTTGACTAGTTTGTACATAGAAACAACTTGTAAACCCTTGTAGCATCATTTTTCACTCTTTGGAGCTTGAATGCAATTTATAACAATTTTAGGCTTCATTCTTGACTCGTTCGAACTTGAAAACAACTTATAGCTGCATTCTTGACTAGTTTGTACATGGAAACAACTTGTAAAACCTTGTAGCATCATTTTTCACTCTTTGGAGCTTGAATGAAATTTATAACAATTTTAGGCTTCATTCTTGACTCGTTCGAACTTGAAAACAACTTGTAGCTTCATTCTTGACTCGTTTATACGTGGAAACAACATGTAAAACTTTATAGCATCATTCTTCTCTTGTTTGAGCTTCAATGTGATTCATAACAATTTGAGGCTTCATTCTTGACACGTTCGAACTTGAGAACAACTTGTAGCTTCATTCTTGAGTCATTTGTACATGTAAACAACTAGGAAAACCTTGTAGCATAATTCTTCTTTCGTTTGAGATTCAATGTAATTTATAACAATTTAAGGCTTAATTCTTGACACATTCGAACTTGAGAACAACTTGTAGCATCATTCTAGACTCGTTTGTACATGGAAACAACTTGTAAACCCTTGTAGCATCATTTTTCACTCTTTGGAGCTTGAATGCAATTTATAACAATTTTAGGCTTCATTCTTGACTCGTTCGAACTTGAAAACAACTTGTAGCTTCATTCTTGACTAGTTTGTACATGGAAACAATTTGTAAAACCTTGTAGCATCATTTTTCACTCTTTGGAGCTTGAATGCAATTTATAACAATTTTAGGCTTCATTCTTGACTGGTTCGAACTTGAAAACGAGTTGTAGCTTCATTCTAGACTCGTTTATACGTGGAAACAACATGTAAAACCTTATAGCATCATTCTTCTCTTGTTTGAGTTTCAATGTAATTCATAAAAATTTGAGTCTTCATTCTTGACTCGTTCGAACTTGAAAACAACTTGTAGCTTCATTATTGAGTAGTTTGTACATGGAAACAACTTGTAAAACCTTGTAGCATCATTCTTCATTCTTTTGAGTTTCAATACAATTCGTAACAATTTTAGGCCTCATTCTTGACTCGTTTATACGTGGAAACAACATGTAAAACTTTATAGCATCATTCTTCTCTTGTTTGAGCTTCAATGTGATTCATAACAATTTGAGGCTTCATTCTTGACACGTTCGAACTTGAGAACAACTTGTAGCTTCATTCTTGAGTCATTTGTACATGTAAACAACTAGGAAAACCTTGTAGCATAATTCTTCTTTCGTTTGAGATTCAATGTAATTTATAACAATTTAAGGCTTAATTCTTGACACATTCGAACTTGAGAACAACTTGTAGCATCATTCTAGACTCGTTTGTACATGGAAACAACTTGTAAACCCTTGTAGCATCATTTTTCACTCTTTGGAGCTTGAATGCAATTTATAACAATTTTAGGCTTCATTCTTGACTCGTTCGAACTTGAAAACAACTTGTAGCTTCATTCTTGACTAGTTTGTACATGGAAACAATTTGTAAAACCTTGTAGCATCATTTTTCACTCTTTGGAGCTTGAATGCAATTTATAACAATTTTAGGCTTCATTCTTGACTGGTTCGAACTTGAAAACGAGTTGTAGCTTCATTCTAGACTCGTTTATACGTGGAAACAACATGTAAAACCTTATAGCATCATTCTTCTCTTGTTTGAGTTTCAATGTAATTCATAAAAATTTGAGTCTTCATTCTTGACTCGTTCGAACTTGAAAACAACTTGTAGCTTCATTCTTGACTCGTTTGTACATGGAAACAACTTGAAACCCTTGTAGCATCATTTTTCACTCTTTGAAGCTTGAATGCAATTTATAACAATTTTAGGCTTCATTCTTGACTCGTTTGAACTTGAAAACAACTTGTAGCTTCATTCTTGACTAGTTTGTACATGGAAACAACTTGTAAAACCTTGTAGCAGCATTTTTCACTCTTTGGAGCTTGAATGAAATTTATAACAATTTTAGGCTTCATTATTGACTCGTTTGAACTTGAAAACAACTTGTAGCTTCATTCTTGACTCGTTTATACATGGAAACAACATTAAAACCTTATAGCATTATTCTTCTCTTGTTTGAGTTTCAATGTAATTCATAAAAATTTGAGGGTTCATTCTTGACTCGTTCGAACTTGAAAACAACTTGTAGCTTCATTCTTCACTCGTTTGTACATGGAAACAACTTGTAAACCCTTGTAGCATCATTTTTCACTCTTTGGAGCTTGAATACAATTAATAACAATTTTAGGCTTCATTCTTGACTCGTTCGAACTTAAAAACAACTTGTAGCTTCATTATTGAGTAGTTTGTACATGGAAACAACTTGTAAAACCTTGTAGCATCATTTTTCAATCTTTGGAGCTTGAATGCAATTTATAACAATTTTAGGCTTCATTCTTTACTCGTTCGAACTTGAAAACAACTTGTAGCTTCATTCTTGACTAGTTTGTACATGGAAACAATTTGTAAAACCTTGTAGCATCATTTTTCACTCTTTGGAGCTTGAATGCAATTTATAACAATTTTAGGCTTCATTCTTGACTCGTTCGAACTTGAAAACAAGTTGTAGCTTCATTCTTGACTCGTTTATACGTGGAAACAACATGTAAAACCTTATAGCATCATTCTTCTCTCGTTTGAGCTTCAATGTGATTCATAACAATTTGAGGCTTCATTCTTGACACGTTCGAACTTGCGAACAACTTGTAGCTTCATTCTTGAGTCGTTTGTTCATGTAAACAACTAGTAAAATCTTGTGGCATAATTCTTCTTTCGTTTGAGCTTCAATGTAATTTACAATAATTTAAGGCTTAATTCTTCACACATTCGAACTTGAGAACAACTTGTAGCATCATTCTAGACTCATTTGTACATGGAAACAACTTGTAAACCCTTGTAGCATCATTTTTCACTCTTTGGAGCTTGAATGAAATTTATAACAATTTTAGACTTCATTCTTGACTCGTTCGAACTTGAAAACAACTTGTAGCTTCATTCTTGACTCGTTTATACGTGCAAACAACATGTAAAACCTTATAGCATCATTCTTCTCTTGTTTGAGTTTCAATGTAATTCATAAAAATTTGAGGCTTCATTCTTGACTCGTTCGAACTTGAAAACAACTTGTAGCTTCATTCTTGACTCGTTTGTACATGGAAACAACTTGAAACCCTTGTAGCATCATTTTTCACTCTTTGAAGCTTGAATGCAATTTATAACAATTTTAGACTTCATTCTTGACTCGTTCAAACTTGAAAACAACTTGTAGCTTCATTCTTGACTCGTTTATACGTGGAAACAACATGTAAAACCTTATAGCATCATTCTTCTCTTGTTTGAGTTTCAATGTAATTCATAAAAATTTGAGGCTTCATTCTTGACTCGTTCGAACTTAAAAACAACTTGTAGCTTCATTCTTCACTCGTTTGTACATGGAAACAACTTGTAAACCCTTGTAGCATCATTTTTCACACTGAGCTTGAATGCAGTTTATAACAATTTTAGGCTTCATTCTTGACTCGTTCGAATTTGAAAACAACTTGTAGCTTCATTCTTGACTAGTTTGTACATGGAAACAACTTGTAAAACCTTGTAGCATCACTCTTCATTCTTTTGAGTTTGAATACAATTCGTAACAATTTTAGGCCTCATTCTTGACTCGTTTATAGGTGGAAACAACATGTAAAACCTTATAGCATAATTCTTCTCTCGTTTGAGCTTCAATGTGATTCATAACAATTTGAGGCTTCATTCTTGACACGTTCGAACTTGAGAACAACTTGTAGCTTCATTCTTGAGTCGTTTGTACATGTAAACAACTAGTAAAACCTTGTAGCATCATTTTTCACTCTTTTGAGCTTGAATGCAATTTAGGCTTCATTCTTGACTCGTTCGAACTTGAAAACAACTTGTAGCTTCATTCTTGACTCGTTTATACGTGGAAACAACATGTAAAACCTTATAGCATTATTCTTCTCTTGTTTGAGTTTCAATGTAATTCATAAAAATTTGAGGCTTCATTCTTGATACGTTCGAACTTGAGAACAACTTGTAGCTTCATTCTTGACTCGTTTGTACATGGAAACAACTTGTAAACCCTTGTAGCATCATTTTTCACTCTTTTGAGGTTGAATGCAATTTATAACAATTTTAGGCTTCATTCTTGACTCGTTCGAACTTGAAAACAACTTGAAGCTTCATTCTTGACTAGTTTGTACATGGAAACAACTTGTAAAACCTTGTAGCATCATTTTTCACTCTTTGGAGCTTGAATGAAATTTATAACATTTTTAGGCTTCATTCTTGACTCGTTCGAACTTGAAAATAACTTGTAGCTTCATTCTTGACTCGTTTATACGTGGAAACAACATGTAAAACCTTATAGCATCATTCTTCTTTTGTTTGAGTTTCAATGTAATTCATAAAAATTTGAAGCTTCATTCTTGACTCATTCGAACTTAAAAACAACTTGTAGCTTCATTATTGAGTAGTTTGTACATGGAAACAACTTGTAAAACCTTGTAGCATTATTTTTCACTCTTTGGAGCTTGAATGCAATTTATAACAATTTTAGGCTTCATTCTTGACTCGTTCGAACTTGAAAACAACTTGTAGCTTCATTCTTGACTAGTTTGTACATGGAAACAACTTGTAAAACCTTGTAGCATCATTTTGCACTCTTTGAAGCTTGAATGCAATTTATAACAATTTTAGGCTTCATTCTTGACTCGTTCGAACTTGAAAACAACTTGTAGCTTCATTCTTGACTAGTTTGTACATGGAAACAACTTGTAAAACCTTGTAGCAGCATTTTTCACTCTTTGGAGCTTGAATGAAATTTATAACAATTTTAGGCTTCATTATTGACTCGTTTGAACTTGAAAACAACTTGTAGCTTCATTCTTGACTCGTTTATACATGGAAACAACATTAAAACCATATAGCATTATTCTTCTCTTGTTTGAGTTTCAATGTAATTCATAAAAATTTGAGGGTTCATTCTTGACTCGTTCGAACTTGAAAACAACTTGTAGCTTCATTCTTCACTCGTTTGTACATGGAAACAACTTGTAAACCCTTGTAGCATCATTTTTCACTCTTTGGAGCTTGAATACAATTAATAACAATTTTAGGCTTCATTCTTGACTCGTTCGAACTTAAAAACAACTTGTAGCTTCATTATTGAGTAGTTTGTACATGGAAACAACTTGTAAAACCTTGTAGCATCATTTTTCAATCTTTGGAGCTTGAATGCAATTTATAACAATTTTAGGCTTCATTCTTGACTCGTTCGAACTTGAAAACAACTTGTAGCTTCATTCTTGACTAGTTTGTACATGGAAACAATTTGTAAAACCTTGTAGCATCATTTTTCACTCTTTGGAGCTTGAATGCAATTTATAACAATTTTAGGCTTCATTCTTGACTGGTTCGAACTTGAAAACAAGTTGTAGTTTCATTCTAGACTCGTTTATACGTGGAAACAACATGTAAAACCTTATAGCATCATTCTTCTCTTGTTTGAGTTTCAATGTAATTCATAAAAATTTGAGGCTTCATTCTTGACTCGTTCGAACTTAAAAACAACTTGTAGCTTCATTCTTCACTCGTTTGTACATGGAAACAACTTGTAAACCCTTGTAGCATCATTTTTCACACTGAGCTTGAATGCAGTTTATAACAATTTTAGGCTTCATTCTTGACTCGTTCGAATTTGAAAACAACTTGTAGCTTCATTCTTGACTAGTTTGTACATGGAAACAACTTGTAAAACCTTGTAGCATCACTCTTCATTCTTTTGAGTTTGAATACAATTCGTAACAATTTTAGGCCTCATTCTTGACTCGTTTATACGTGGAAACAACATGTAAAACTTTATAGCATCATTCTTCTCTTGTTTTAGCTTCAATGTGATTCATAACAATTTGAGGCTTCATTCTTGACACGTTCGAACTTGAGAACAACTTGTAGCTTCATTCTTGAGTCATTTGTACATGTAAACAACTAGGAAAACCTTGTAGCATAATTCTTCTTTCGTTTGAGATTCAATGTAATTTATAACAATTTAAGGCTTAATTCTTGACACATTCGAACTTGAGAACAACTTGTAGCATCATTCTAGACTCGTTTGTACATGGAAACAACTTGTAAACCCTTGTAGCATCATTTTTCACTCTTTGGAGCTTGAATGCAATTTATAAAAATTTTAGGCTTCATTCTTGACTCGTTCGAACTTGAAAACAACTTGTAGCTTCATTCTTGACTAGTTTGTACATGGAAACAATTTGTAAAACCTTGTAGCATCATTTTTCACTCTTTGGAGCTTGAATGCAATTTATAACAATTTTAGGCTTCATTCTTGACTGGTTCGAACTTGAAAACAAGTTGTAGTTTCATTCTAGACTCGTTTATACGTGGAAACAACATGTAAAACCTTATAGCATCATTCTTCTCTTGTTTGAGTTTCAATGTAATTCATAAAAATTTGAGTCTTCATTCTTGACTCGTTCGAACTTGAAAACAACTTGTAGCTTCATTCTTGACTCGTTTGTACATGGAAACAACTTGAAACCCTTGTAGCATCATTTTTCACTCTTTGAAGCTTGAATGCAATTTATAACAATTTTAGGCTTCATTCTTGACTCGTTTGAACTTGAAAACAACTTGTAGCTTCATTCTTGACTAGTTTGTACATGGAAACAACTTGTAAAACCTTGTAGCAGCATTTTTCACTCTTTGGAGCTTGAATGAAATTTATAACAATTTTAGGCTTCATTATTGACTCGTTTGAACTTGAAAACAACTTGTAGCTTCATTCTTGACTCGTTTATACATGGAAACAACATTAAAACCTTATAGCATTATTCTTCTCTTGTTTGAGTTTCAATGTAATTCATAAAAATTTGAGGGTTCATTCTTCACTCGTTCGAACTTGAAAACAACTTGTAGCTTCATTCTTCACTCGTTTGTACATGGAAACAACTTGTAAACCCTTGTAGCATCATTTTTCACTCTTTGGAGCTTGAATACAATTAATAACAATTTTAGGCTTCATTCTTGACTCGTTCGAACTTAAAAACAACTTGTAGCTTCATTATTGAGTAGTTTGTACATGGAAACAACTTGTAAAACCTTGTAGCATCATTTTTCAATCTTTGGAGCTTGAATGCAATTTATAACAATTTTAGGCTTCATTCTTGACTCGTTCGAACTTGAAAACAACTTGTAGCTTCATTCTTGACTAGTTTGTACATGGAAACAATTTGTAAAACCTTGTAGCATCATTTTTCACTCTTTGGAGCTTGAATGCAATTTATAACAATTTTAGGCTTCATTCTTGACTCGTTCGAATTTGAAAACAACTTGTAGCTTCATTCTTGACTAGTTTGTACATGGAAACAACTTGTAAAACCTTGTAGCATCATTCTTCATTCTTTTGAGTTTCAATACAATTCGTAACAATTTTAGGCCTCATTCTTGACTCGTTTATACGTGGAAACAACATGTAAAACCTTATAGCATCATTCTTCTCTCGTTTGAGCTTCAATGTGATTCATAACAATTTGAGGCTTCATTCTTGACACGTTCGAACTTGCGAACAACTTGTAGCTTCATTCTTGAGTCGTTTGTTCATGTAAACAACTAGTAAAATCTTGTGGCATAATTATTCTTTCGTTTGAGCTTCAATGTAATTTACAACAATTTAAGGCTTAATTCTTCACACATTCGAACTTGAGAACAACTTGTAGCATCATTCTAGACTCATTTGTACATGGAAACAACTTGTAAACCCTTGTAGCACCATTTTTCACTCTTTGGAGCTTGAATGCAATTTATAACAATTTTAGGCTTCATTCTTGACTCGTTCGAACTTGAAAACAACTTGTAGCTTCATTCTTGACTAGTTTGTACATGGAAACAATTTGTAAAACCTTGTAGCATCATTTTTCACTCTTTGGAGCTTGAATGCAATTTATAACAATTTTAGGCTTCATTCTTGACTGGTTCGAACTTGAAAACAAGTTGTAGTTTCATTCTAGACTCGTTTATACGTGGAAACAACATGTAAAACCTTATAGCATCATTCTTCTCTTGTTTGAGTTTCAATGTAATTCATAAAAATTTGAGGCTTCATTCTTGACTCGTTCGAACTTAAAAACAACTTGTAGCTTCATTCTTCACTCGTTTGTACATGGAAACAACTTGTAAACCCTTGTAGCATCATTTTTCACACTGAGCTTGAATGCAGTTTATAACAATTTTAGGCTTCATTCTTGACTCGTTCGAATTTGAAAACAACTTGTAGCTTCATTCTTGACTAGTTTGTACATGGAAACAACTTGTAAAACCTTGTAGCATCACTCTTCATTCTTTTGAGTTTGAATACAATTCGTAACAATTTTAGGCCTCATTCTTGACTCGTTTATACGTGGAAACAACATGTAAAACTTTATAGCATCATTCTTCTCTTGTTTTAGCTTCAATGTGATTCATAACAATTTGAGGCTTCATTCTTGACACGTTCGAACTTGAGAACAACTTGTAGCTTCATTCTTGAGTCATTTGTACATGTAAACAACTAGGAAAACCTTGTAGCATAATTCTTCTTTCGTTTGAGATTCAATGTAATTTATAACAATTTAAGGCTTAATTCTTGACACATTTGAACTTGAGAACAACTTGTAGCATCATTCTAGACTCGTTTGTACATGGAAACAACTTGTAAACCCTTGTAGCATCATTTTTCACTCTTTGGAGCTTGAATGCAATTTATAAAAATTTTAGGCTTCATTCTTGACTCGTTCGAACTTGAAAACAACTTGTAGCTTCATTCTTGACTAGTTTGTACATGGAAACAATTTGTAAAACCTTGTAGCATCATTTTTCACTCTTTGGAGCTTGAATGCAATTTATAACAATTTTAGGCTTCATTCTTGACTGGTTCGAACTTGAAAACAAGTTGTAGTTTCATTCTAGACTCGTTTATACGTGGAAACAACATGTAAAACCTTATAGCATCATTCTTCTCTTGTTTGAGTTTCAATGTAATTCATAAAAATTTGAGTCTTCATTCTTGACTCGTTCGAACTTGAAAACAACTTGTAGCTTCATTCTTGACTCGTTTGTACATGGAAACAACTTGAAACCCTTGTAGCATCATTTTTCACTCTTTGAAGCTTGAATGCAATTTATAACAATTTTAGGCTTCATTCTTGACTCGTTTGAACTTGAAAACAACTTGTAGCTTCATTCTTGACTAGTTTGTACATGGAAACAACTTGTAAAACCTTGTAGCAGCATTTTTCACTCTTTGGAGCTTGAATGAAATTTATAACAATTTTAGGCTTCATTATTGACTCGTTTGAACTTGAAAACAACTTGTAGCTTCATTCTTGACTCGTTTATACATGGAAACAACATTAAAACCTTATAGCATTATTCTTCTCTTGTTTGAGTTTCAATGTAATTCATAAAAATTTGAGGGTTCATTCTTCACTCGTTCGAACTTGAAAACAACTTGTAGCTTCATTCTTCACTCGTTTGTACATGGAAACAACTTGTAAACCCTTGTAGCATCATTTTTCACTCTTTGGAGCTTGAATACAATTAATAACAATTTTAGGCTTCATTCTTGACTCGTTCGAACTTAAAAACAACTTGTAGCTTCATTATTGAGTAGTTTGTACATGGAAACAACTTGTAAAACCTTGTAGCATCATTTTTCAATCTTTGGAGCTTGAATGCAATTTATAACAATTTTAGGCTTCATTCTTGACTCGTTCGAACTTGAAAACAACTTGTAGCTTCATTCTTGACTAGTTTGTACATGGAAACAATTTGTAAAACCTTGTAGCATCATTTTTCACTCTTTGGAGCTTGAATGCAATTTATAACAATTTTAGGCTTCATTCTTGACTCGTTCGAATTTGAAAACAACTTGTAGCTTCATTCTTGACTAGTTTGTACATGGAAACAACTTGTAAAACCTTGTAGCATCATTCTTCATTCTTTTGAGTTTCAATACAATTCGTAACAATTTTAGGCCTCATTCTTGACTCGTTTATACGTGGAAACAACATGTAAAACTTTATAGCATCATTCTTCTCTTGTTTGAGCTTCAATGTGATTCATAACAATTTGAGGCTTCATTCTTGACACGTTCGAACTTGAGAACAACTTGTAGCTTCATTCTTGAGTCATTTGTACATGTAAACAACTAGGAAAACCTTGTAGCATAATTCTTCTTTCGTTTCAGATTCAATGTAATTTATAACAATTTAAGGCTTAATTCTTGACACATTCGAACTTGAGAACAACTTGTAGCATCATTCTAGACTCGTTTGTACATGGAAACAACTTGTAAACCCTTGTAGCATCATTTTTCACTCTTTGGAGCTTGAATGCAATTTATAACAATTTTAGGCTTCATTCTTGACTCGTTCGAACTTGAAAACAACTTGTAGCTTCATTCTTGACTAGTTTGTACATGGAAACAATTTGTAAAACCTTGTAGCATCATTTTTCACTCTTTGGAGCTTGAATGCAATTTATAACAATTTTAGGCTTCATTCTTGACTGGTTCGAACTTGAAAACAAGTTGTAGCTTCATTCTAGACTCGTTTATACGTGGAAACAACATGTAAAACCTTATAGCATCATTCTTCTCTTGTTTGAGTTTCAATGTAATTCATAAAAATTTGAGTCTTCATTCTTGACTCGTTCGAACTTGAAAATAACTTGTAGCTTCATTCTTGACTCGTTTGTACATGGAAACAACTTGAAACCCTTGTAGCATCATTTTTCACTCTTTGAAGCTTGAATGCAATTTATAACAATTTTAGGCTTCATTCTTGACTCGTTTGAACTTGAAAACAACTTGTAGCTTCATTCTTGACTAGTTTGTACATGGAAACAACTTGTAAAACCTTGTAGCAGCATTTTTCACTCTTTGGAGCTTGAATGAAATTTATAACAATTTTAGCCTTCATTATTGACTCGTTTGAACTTGAAAACAACTTGTAGCTTCATTCTTGACTCGTTTATACATGGAAACAACATTAAAACCTTATAGCATTATTCTTCTCTTGTTTGAGTTTCAATGTAATTCATAAAAATTTGAGGGTTCATTCTTGACTCGTTCGAACTTGAAAACAACTTGTAGCTTCATTCTTCACTCGTTTGTACATGGAAACAACTTGTAAACCCTTGTAGCATCATTTTTCACTCTTTGGAGCTTGAATACAATTAATAACAATTTTAGGCTTCATTCTTGACTCGTTCGAACTTAAAAACAACTTGTAGCTTCATTATTGAGTAGTTTGTACATGGAAACAACTTGTAAAACCTTGTAGCATCATTCTTCATTCTTTTGAGTTTCAATACAATTCGTAACAATTTTAGGCCTCATTCTTGACTCGTTTATACGTGGAAACAACATGTAAAACTTTATAGCATCATTCTTCTCTTGTTTGAGCTTCAATGTGATTCATAACAATTTGAGGCTTCATTCTTGACACGTTCGAACTTGAGAACAACTTGTAGCTTCATTCTTGAGTCATTTGTACATGTAAACAACTAGGAAAACCTTGTAGCATAATTCTTCTTTCGTTTGAGATTCAATGTAATTTATAACAATTTAAGGCTTAATTCTTGACACATTCGAACTTGAGAACAACTTGTAGCATCATTCTAGACTCGTTTGTACATGGAAACAACTTGTAAACCCTTGTAGCATCATTTTTCACTCTTTGGAGCTTGAATGCAATTTATAACAATTTTAGGCTTCATTCTTGACTCGTTCGAACTTGAAAACAACTTGTAGCTTCATTCTTGACTAGTTTGTACATGGAAACAATTTGTAAAACCTTGTAGCATCATTTTTCACTCTTTGGAGCTTGAATGCAATTTATAACAATTTTAGGCTTCATTCTTGACTGGTTCGAACTTGAAAACAAGTTGTAGCTTCATTCTAGACTCGTTTATACGTGGAAACAACATGTAAAACCTTATAGCATCATTCTTCTCTTGTTTGAGTTTCAATGCAATTCATAAAAATTTGAGTCTTCATTCTTGACTCGTTCGAACTTGAAAACAACTTGTAGCTTCATTCTTGACTCGTTTGTACATGGAAACAACTTGAAACCCTTGTAGCATCATTTTTCACTCTTTGAAGCTTGAATGCAATTTATAACAATTTTAGGCTTCATTCTTGACTCGTTTGAACTTGAAAACAACTTGTAGCTTCATTCTTGACTAGTTTGTACATGGAAACAACTTGTAAAACCTTGTAGCAGCATTTTTCACTCTTTGGAGCTTGAATGAAATTTATAACAATTTTAGGCTTCATTATTGACTCGTTTGAACTTGAAAACAACTTGTAGCTTCATTCTTGACTCGTTTATACATGGAAACAACATTAAAACCTTATAGCATTATTCTTCTCTTGTTTGAGTTTCAATGTAATTCATAAAAATTTGAGGGTTCATTCTTGACTCGTTCGAACTTGAAAACAACTTGTAGCTTCATTCTTCACTCGTTTGTACATGGAAACAACTTGTAAACCCTTGTAGCATCATTTTTCACTCTTTGGAGCTTGAATACAATTAATAACAATTTTAGGCTTCATTCTTGACTCGTTCGAACTTAAAAACAACTTGTAGCTTCATTATTGAGTAGTTTGTACATGGAAACAACTTGTAAAACCTTGTAGCATCATTTTTCAATCTTTGGAGCTTGAATGCAATTTATAACAATTTTAGGCTTCATTCTTGACTCGTTCGAACTTGAAAACAACTTGTAGCTTCATTCTTGACTAGTTTGTACATGGAAACAATTTGTAAAACCTTGTAGCATCATTTTTCACTCTTTGGAGCTTGAATGCAATTTATAACAATTTTAGGCTTCATTCTTGACTCGTTCGAACTTGAAAACAAGTTGTAGCTTCATTCTTGACTCGTTTATACGTGGAAACAACATGTAAAACCTTATAGCATCATTCTTCTCTCGTTTGAGCTTCAATGTGATTCATAACAATTTGAGGCTTCATTCTTGACACATTCGAACTTGCGAACAACTTGTAGCTTCATTCTTGAGTCGTTTGTTCATGTAAACAACTAGTAAAATCTTGTGGCATAATTCTTCTTTCGTTTGAGCTTCAATGTAATTTACAATAATTTAAGGCTTAATTCTTCACACATTCGAACTTGAGAACAACTTGTAGCATCATTCTAGACTCATTTGTACATGGAAACAACTTGTAAACCCTTGTAGCATCATTTTTCACTCTTTGGAGCTTGAATGAAATTTATAACAATTTTAGACATCATTCTTGACTCGTTCGAACTTGAAAACAACTTGTAGCTTCATTCTTGACTCGTTTATACGTGGAAACAACATGTAAAACCTTATAGCATCATTCTTCTCTTGTTTGAGTTTCAATGTAATTCATAAAAATTTGAGGCTTCATTCTTGACTCGTTCGAACTTGAAAACAACTTGTAGCTTCATTCTTGACTCGTTTATACATGGAAACAACTTGAAACCCTTGTAGCATCATTTTTCACTCTTTGAAGCTTGAATGCAATTTATAACAATTTTAGACTTCATTCTTGACTCGTTCAAACTTGAAAACAACTTGTAGCTTCATTCTTGACTCGTTTATACGTGGAAACAACATGTAAAACCTTATAGCATCATTCTTCTCTTGTTTGAGTTTCAATGTAATTCATAAAAATTTGAGGCTTCATTCTTGACTCGTTCGAACTTAAAAACAACTTGTAGCTTCATTCTTCACTCGTTTGTACATGGAAACAACTTGTAAACCCATGTAGCATCATTTTTCACACTGAGCTTGAATGCAGTTTATAACAATTTTAGGCTTCATTCTTGACTCGTTCGAATTTGAAAACAACTTGTAGCTTCATTCTTGACTAGGTTGTACATGGAAACAACTTGTAAAACCTTGTAGCATCACTCTTCATTCTTTTGAGTTTGAATACAATTCGTAACAATTTTAGGCCTCATTCTTGACTCGTTTATAGGTGGAAACAACATGTAAAACCTTATAGCATAATTCTTCTCTCGTTTGAGCTTCAATGTGATTCATAACAATTTGAGGCTTCATTCTTGACACGTTCGAACTTGAGAACAACTTGTAGCTTCATTCTTGAGTCGTTTGTACATGTAAACAACTAGTAAAACCTTGTAGCATCATTTTTCACTCTTTTGAGCTTGAATGCAATTTAGGCTTCATTCTTGACTCGTTCGAACTTGAAAACAACTTGTAGCTTCATTCTTGACTCGTTTATACGTGGAAACAACATGTAAAACCTTATAGCATTATTCTTCTCTTGTTTGAGTTTCAATGTAATTCATAAAAATTTGAGGCTTCATTCTTGATACGTTCGAACTTGAGAACAACTTGTAGCTTCATTCTTGACTCGTTTGTACATGGAAACAACTTGTAAACCCTTGTAGCATCATTTTTCACTCTTTTGAGGTTGAATGCAATTTATAACAATTTTAGGCTTCATTCTTGACTCGTTCGAACTTGAAAACAACTTGAAGCTTCATTCTTGACTAGTTTGTACATGGAAACAACTTGTAAAACCTTGTAGCATCATTTTTCACTCTTTGGAGCTTGAATGAAATTTATAACATTTTTAGGCTTCATTCTTGACTCGTTCAAACTTGAAAATAACTTGTAGCTTCATTCTTGACTCGTTTATACGTGGAAACAACATGTAAAACCTTATAGCATCATTCTTCTCTTGTTTGAGTTTCAATGTAATTCATAAAAATTTGAAGCTTCATTCTTGACTCATTCGAACTTAAAAACAACTTGTAGCTTCATTATTGAGTAGTTTGTACATGGAAACAACTTGTAAAACCTTGTAGCATTATTTTTCACTCTTTGGAGCTTGAATGCAATTTATAACAATTTTAGGCTTCATTCTTGACTCGTTCGAACTTGAAAACAACTTGTAGCTTCATTCTTGACTAGTTTGTACATGGAAACAACTTGTAAAACCTTGTAGCATCATTTTGCACTCTTTGAAGCTTGAATGCAATTTATAACAATTTTAGGCTTCATTCTTGACTCGTTCGAACTTGAAAACAACTTGTAGCTTCATTCTTGACTAGTTTGTACATGGAAACAACTTGTAAAACCTTGTAGCAGCATTTTTCACTCTTTGGAGCTTGAATGAAATTTATAACAATTTTAGGCTTCATTATTGACTCGTTTGAACTTGAAAACAACTTGTAGCTTCATTCTTGACTCGTTTATACATGGAAACAACATTAAAACCATATAGCATTATTCTTCTCTTGTTTGAGTTTCAATGTAATTCATAAAAATTTGAGGGTTCATTCTTGACTCGTTCGAACTTGAAAACAACTTGTAGCTTCATTCTTCACTCGTTTGTACATGGAAACAACTTGTAAACCCTTGTAGCATCATTTTTCACTCTTTGGAGCTTGAATACAATTAATAACAATTTTAGGCTTCATTCTTGACTCGTTCGAACTTAAAAACAACTTGTAGCTTCATTATTGAGTAATTTGTACATGGAAACAACTTGTAAAACCTTGTAGCATCATTTTTCAATCTTTGGAGCTTGAATGCAATTTATAACAATTTTAGGCTTCATTCTTGACTCGTTCGAACTTGAAAACAACTTGTAGCTTCATTCTTGACTAGTTTGTACATGGAAACAATTTGTAAAACCTTGTAGCATCATTTTTCACTCTTTGGAGCTTGAATGCAATTTATAACAATTTTAGGCTTCATTCTTGACTCGTTCGAACTTGAAAACAAGTTGTAGCTTCATTCTTGACTCGTTTATACGTGGAAACAACATTAAAACCTTATAGCATCATTCTTCTCTCGTTTGAGCTTCAATGTGATTCATAACAATTTGAGGCTTCATTCTTGACACGTTCGAACTTGCGAACAACTTGTAGCTTCATTCTTGAGTCGTTTGTTCATGTAAACAACTAGTAAAATCTTGTGGCATAATTCTTCTTTCGTTTGAGCTTCAATGTAATTTACAACAATTTAAGGCTTAATTCTTCACACATTCGAACTTGAGAACAACTTGTAGCATCATTCTAGACTCATTTGTACATGGAAACAACTTGTAAACCCTTGTAGCACCATTTTTCACTCTTTGGAGCTTGAATGCAATTTATAACAATTTTAGGCTTCATTCTTGACTCGTTCGAACTTGAAAACAACTTGTAGCTTCATTCTTGACTATTTTGTACATGGAAACAACTTGTAAAACCTTGTAGCATCATTTTTCACTCTTTGGAGCTTGAATGAAATTTATAACAATTTTAGACTTCATTCTTGACTCGTTCGAACTTGAAAACAACTTGTAGCTTCATTCTTGACTCGTTTATACGTGGAAACAACATGTAAAACCTTATAGCATCATTCTTCTCTTGTTTGAGTTTCAATGTAATTCATAAAAATTTGAGGCTTCATTCTTGACTCGTTCGAACTTGAAAACAACTTGTAGCTTCATTCTTGACTCGTTTGTACATGGAAACAACTTGAAACCCTTGTAGCATCATTTTTCACTCTTTGAAGCTTGAATGCAATTTATAACAATTTTAGACTTCATTCTTGACTCGTTCGAACTTGAAAACAACTTGTAGCTTCATTCTTGACTCGTTTATACGTGGAAACAACATGTAAAACCTTATAGCATCATTCTTCTCTTGTTTGAGTTTCAATGTAATTCATAAAAATTTGAGGCTTCATTCTTGACTCGTTCGAACTTAAAAACAACTTGTAGCTTCATTCTTCACTCGTTTGTACATGGAAACAACTTGTAAACCCTTGTAGCATCATTTTTCACACTGAGCTTGAATGCAGTTTATAACAATTTTAGGCTTCATTCTTGACTCGTTCGAATTTGAAAACAACTTGTAGCTTCATTCTTGACTAGTTTGTACATGGAAACAACTGGTAAAACCTTGTAGCATCACTCTTCATTCTTTTGAGTTTGAATACAATTCGTAACAATTTTAGGCCTCATTCTTGACTCGTTTATAGGTGGAAACAACATGTAAAACCTTATAGCATAATTCTTCTCTCGTTTGAGCTTCAATGTGATTCATAACAATTTGAGGCTTCATTCTTGACACGTTCGAACTTGAGAACAACTTGTAGCTTCATTCTTGAGTCGTTTGTACATGTAAACAACTAGTAAAACCTTGTAGCATCATTTTTCACTCTTTTGAGCTTGAATGCAATTTAGGCTTCATTCTTGACTCGTTCGAACTTGAAAACAACTTGTAGCTTCATTCTTGACTCGTTTATACGTGGAAACAACATGTAAAACCTTATAGCATCATTCTTCTCTCGTTTGAGCTTCAATGTGATTCATAACAATTTGAGGCTTCATTCTTGACACGTTCGAACTTGCGAACAACTTGTAGCTTCATTCTTGAGTCGTTTGTTCATGTAAACAACTAGTAAAATCTTGTGGCATAATTATTCTTTCGTTTGAGCTTCAATGTAATTTACAACAATTTAAGGCTTAATTCTTCACACATTCGAACTTGAGAACAACTTGTAGCATCATTCTAGACTCATTTGTACATGGAAACAACTTGTAAACCCTTGTAGCACCATTTTTCACTCTTTGGAGCTTGAATGCAATTTATAACAATTTTAGGCTTCATTCTTGACTCGTTCGAACTTGAAAACAACTTGTAGCTTCATTCTTGACTATTTTGTACATGGAAACAACTTGTAAAACCTTGTAGCATCATTTTTCACTCTTTGGAGCTTGAATGAAATTTATAACAATTTTAGAATTCATTCTTGACTCGTTCGAACTTGAAAACAACTTGTAGCTTCATTCTTGACTCGTTTATACGTGGAAACAACATGTAAAACCTTATAGCATCATTCTTCTCTTGTTTGAGTTTCAATGTAATTCATAAAAATTTGAGGCTTCATTCTTGACTCGTTCGAACTTGAAAACAACTTGTAGCTTCATTCTTGACTCGTTTGTACATGGAAACAACTTGAAACCCTTGTAGCATCATTTTTCACTCTTTGAAGCTTGAATGCAATTTATAACAATTTTAGACTTCATTCTTGACTCGTTCGAACTTGAAAACAACTTGTAGCTTCATTCTTGACTCGTTTATACGTGGAAACAACATGTAAAACCTTATAGCATCATTCTTCTCTTGTTTGAGTTTCAATGTAATTCATAAAAATTTGAGGCTTCATTCTTGACTCGTTCGAACTTAAAAACAACTTGTAGCTTCATTCTTCACTCGTTTGTACATGGAAACAACTTGTAAACCCTTGTAGCATCATTTTTCACACTGAGCTTGAATGCAGTTTATAACAATTTTAGGCTTCATTCTTGACTCGTTCGAATTTGAAAACAACTTGTAGCTTCATTCTTGACTAGTTTGTACATGGAAACAACTGGTAAAACCTTGTAGCATCACTCTTCATTCTTTTGAGTTTGAATACAATTCGTAACAATTTTAGGCCTCATTCTTGACTCGTTTATAGGTGGAAACAACATGTAAAACCTTATAGCATAATTCTTCTCTCGTTTGAGCTTCAATGTGATTCATAACAATTTGAGGCTTCATTCTTGACACGTTCGAACTTGAGAACAACTTGTAGCTTCATTCTTGAGTCGTTTGTACATGTAAACAACTAGTAAAACCTTGTAGCATCATTTTTCACTCTTTTGAGCTTGAATGCAATTTAGGCTTCATTCTTGACTCGTTCGAACTTGAAAACAACTTGTAGCTTCATTCTTGACTCGTTTATACGTGGAAACAACATGTAAAACCTTATAGCATCATTCTTCTCTCGTTTGAGCTTCAATGTGATTCATAACAATTTGAGGCTTCATTCTTGACACGTTCGAACTTGCGAACAACTTGTAGCTTCATTCTTGAGTCGTTTGTTCATGTAAACAACTAGTAAAATCTTGTGGCATAATTATTCTTTCGTTTGAGCTTCAATGTAATTTACAACAATTTAAGGCTTAATTCTTCACACATTCGAACTTGAGAACAACTTGTAGCATCATTCTAGACTCATTTGTACATGGAAACAACTTGTAAACCCTTGTAGCACCATTTTTCACTCTTTGGAGCTTGAATGCAATTTATAACAATTTTAGGCTTCATTCTTGACTCGTTCGAACTTGAAAACAACTTGTAGCTTCATTCTTGACTATTTTGTACATGGAAACAACTTGTAAAACCTTGTAGCATCATTTTTCACTCTTTGGAGCTTGAATGAAATTTATAACAATTTTAGACTTCATTCTTGACTCGTTCGAACTTGAAAACAACTTGTAGCTTCATTCTTGACTCGTTTATACGTGGAAACAACATGTAAAACCTTATAGCATCATTCTTCTCTTGTTTGAGTTTCAATGTAATTCATAAAAATTTGAGGCTTCATTCTTGACTCGTTCGAACTTGAAAACAACTTGTAGCTTCATTCTTGACTCGTTTGTACATGGAAACAACTTGAAACCCTTGTAGCATCATTTTTCACTCTTTGAAGCTTGAATGCAATTTATAACAATTTTAGACTTCATTCTTGACTCGTTCGAACTTGAAAACAACTTGTAGCTTCATTCTTGACTCGTTTATACGTGGAAACAACATGTAAAACCTTATAGCATCATTCTTCTCTTGTTTGAGTTTCAATGTAATTCATAAAAATTTGAGGCTTCATTCTTGACTCGTTCGAACTTAAAAACAACTTGTAGCTTCATTCTTCACTCGTTTGTACATGGAAACAACTTGTAAACCCTTGTAGCATCATTTTTCACACTGAGCTTGAATGCAGTTTATAACAATTTTAGGCTTCATTCTTGACTCGTTCGAATTTGAAAACAACTTGTAGCTTCATTCTTGACTAGTTTGTACATGGAAACAACTTGTAAAACCTTGTAGCATCACTCTTCATTCTTTTGAGTTTGAATACAATTCGTAACAATTTTAGGCTTCATTCTTGACTCGTATATAGGTGGAAACAACATGTAAAACCTTATAGCATAATTCTTCTCTCGTTTGAGCTTCAATGTGATTCATAACAATTTGAG
The DNA here is from genome assembly GCA_028671895.1 of Oenanthe sinensis. Lineage (NCBI taxonomy): Eukaryota > Viridiplantae > Streptophyta > Magnoliopsida > Apiales > Apiaceae > Oenanthe > Oenanthe sinensis. Next base: position 491,972 of record JAPMAC010000215.1, read on the forward strand.
GCTTCATTCTTGACACGTTCGAACTTGAGAACAACTTGTAGCTTCATTCTTGAGTCGTTTGTACATGTAAACAACTAGTAAAACCTTGTAGCATCATTTTTCACTCTTTTGAGCTTGAATGCAATTTAGGCTTCATTCTTGACTCGTTCGAACTTGAAAACAACTTGTAGCTTCATTCTTGACTCGTTTATACGTGGAAACAACATGTAAAACCTTATAGCATTATTCTTCTCTTGTTTGAGTTTCAATGTAATTCATAAAAATTTGAGGCTTCATTCTTGATACGTTCGAACTTGAGAACAACTTGTAGCTTCATTCTTGACTCGTTTGTACATGGAAACAACTTGTAAACCCTTGTAGCATCATTTTTCACTCTTTTGAGGTTGAATGCAATTTATAACAATTTTAGGCTTCATTCTTGACTCGTTCGAACTTGAAAACAACTTGTAGCTTCATTCTTGACTAGTTTGTACATGGAAACAACTTGTAAAACCTTGTAGCATCATTTTTCACTCTTTGGAGCTTGAATGAAATTTATAACATTTTTAGGCTTCATTCTTGACTCGTTCGAACTTGAAAACAACTTGTAGCTTCATTCTTGACTCGTTTATACGTGGAAACAACATGTAAAACCTTATAGCATTATTCTTCTCTTGTTTGAGTTTCAATGTAATTCATAAAAATTTGAGGCTTCATTCTTGATACGTTCGAACTTGAGAACAACTTGTAGCTTCATTCTTGACTCGTTTGTACATGGAAACAACTTGTAAACCCTTGTAGCATCATTTTTCACTCTTTTGAGGTTGAATGCAATTTATAACAATTTTAGGCTTCATTCTTGACTCGTTCGAACTTGAAAACAACTTGTAGCTTCATTCTTGACTCGTTTATACTTGGAAACAACATTAAAACCTTATAGCATTATTCTTCTCTTGTTTGAGTTTCAATGTAATTCATAAAAATTTGAGGGTTCATTCTTGACTCGTTCGAACTTGAAAACAACTTGTAGCTTCATTCTTCACTCGTTTGTACATGGAAACAACTTGTAAACCCTTGTAGCATCATTTTTCACTCTTTGGAGCTTGAATACAATTAATAACAATTTTAGGCTTCATTCTTGACTCGTTCGAACTTAAAAACAACTTGTAGCTTCATTCTTGACTAGTTTGTACATGGAAACAATTTGTAAAACCTTGTAGCATCATTTTTCACTCTTTGGAGCTTGAATGCAATTTATAACAATTTTAGGCTTCATTCTTGACTCGTTCGAACTTGAAAACAAGTTGTATCTTCATTCTTGACTCGTTTATACGTGGAAACAACATGTAAAACCTTATAGCATCATTCTTCTCTCGTTTGAGCTTCAATGTGATTCATAACAATTTGAGGCTTCATTCTTGACACGTTCGAACTTGCGAACAACTTGTAGCTTCATTCTTGAGTCGTTTGTTCATGTAAACAACTAGTAAAATCTTGTGGCATAATTCTTCTTTCGTTTGAGCTTCAATGTAATTTACAACAATTTAAGGCTTAATTCTTCACACATTCGAACTTGAGAACAACTTGTAGCATCATTCTAGACTCATTTGTACATGGAAACAACTTGTAAACCCTTGTAGCACCATTTTTCACTCTTTGGAGCTTGAATGCAATTTATAACAATTTTAGGCTTCATTCTTGACTCGTTCGAACTTGAGAACAACTTGTAGCTTCATTCTTGAGTCGTTTGTACATGTAAACAACTAGTAAAACCTTGTAGCATCATTTTTCACTCTTTTGAGCTTGAATGCAATTTAGGCTTCATTCTTGACTCGTTCGAACTTGAAAACAACTTGTAGCTTCATTCTTGACTCGTTTATACGTGGAAACAACATGTAAAACCTTATAGCATTATTCTTCTCTTGTTTGAGTTTCAATGTAATTCATAAAAATTTGAGGCTTCATTCTTGATACGTTCGAACTTGAGAACAACTTGTAGCTTCATTCTTGACTCGTTTGTACATGGAAACAACTTGTAAACCCTTGTAGCATCATTTTTCACTCTTTTGAGGTTGAATGCAATTTATAACAATTTTAGGCTTCATTCTTGACTCGTTCGAACTTGAAAACAACTTGAAGCTTCATTCTTGACTAGTTTGTACATGGAAACAACTTGTAAAACCTTGTAGCATCATTTTTCACTCTTTGGAGCTTGAATGAAATTTATAACATTTTTAGGCTTCATTCTTGACTCGTTCGAACTTGAAAACAACTTGTAGCTTCATTCTTGACTCGTTTATACGTGGAAACAACATGTAAAACCTTATAGCATCATTCTTCTCTTGTTTGAGTTTCAATGTAATTAATAAAAATTTGAAGCTTCATTCTTGACTCATTCGAACTTAAAAACAACTTGTAGCTTCATTATTGAGTAGTTTGTACATGGAAACAACTTGTAAAACCTTGTAGCATTATTTTTCACTCTTTGGAGCTTGAATGCAATTTATAACAATTTTAGGCTTCATTCTTGACTCGTTCGAACTTGAAAACAACTTGTAGCTTCATTCTTGACTCGTTTATACGTGGAAACAACATGTAAAACCTTATAGCATCATTCTTCTCTTGTTTGAGTTTCAATGTAATTCATAAAAATTTGAGGGTTCATTCTTGACTCGTTCGAACTTGAAAACAACTTGTAGCTTCATTCTTCACTCGTTTGTACATGGAAACAACTTGTAAACCCTTGTAGCATCATTTTTCACTCTTTGGAGCTTGAATACAATTAATAACAATTTTAGGCTTCATTCTTGACTCGTTCGAACTTAAAAACAACTTGTAGCTTCATTCTTGACTAGTTTGTACATGGAAACAATTTGTAAAACCTTGTAGCATCATTTTTCACTCTTTGGAGCTTGAATGCAATTTATAACAATTTTAGGCTTCATTCTTGACTCGTTCGAACTTGAAAACAAGTTGTATCTTCATTCTTGACTCGTTTATACGTGGAAACAACATGTAAAACCTTATAGCATCATTCTTCTCTCGTTTGAGCTTCAATGTGATTCATAACAATTTGAGGCTTCATTCTTGACACGTTCGAACTTGCGAACAACTTGTAGCTTCATTCTTGAGTCGTTTGTTCATGTAAACAACTAGTAAAATCTTGTGGCATAATTCTTCTTTCGTTTGAGCTTCAATGTAATTTACAACAATTTAAGGCTTAATTCTTCACACATTCGAACTTGAGAACAACTTGTAGCATCATTCTAGACTCATTTGTACATGGAAACAACTTGTAAACCCTTGTAGCACCATTTTTCACTCTTTGGAGCTTGAATGCAATTTATAACAATTTTAGGCTTCATTCTTGACTCGTTCGAACTTGAGAACAACTTGTAGCTTCATTCTTGAGTCGTTTGTACATGTAAACAACTAGTAAAACCTTGTAGCATCATTTTTCACTCTTTTGAGCTTGAATGCAATTTAGGCTTCATTCTTGACTCGTTCGAACTTGAAAACAACTTGTAGCTTCATTCTTGACTCGTTTATACGTGGAAACAACATGTAAAACCTTATAGCATTATTCTTCTCTTGTTTGAGTTTCAATGTAATTCATAAAAATTTGAGGCTTCATTCTTGATACGTTCGAACTTGAGAACAACTTGTAGCTTCATTCTTGACTCGTTTGTACATGGAAACAACTTGTAAACCCTTGTAGCATCATTTTTCACTCTTTTGAGGTTGAATGCAATTTATAACAATTTTAGGCTTCATTCTTGACTCGTTCGAACTTGAAAACAACTTGAAGCTTCATTCTTGACTAGTTTGTACATGGAAACAACTTGTAAAACCTTGTAGCATCATTTTTCACTCTTTGGAGCTTGAATGAAATTTATAACATTTTTAGGCTTCATTCTTGACTCGTTCGAACTTGAAAACAACTTGTAGCTTCATTCTTGACTCGTTTATACGTGGAAACAACATGTAAAACCTTATAGCATCATTCTTCTCTTGTTTGAGTTTCAATGTAATTAATAAAAATTTGAAGCTTCATTCTTGACTCATTCGAACTTAAAAACAACTTGTAGCTTCATTATTGAGTAGTTTGTACATGGAAACAACTTGTAAAACCTTGTAGCATTATTTTTCACTCTTTGGAGCTTGAATGCAATTTATAACAATTTTAGGCTTCATTCTTGACTCGTTCGAACTTGAAAACAACTTGTAGCTTCATTCTTGACTCGTTTATACGTGGAAACAACATGTAAAACCTTATAGCATCATTCTTCTCTTGTTTGAGTTTCAATGTAATTCATAAAAATTTGAGGGTTCATTCTTGACTCGTTCGAACTTGAAAACAACTTGTAGCTTCATTCTTCACTCGTTTGTACATGGAAACAACTTGTAAACCCTTGTAGCATCATTTTTCACTCTTTGGAGCTTGAATACAATTAATAACAATTTTAGGCTTCATTCTTGACTCGTTCGAACTTAAAAACAACTTGTAGCTTCATTCTTGACTAGTTTGTACATGGAAACAATTTGTAAAACCTTGTAGCATCATTTTTCACTCTTTGGAGCTTGAATGCAATTTATAACAATTTTAGGCTTCATTCTTGACTCGTTCGAACTTGAAAACAAGTTGTATCTTCATTCTTGACTCGTTTATACGTGGAAACAACATGTAAAACCTTATAGCATCATTCTTCTCTCGTTTGAGCTTCAATGTGATTCATAACAATTTGAGGCTTCATTCTTGACACGTTCGAACTTGCGAACAACTTGTAGCTTCATTCTTGAGTCGTTTGTTCATGTAAACAACTAGTAAAATCTTGTGGCATAATTCTTCTTTCGTTTGAGCTTCAATGTAATTTACAACAATTTAAGGCTTAATTCTTCACACATTCGAACTTGAGAACAACTTGTAGCATCATTCTAGACTCATTTGTACATGGAAACAACTTGTAAACCCTTGTAGCACCATTTTTCACTCTTTGGAGCTTGAATGCAATTTATAACAATTTTAGGCTTCATTCTTGACTCGTTCGAACTTGAAAACAACTTGTAGCTTCATTCTTGACTCGTTTATACGTGGAAACAACATGTAAAACCTTATAGCATCATTCTTCTCTTGTTTGAGTTTCAATGTAATTCATAAAAATTTGAGGCTTCATTCTTGACTCGTTCGAACTTGAAAACAACTTGTAGCTTCATTTTTGACTCGTTTGTACATGGAAACAACTTGAAACCCTTGTAGCATCATTTTTCACTCTTTGAAGCTTGAATGCAATTTATAACAATTTTAGACTTCATTCTTGACTCGTTTATACGTGGAAACAACATGTAAAACCTTATAGCATCATTCTTCTCTTGTTTGAGTTTCAATGTAATTCATAAAAATTTGAGGCTTCATTCTTGACTCGTTCGAACTTAAAAACAACTTGTAGCTTCATTCTTCACTCGTTTGTACATGGAAACAACTTGTAAACCCTTGTAGCATCATTTTTCACACTGAGCTTGAATGCAGTTTATAACAATTTTAGGCTTCATTCTTGACTCGTTCGAATTTGAAAACAACTTGTAGCTTCATTCTTGACTAGTTTGTACATGGAAACAACTTGTAAAACCTTGTAGCATCACTCTTCATTCTTTTGAGTTTGAATACAATTCGTAACAATTTTAGGCCTCATTCTTGACTCGTTTATAGGTGGAAACAACATGTAAAACCTTATAGCATAATTCTTCTCTCGTTTGAGCTTCAATGTGATTCATAACAATTTGAGGCTTCATTCTTGACACGTTCGAACTTGAGAACAACTTGTAGCTTCATTCTTGAGTCGTTTGTACATGTAAACAACTAGTAAAACCTTGTAGCATCATTTTTCACTCTTTTGAGCTTGAATGCAATTTAGGCTTCATTCTTGACTCGTTCGAACTTGAAAACAACTTGTAGCTTCATTCTTGACTCGTTTATACGTGGAAACAACATGTAAAACCTTATAGCATTATTCTTCTCTTGTTTGAGTTTCAATGTAATTCATAAAAATTTGAGGCTTCATTCTTGATACGTTCGAACTTGAGAACAACTTGTAGCTTCATTCTTGACTCGTTTGTACATGGAAACAACTTGTAAACCCTTGTAGCATCATTTTTCACTCTTTTGAGGTTGAATGCAATTTATAACAATTTTAGGCTTCATTCTTGACTCGTTCGAACTTGAAAACAACTTGTAGCTTCATTCTTGACTAGTTTGTACATGGAAACAACTTGTAAAACCTTGTAGCAGCATTTTTCACTCTTTGGAGCTTGAATGAAATTTATAACAATTTTAGGCTTCATTATTGACTCGTTTGAACTTGAAAACAACTTGTAGCTTCATTCTTGACTCGTTTATACTTGGAAACAACATTAAAACCTTATAGCATTATTCTTCTCTTGTTTGAGTTTCAATGTAATTCATAAAAATTTGAGGGTTCATTCTTGACTCGTTCGAACTTGAAAACAACTTGTAGCTTCATTCTTCACTCGTTTGTACATGGAAACAACTTGTAAACCCTTGTAGCATCATTTTTCACTCTTTGGAGCTTGAATACAATTAATAACAATTTTAGGCTTCATTCTTGACTCGTTCGAACTTAAAAACAACTTGTAGCTTCATTCTTGACTAGTTTGTACATGGAAACAATTTGTAAAACCTTGTAGCATCATTTTTCACTCTTTGGAGCTTGAATGCAATTTATAACAATTTTAGGCTTCATTCTTGACTCGTTCGAACTTGAAAACAACTTGTAGCTTCATTCTTGACTCGTTTATACGTGGAAACAACATGTAAAACCTTATAGCATCATTCTTCTCTTGTTTGAGTTTCAATGTAATTCATAAAAATTTGAGGCTTCATTCTTGACTCGTTCGAACTTAAAAACAACTTGTAGCTTCATTCTTCACTCGTTTGTACATGGAAACAACTTGTAAACCCTTGTAGCATCATTTTTCACACTGAGCTTGAATGCAGTTTATAACAATTTTAGGCTTCATTCTTGACTCGTTCGAATTTGAAAACAACTTGTAGCTTCATTCTTGACTAGTTTGTACATGGAAACAACTTGTAAAACCTTGTAGCATTATTTTTCACTCTTTGGAGCTTGAATGCAATTTATAACAATTTTAGGCTTCATTCTTGACTCGTTCGAACTTGAAAACAACTTGTAGTTTCATTCTTGACTCGTTTATACGTGGAAACAACATGTAAAACCTTATAGCATCATTCTTCTCTTGTTTGAGTTTCAATGTAATTCATAAAAATTTGAGGCTTCATTCTTGACTCGTTCGAACTTGAAAACAACTTGTAGCTTCATTCTTGACTCGTTTGTACATGGAAACAACTTGAAACCCTTGTAGCATCATTTTTCACTCTTTGAAGCTTGAATGCAATTTATAACAATTTTAGACTTCATTCTTGACTCGTTCGAACTTGAAAACAACTTGTAGCTTCATTCTTGACTCGTTTATACGTGGAAACAACATGTAAAACCTTATAGCATCATTCTTCTCTTGTTTGAGTTTCAATGTAATTCATAAAAATTTGAGGCTTCATTCTTGACTCGTTCGAACTTAAAAACAACTTGTAGCTTCATTCTTCACTCGTTTGTACATGGAAACAACTTGTAAACCCTTGTAGCATCATTTTTCACACTGAGCTTGAATGCAGTTTATAACAATTTTAGGCTTCATTCTTGACTCGTTCGAATTTGAAAACAACTTGTAGCTTCATTCTTGACTAGTTTGTACATGGAAACAACTTGTAAAACCTTGTAGCATCACTCTTCATTCTTTTGAGTTTGAATACAATTCGTAACAATTTTAGGCCTCATTCTTGACTCGTTTATAGGTGGAAACAACATGTAAAACCTTATAGCATAATTCTTCTCTCGTTTGAGCTTCAATGTGATTCATAACAATTTGAGGCTTCATTCTTGACACGTTCGAACTTGAGAACAACTTGTAGCTTCATTCTTGAGTCGTTTGTACATGTAAACAACTAGTAAAACCT